>JAYESA010000002.1:31061216-31546216 GCA_036927795.1 Iris macrosiphon | reverse complement strand
AAGTAGACCTGTCAATTTGGACGGTCCAGCCTGGTACGAATTTGGCCAAAAAAAATAGCCTATGTGTCGGCCCGATACAGTATAACGGGGCGTGTCGAGCCTCATATCTCGATCCATAAGAGAGGTCCGACTCGAAGCCTAGGCTCGTCTCGACCCGAGGTCCGGCCCAATCGAAGCTAAATGTTGGCTAATTAATCACCTAGATATAATAAAAATATATTTTTTAATATTGGCCAATAAAGTATTTTTTATATTGGTAAATTAATCACCTAGATATAGTGAAAAACTATTTTTCAAGTTAAAGTGTTATTTGTTTGATATAAACTAATTAACCACCTAGATATACCTCTATATAGTAAAAATATATGTTCCAATATATAGTGGAGAATAATTTTTTTTTATATGGACTGATTTTATTTTATTTGGCCAGTGTTTTATCCGGTCAGTCTCGAATCAATATTGACCGTACCATGGATCACGTATCGGACTGGACTGTCTTAGGTCCTGCCTAGCTCTCCCGCAGCCGAGAGGTACGGCCCAGGCCCGACCCGTGCCACACTTGTAGCAAGTTAAAATAACCCTTTCCCCTTCCGACCTACCTCAGTTTCTGTCTGCCTCTCAATTCCCTCCTCCAAAAAGCTCTCCTCTCCAGCAGAAGCAATCAATGTCTCTCCTCCTCCTCCTCTCCTCCCCATCATCAATGGTGAGTACCCGAACCCCCCCTCCGCTCTCTCAATCCAATTTCCACTCACTCTCACTCCTTCTTTTCAGCTGCAGAAGAAGAGCTTCATGGGTGCTCCCCCTCCCCTTCTTTCTTCTTCTTCTTCTTCCAAATCAAGAAAATCAAGAACAACTAATTTCAATGTCGGCGCCTTCTTCAATCCCATCGAGGACCAACCCATCCTCAAAGACGCAGCCAAGGTAACCGACCCATCATCCCCTTTTTTTTTTTACTCCATGTGTGAATTGATCGAGAGCATCCATGCAGGAGCCGATCGCGTTCTTGGGCGGGGTCTTCGCTGGCATCCTGAGGCTCAACCTGAACGAGGACCCGCTCAAGGAGTGGATCGCGAGGACGGTGGAGGTGTCCGGGATTTCTCCAGACGAGGTGGCGAATGCCGAGGGGACGGGCGAGGGAGGAGGAGGAGGAGGAGGAGGAGGAGGAGGGGACGACGGCGTAGCTCAGGAGATTGAGATCGAATGAGGTGTCAACTTTTATTTTTCCCTAATTTGAAGCTGGCTATAGTTAATTTTAACAAAATTGGGCCCAATTTCGGTGCTATATATTACTAGTTTTGTCCCAACTTGATCTACCCATTGAACTGCATTCATGGAATCTTCAAGGTTGGGTTGCAACCAAGGTAGTCTCAAAAGCGCACTCGTGGTGCAAATGTTCATATCGTCAGAGGCGCAAAGGGTCCTTACCGAGCGAGGCATAAAAATAAAAATAAAAATAAAAATAAAATAGATAAATAAATTAACTGGTAATGTAAGAAATAAAATCAAATAACATATTCAAACCAACAAAAAAATGTTAAAACATAACCAATTGAACTAGCAGAGTATCGGTAGCGACAATAACAATAGTCAACAGAGCTAATAAAAAAAAGTGTTCTTTAACAAGAAGTAACAAAATAAAAGGAACACAAATTGTAAAATTAAAATAGAGCAAATAGAACAATCATTCATCTTCGTCAAACTCCATCAAGTCATCATCACCACCAATACTCCCTCATCATCATTTTTCGCTAGGAGAGCCCATAGATTCATAAAAGGCGCATCTAGACGAATCTTGTTGTGAGGCGCGTCTGGAGAAATGAGCATCGCCTAGTGAGGTGCAAGGTGCAGCTGGTGCACCTTGTTGCGAGGCGCGTCTTGAGCACGCATTTGACTACACTGTTTGCTAGTAAATGTGTAAAAGATCTTTACATATTCAAATCTAATTTATAAATATCTATTTAATTTTGTATCTTTTGTTTTTTGTTTGACCAACACAATGATAATTATAGCATGAATAAACCTAGATATTTTTTTTTTAAAAGTCAGCTTGAGTACATCTGGTGTCAATAGCTAGAAGCCTATAAGCTTGGCCTCACTAGTGCTCGCATTGATCAGATTGTTTGACCGATCCCAATATATCAACACCTTCTAACATAAATACAAATCCTTAAGTACTGCATTATTGAAATCCGTAAACTAATTTGCATCACATCCTTATGGATGTAAACTAGTTAGGTTAGGGTCACATTAAATCCGAAAACAAAACTTGATATGATTGAGGTCAATGTTATAAGCAGTGTCAAACCAAAATATCCAACAAGCATAAGCATTAGCTCTCCCTGAAAAGGAGGTGATCCAGCCGCACCTTCCAGTACGACTACCTTGTTACGACTTCACTCCAGTCACTAGCCCCGCATTCGGAATTCCCCTCCTTGCGGTTAAGGTAACGACTTCGGGCATGGCCAGCTCCCATAGTGTGACGGGCAGTGTGTACAAGGCCCGGGAACGAATTCACCGCCGTATGGCTGATCGGCGATTACTAGCGATTCCGGCTTCATCCAGGCGAGTTGCAGCCTGCAATCCAAACTGAGGACGGATCCTTTGTCTCGGCCATTGTAGCACGTGTGTCGCCCAGGGCATAAGGGGCATGATGACTTGACGTCATCCTCACCTTCCTCCGGCTTATCACCGACAGTCTGTTCAGGGTTCCAAACTCAATGGTGGCAACTAAACACGAGAGTTGCGCTCGTTGCAGGACTTAACCCAATACCTTACAACAGCCATGCACCACTTGTGTGCCAATGGGGCGCCTAGGCGGCCGAACTAATTTTTTATTTTATTTTTTACATGCAATTGCCATAAATAGTTTTTGTGCACAATATTAACACATAAGTTTATGTGTCTTGGTGGCTAATAGGGGGTTAAGTGCCATGTTTTGGGGATTGGCATGTTATGGGTTCGAATCCTACTCATTTTTTTTACATTTTAACCTAAAGATAAAAGAGGAGAAGAGAGGAGAGAGAGAGAGAGAGAGGGCTCTGCCTCCATCTCTCCTCTCCATCACTCTCCTCCCCTCTCCTCTCCTCTTCCGATGGCAAAGAAGAAGAAGAAGCAACAACAGCAGCAAGCCAACAAAAAACAACAGCAAGCCAGAAGAAGCAGCAACATGCCAGCATCAGCAGTAACCTCTCCTCTCCTCTCATCTTCCGGTGGCTCGACGACTCTGCCATCAACTCCATCTCCACCCTCCGGTAAGTTTAAAATTATATTTTTTTGAAATTTTAATTCCCGAATTGGCCTAATTGGCCGAATAGGTCCGCCTAGGCCCGAAATCCGCCTAGGACCGCTCCCTAGGCCGCAATTTAGAACACTGATTGAGGTATACTCAAATCTGGTCCCTTGGTCCGATTATATGAGAAGCTGGACCGGTTCTTATGAAAAGAAGAAATCTTTCTTATCAGGTTTATATCCGTAGTTCATACACTTTTGTTTGAATTTCTAGCATTGTAGCATAAGGGACACAAAAATTCATATTTTATTGTTATTGAGAGAGAGAGAGAGAGAGAGAGAGAGAGAGAGACGATCTCAAGTTTGAAAAACCTTGTGTTCCAAGATAGGAAGAAGCAGAATGTTGTCATTATTAAGAAAACTAGTAGCTTCTATTTGTATACCTCTTTCTTTTCCAAACATTTGTAATTTTTGGTCTTTGTCCGCTAATTAAAATAGCAAGCTAACCCTCAAATGCAGCATAGGGGCAACTTCAAGATTCAAGTGCGAAGGCATGTTTCGAGAAGCGAGCGACACTTGGTTGGCGGTGGAATTCTATTCCGAGGAAATATTGGCATTTGCATAGACATCTCTCTCCCTCTTTCATTTTCTTATGAGGAAAAAGTCACGTTCACAATATTATTGACACATCATATCCTTTTGTCATGCTCAAATATGATAATGACCCCTACCATTACCAGCCTATACTGGTCGTGTAAATTTAATAAATAAACATATGAAAGAAAAAAAAGGAATGAAAATTAGTGTTACTACTAATTTGGTCGTGCGGAAGACCGACATGCTATATACCAGCCTATACTGGTCATGTAAATTTAATAAATAAACATATAAAAGAAAAAAAAGGAATGAAAATTAGTGTTACTACTAATTTGGTCGTGCGGAAGACCGACATGCTATATTGTGGCATGTTCTAAAAATCGGTCTAGGCGGTACTAGGCGCTAGATAGTCCTAGGCCAAACCGAGTAAAGCATTATACTTGGCTACATTGTTGGAACACGGTTCCCTGAGAGAATATGCACGATGTATCAGCAGTTTATCAGGAGAGACGAGGACTATCCCTATACCGGCGATGATATTGCCTTTGGGTCATATTCTTGATGCGCCATCAAAGAACATTTGTCAAGTATCGTCTTCCATTGCCATGTTGGACTCCAATTTCATTTGGAATATCTTCGTACAATTTTGAGGTTTCGGGAACCAGATGAGCTACTAGGAAGTCAGCTAGAGCTTGGCCTTTCACTGCCTTCTGTGGAACAAATACCATATCGTATGAAGATAGTAGCATTGTCCATGTGGCCAGGCGAGAATTGAGTATACTTGGTTTAGTCATCAACACACGGAAATGATTGACTCTGGAGATGATATGAATTGTCTTTCCAGCGACGTAGTACCGTATCTTTTGAATGACGAATACCAAAGCAAGATACTCTTTTCTACATGATTGTACCTATGTTCAGCACCAACAATCATGCGGCTGAGATAGTAGATAGCATGTTCATGGCCTTCGCTACTCTTTTGTGCGAGTAAAGCTTCTAAGGAATGATCCATTACTCGGACATACAACAAAAAAAGCTTTCCTACTACCGGGGCTACCAGAACTAGGGGATTTGTGGGGTACTGCTTGATATCTTCAAATGCTTGTTGACACATTTCGTTCCAAACAAAAGTTATCCCTTTCTTCATGAGTTGGATAAATGGCCGACATCGTCCCGAGAGGTTTGAGATGAACCTCTTGATATATGCTAATCGGCCTTGGAGTCAGCGAAGCTCCTTAAGATTTTTTGGAGGACGCATTTCAAGGATGGCCTTGACTTTGTCAGAATCAAGGTGAATACCTTTAGAAGTCACGACGAATCCTAGGAACTTGTCACTGGAAACTACTAGGAAGAATTTGGTCGGGTTCATTTTGAGTTGGTGTATACGCATCAATTCGAACACCGTTCTCCGATTTTGAATGTGATCATCCTTGAGACGACTCTTGACTGTTATTTCATCTACATAATATTCCATTGTTTTTCGCAAATTCTTGCAAAAAATTGTACTCGTAGCCCGTTGGTACGTTGCGCCTGCATTTTTCAGGCCGAAGGGCATTACTGTGTAGCAGTATACCTCCAACGATGTTCGGAATGATATGTGCTTCTCATCGTCTGGGAACATCTTGATCTGATTATATCCTGAAAATTCATCCATGAATGACATGCGCTTGATGTCACAAGTATTGTCAATCATGACGTCCCTAATCGGGAGAGGAAATTCGTCCTTTGGGCAGGCTGAATTTAGGTTCGGTAGTTTATGCAGACCCGAATTTTCTTTTTCTTTTTTATGACCGGGACAACATTGGCCACCCAGTTGTTCTTCACAAACAAAACCATATGCTATCAGCTTTTTGACTTTAGCTTCGATGTCATCCATAACATCGGAACGAAATCGTCGTTGTTGTTGCTTCACAGGCTTAGCGTGTAATGTCCCGCAACTGCACGGTGTATTACGCTGAGTCGGATTGAACGAGACAATAGCTGGTTATATTTTGATTTGTGGAATTTGGGAGCAAGTATTGATTTGAGTTGGTTTCATGTGCAGATCACAAGCGGAGTTCGATGGAATCAGGTATTCGTTCAGAGCATTACTGGTATAGCAGGATTGAAGCGATAATGCCGTCTTCCTTAGTTCGATCGGTCGGATGATTTAGAGAGCACGACCTGCTCGCACGGTCATACCAATTGAGTAGATCGTACTTTGCATCGGATTACGGGTTCAAGGGATCGGTCGTATCGGCAAGGCATGGTGCTTAACGGAATCAGACTTGGTGAGTGGGCTCTATTCTTTCTCCTCTACTCCTTCATGTCTAATAATATGGAACACATGTAATAAGGCTTGGACACTTGGACTGGAACATGAAAATTACCGCACTGTGGCGTGCATAGAGTGTGCGTCGTTTGGTTGGATATGATTTGTGGCTTGAGTTGGTTTTACGTTTGGACAGTTGGAGCTTGAGTGGAGCATCTTGGTCGGACCATCGAGGTACTTCAGACGGACGAGCGAGCGTGCATCCGTGAACGAGTATCAAGTTGGGCGTTTTGTCAAGCAAAGCGTGCAGTTGTGGTTCGAAACCGGACAACTGCATTGGTGAGGGTATTGTGACACTGTTGGGGCATTGTGCCACGGAGCTTTCGGAACTAGGGGTGTTGCACCAATTGGAGCATTTTGTCGAAGCGGCATAGTTCCTATGGGGATAACTTGAGATGGTGCCTTGGGATATAGTTGGAGAATGGTTATGGATAGTTGGTTGGATTGAGATGAGTATCGTTTTGTGGGACGAGAAGGCTCGATTCTCTCGTTATACCTACTTGGTGTTTGCATTGGTCACGGACAACCTGTTGCTCACATGGTTTGGTTTCTTCGAACGGGGTATGCTCCGGGGCACCGGGACCTTTCGGCCATGGAGGGAACAAATGGTAACGTGCCTTGGGCGCGGTGCCGGTAGTTTGATACGACCAGGCGGGCTAGCTACTCAGCGCTGGATCGGGTAGAACTGCAATTGATTAGTCCTTTATGGCTTGGACAGTGACTTCATATAGATAAGAGTTGCTTTGCTTTGGTTTGGTTTGTACTTTTCGTGTAGGCGGCAGCTACCTTGTCTCGGGCAAGAGTGTGTATATTGTTGATTGGATTAGTAAGACTTGGATTGTGGCATAGTTGAGGATGGATATTGAGGCTTGGATTGTGATTCGATAGGTTTACGCGTTGCTTAGGTTTGAGTAGAACAATTTGCATGCTAGTTTACTTTGAGTTGGATATATCTGCTTGTATATTAGCTTGAGTTGAATGCTTGCATGCTTAACCTGTGTTACAGTTTTTCTTAACATGTCATACCTGCCATGAAATGAATCTAGGATTCAAGTAGAAAGGTCACCATATAACTATTTGCATTCACTATTCTACTTAGTGTCGGTTTAGACGAATGGGTTCTCGCTCACCAATACAGCTGTGTACTGACCCGCTTTTGTGGGCATTATTTCAGGTACGCAGGTGTAGTGACGCTGCTTGGATATACGGGACATGATGTATGGAACGGTAAGTACCTTTGTGGGCAAGAGAAAGAGCAAGAGTGTTGCATCGCCTTTGAGGCAATTTCCTTCGTGACATTTTTATTTGCACCCTATCGAGAGCTTCGTTGCGTATATTATGATATGTATTTGGTACACAATACTTGACTTTCGCTGCAACTTGGTCGCTTCGATGATAACTATGATGTTTGACATCATCGCCTTGTGCGAGTTCAACTCCAAGCTCGTACGACATCAGGTTCCGATGATAACGATTGTCCTGCGGGAGCGCTGCAACGTGGTGATTCACGTTCAACGCGGACGATCGAGCTTGTGGGAGATTGTGGAGTGACATAGCGTTTGGCAGAATATTGAGCTTATGCGTAGCTATTTAGGGGTCCAAACCGGACATATCTTCATAACTTCAGGCAAAGACGTTAATGTATTCACTTATGAGCTGTATAAGAGCCTGCTTATCTTCGTCAGAAAGACTTTTGCTGATAAAGATTGGTTTGAGAGAAGACTGATTTCCCACATCGATCTGAATGACTTCATCCTTCGTAGGTGGTTCACACTGTTCAAACCGTAATTTCCATTGACTCTAGTCTTTGTGCCTACAAATCAGCTTCAAAGGACTCCAATGATTGATCTTCTTCAATTGAGTCTGTTGACACCATGTTGACAGAAAATGCCTACTTGAATACCTCACCTAAGCTTCCATCAAAATCCCAAAATGATGATTCGGAAGAGCGAGGAGGTATTTCCTCGTCCGTTTTTGAACTTCCAGAAGTGGTTGGAGGGGTGACATAACCTAAACCACTATGTGTACGCTGGTAGTATATTTCGGGTTTGCCTTTTGGAAAAAATGACATATCGGCAAGCGCCGACCTTTGCCGTAGTTAACACCTTTGTTAGATTTTAAATCATAGCCCATCTTCTGGATAATATTCTTTGCATATTGACTATAGTGACAAATTATTTGTTGTTATTAGCTTTACCGAAGACTATTTGTTGGTCTCTATTCTTCTTTACTGGAACTATAAAGCAAGCACCATCACAGGAATGATATGACGTCCCTGTCCGAAAGGACGATGCTACCGGTATATAAAGAGGTTCATAGGAACAAAGAGCGTCCAAGAATTCTTTGGTGAAGAAATCAACTTCATTGTAGTGCAAAGGTGTCGTCTTTATTCTTGAAATACAATATTTCTTCATCTTCAACAAGATCGACACTAGGCTTTGCTTTGACAACAGGCTTAGCCAGGTTGATGACTAAGGATTGATTATCTGGAACATGACGCCTGTTATGATGAAGGTCATAACAAGAGGTGGTGCCTTTTTGGTGATGTCTATCACCAGTGGATCTTTAGCTTTCTCCTCACGAGTTGATTTGCGGAGATTGATTGTGAGGGGTTCATGAGGGTCTCTGTGAGTGACGCGTCCTTTGACTCGGATCATAAGGGACCCTCGCTTGGAGTATCTTCAGCTTCATCGTCAGCTTCGCTGCCTTCCTCTTCGAGGTACTGCTGATTATAAATGATAGAATCAGAGTAATACGCCTCGATGCCTTTGAACGGGTTGAAGTCAGCAAACTCCGTCTTGACTACCCCATGACTGTCTACATATTTGAAGCATTAGTGCAGGATAGAGGACACTATCACATTTTTCATGTATCCATAGACGCCCCAGACGTTGTAAGATACCTCAGAGTCAATCACATAACATATGACTTCAGTTCAAAGATCGCCTATTTGGCACTTTAGACGTATCTTTCCAAGATGACGGCTCCTTCCAGCATTAAAGCCTAAGATTGTTGTACTGGTCGTCGACAAATTATGCATTGGACTCTTCAAAGCTTGAAGCAGACTCCTAGGAATAATGCTGAGTGACGAGCCTGGGTCTATATGTATCCAGTTCACTTTGATAGAGTCAATGTAACTGGTATATACAGTGGCCTGTCGTGACGACCATTCTTCAATAACATGTCTTCTTGAGAGAATGTGATGTTCGGAATCTTCTCCATCATACTGTGAAATGAAGACATGTCGCGGGGTCTTCAGCTGGTAGTTTGATTTGAGTCAAATAAGAGTCATCATGTAACAATGCCTCGCTCAACGCATCACAAGCGCATTACGAGTTTCTTTCGAGAGGCGAAGTAACTCGAAGATTAAGAACCGAGTCGGTGTATTGGCAAGCTGTGCCAATATGTCGAAGTTATATGATATATCAAGCCCTTGAGGCGGACTCTTCTTCAAGGAATTATCAAAACAGACTTCTTTTTTATTTAGCTTTGTCTGCCACCGTAGGCTTCGACGAACCTGCTTCAGCGGCAGCTGGGACAACAGGGGTAGAGAGAACATGAGGAGCATCTTCCTGGGTCGGGTCATATGTCCGTAAATAGGCCTTCTTCCTGGGTCGGGTCATATGTCCGTAAATAGGCCGGCCCAGAGCTGGTTTTGCCGAACATTGCTTGCTCGGTAACCGGGGCAAGAAGGACCATGTGACATGATTTTTCTTTTTTCTTGGATCTAGAACTAGAAGAAACGTTCTCTTGTTCCATTTCTTCTATGGGTTGAGCGCACATGTCTCGTACTGTCTTGGATTTTCTCGACATAGCATGCATTGACGCATAGTAAAGAGAATAACGTCTCAGATAGTTGTCGAATTTGAAAATGTACTCAGATCCGGACAAACTCCCTTGAGTTAGTCGTATCCATTCGTCTTCTAATTGTTCCTTCAATGAATCAGAGAAGTAAAAATCTCTCAGCTTGTGTTTCATGGCGGCCCATGTAGTAATGGGTTGCTCTCCTCAGACAAACAAAACTTTCTATGTTAACCCACTATTGTCTAGCAGGGCCTACCAACTTAATGGTTGCGAATAAAACATTTTTTCTCCTCGCTCATGATAAACCATTTAAATATCGTCTATGTCTGAGATCCAATCCAATTTTTTAGGGGTCATTACTACCATTAAACAGATTGACTTCGATTTTGACACCTCTAAGCGCACTGTTTTCTTGATCCAGATGATCATAAGGTTGACGACCCCCGTGATCGTCCTTGAACAATTCCTTGATCGATAGGGACTTGTGTGTCACGCCCCGATCTCCCGCAGGCAAATCGGCCGTTCCCGCTAGGCGAGAATCACCGCGCCAGCGCTCCGGCGGAACGATCGCTTTGACCCATCCGGACGTGATGCCGCACGAGCGTGAGCCACGCCCGTGCAAGGCCGTGGTCCATTGGCTGGCGGTAAGAGTTCTAAGCCACAGAGTCGCACAGATTGTCTGAGTGCAGCGGAGTCATAAACGCATAGCGATTTGGTAACAGGTTCACTGAGTCGGCAATTTAGCGGAAGCATTGTATAACACAAGTTAAAGTAAAGCAACTCTTTATTGATATAAACAATTGTTATAGGCGGCGTATAGCCGAGATTACAAGTCGCTCAAGCCTCTCTCTCTGAAACAGTAAAAGCGTGCCAAGTGGCTACAATTGTGGAATGATTGTACAGGCGATGTTCGGACTATGTTCCAACATTATGTCTTGTATATGTGCTTCAGTTCCGGACGCACCGTTGCTTCGGAGTGATCTCCACGCCTTAGCACGCGCGAAGGAGGCATCCGCACCGAACGAGGTTCTCCCGCACCCTGCATACAAACTGGTGGATTATCAGTTCATTGAATGCACTGGTGGGGAAGCTACTCGCCCACTCGACAAATCCAAACACGTAATACATGTTCCGTGCACAACTATTAGGTTGTCTTTCTAGTTGCCTTAGGATCAGTTTCATGCAAACATTGAATAGCCTAACTCGTGTGGCAGTGCGCCGTGCGACATAAGAGGAAACACGGCGAGACTTACCAACTTACCATTTGTCCTTCCCTGTCCAAGGCAAACATGATTAATTCAAGCACGGGCAAGTATAAGCATTCAGGGGCAATAGCATATGCAACACGAGAGTCGTTTTATCATGATCGTTCAAGTGTTCGGTTGTTCTTGATGCGATGCAATGACTCGCACGCGGATAGCCGCTAAGCGAGGATGACTTATCTATATGAACAGGAGTCGCTGGCATAGCCATAAAGGACAGGTGTAGCACATGAAAGAAAATGAAAAGCAACGCACGGATCAGGAGCGCTACAGGTCATTCCTTCCGAATCAGGCGGCTACTTAGTCTGTGAGCAAGAATGACGTGAAGGATAAGTTCACATGCGCTACACGCCATTCTGCCCGAAGCAGGCAGACTAAACAGGGTTCCTGTCCGGATCGGATCGGCCCGGTGCCCCGGAGACCGTCCGCAGGAACAGAGATCAGGAGAATCTCACTTGAAACAAGTTGTCCGCGACATGCAGGTCAGGGTCAGGTGCAGGAACAAGTTCGAGACAGGATATATATATATGGAACAAGTTATATGGAACAAGTTCCGAGTCAGGATATATATATGGAACTTGTTGGGGGCAGGATCATTGATTCAGTAGTTTGCTCCACGAGCTGTGATTCAGAGATTCATTCATTCAGGGTGCAGATTTCCTGGTTCGGGAATTGCCTTGGTGACCTAACGGTCCCGGATACTTGCAGGTTCTTCCATGCACGAAACGACTACTTAGTAGTCTCCCGGGGTTGGATGAAAACATGGCAACATACAAGCAGACAAGCATGCGTTTCTAAGGAACGTAAGCAGACACATTTGCTCGGACCCGAAGGTAAGCCGATAAATGAAACCGTAAGGGACTTGGCATGCGAGGGTCTGAATATAAGCAGTATTTCAATTTTCATGTTCTAGCATAAGCAATACAAGTTGGGATTATTCCCTTAGCTAGGTGCGTTGGATTCTTATTAGCATGCAGGGGTGATTCACCTAGCAACTAGCATGTATCATTCCAGATTTTATGTGTGCTGGCTAAGCAAAGACAAGTTCACTGTAGCCACCCACCTTAGCGATGATTCGCCTCGGTAGAGCGATACGTCAAGCGAGCCTCTGAAAGCCTAAGCCGGATTCCTGTAGGGACAAGTCTGGATATCCTTTGCTTCTCGTTTGAGGCAAAGCGGGTTGGGACAGTTGCAGTTTTGCCGTTTGAGACGGCAGTTCGCTAGAACGGAACGGGGTGTTACATCCTACCCAACTCAGAAAAAGTCTCGTCCTCGAGACTTACTGAGGACAAGCAGTACGTTTCAATCAATTTTGATTTAACGATACCAGGCTGAGGCAAACCTACACAAGTCGTTGTACTTGTTTCATTTGTATATTCACTTGCACAAGCATCAAGATCGGCATATCGCTTAGTCTGGATCGTGCGCACTTTCGAAGTGCACAGTTAAGCAATATTCCGCCGAATTCAACCGACTCTCCAAATTCGCTATGGCCTATTTACCTGATGCAGCGAGTCGAGCTAGAAGGTTTGAAGGCGGTTTGCGCCCTGCCATCCATGTGCACGTGGTCGTTAATTAGTATGGAACAATACGTGAAGTCATGAATCACGCCCTATCCCTTGAACCGCAGTATCCTCACGTTCCTACCGGCACTGTGCATACCTCCAATCACAAGCGCCAAAGCAACGAGAGAGGAAACAACTCTGCAAAGCGTCACAACGACGGCGGTTCACAAAAAGGGAATCGGAGGCCAATTTGCCACTACTGCAACAAGCCGGGGCATACAGCCGACAATTGCCGTCGCAAGCTAGGGTCTTGCCTCCGTTGCGGTGATCCCAACCATCGGGTCGATGTTTGCCCCCTCCCGGATCGCCGTACCCAGCATAATGCTCCCTAACGGTAGGCCCTATTCTTAAGTTTCGGGACGAAACTTCCAATTGGTTGGGTAGGATGTAGCGCCCCGTTCCCCCGGTGCGGGGAGCGCGGCTAAGAAACACAAGACGGTATCGTTCGATCGGGAGAGATTGAAACAAGAACTCGTCCTCGTTATGGATTTGTTTCTTCGGAATCGATTCCCATATTCAGTGGACCGTGCCCCAAGGATCGGCTTAGCGGCAGAGTCAGGAGGGACCTCTCCACTGCTATCTTTTATTGCCTCGGTTTTCGATGTCGCTTGTTGCTTTCGTGCTTTGAGTTGGTTTTAGGATTTGCTTGTTTTCCTTGAACGGTTTCGATGGTTTTCATTGTTTTCGTTCATTGAACTGCACTTCAATTCCGAGATTGGAAAAGTGGAAGAGGTATTGATCGAGCTGTTCGTAATGCAGGTGAACGAGCAGTAGGCGGCTTGCGAGCGGAGTCGTAAAGCGCCTCTTTCCTTCTCCTTTCCAACAATCTAAGTGAGTGGCTACCATCCCGATTAGCTAGCCCTGCTTCCAAGTCTTCACACCAAAAACTCTTGCATTCTTGTTGCCCCGATCAGACGATACCAAGTAATAATAAAAGATACCAAGATAAAAGAGAATAGGCTTGGATAATACTGCTTGTCAATTAAACTTGTGAACGGTTACTTAATTGCATGCTTGTTCGCTTGGAATGTTTATCATATGCATAAATACAAGTTAGAATTTCATACTCTTCCTTAAATTATGCTATGAACAGAACTCATCCTGAATGCAATAATCTGAATACGGAGACTATGCAAAAGTAGATCTCCCCCTGTTACTGTCGTGTGCCTGATATTGCCCCGAATTGCCTCGACTACTACTTTAGTGTATAACGTTGATCACGGACAACTTGTGCACAAGGTCTTAGTTCCTGCGGACGGTCGCTGGGGCACTGGCACCGATCCGATCCGGACGGAACTCCTGAATAGTCGCCTGTATCGGATGGAATGACTTGTGACGCCCCTGTTCATTGCGTTACTTGTTATTTCATTCATGTACTATGCCCTGTCCATTATGGCATCCTGCCAGTGATCCCCTGTATATTTAAACCTGTTGCAAACTAACTTGTCTTCGTGGCATGGAAGGCATGGTAAGTATTGTGCAGGTGATTCAGACGGTCAGGTAAAATCCACCGAACGGTGGCACGTTCATTTCAGTAAATTCTATATGCTGCTTACTTGTAAATGAACTAAGGCAAGATAGAAACCCACAAAATATGCATGCTTCATTAAAACAACGTGTTGATTGGTATAGTTGGGTTAGCTCGCCTTCACCAGTATGTTTCGACATGCTGACCCTCGTTGAAACAGGTTCTCCGCACTAAGGCGAACCGAGCGAGGAGCCGAAGTCGTCTTTCCAATCCAGTCCAGCTGTAGGCGCATCCCCTGATCGCGTCGCTTTTGAAGTACTTGAAGAAGAAGAAGCTTGCAACTCTATATACACAATGCAGCTTCTGGCAAAGCCGTCCTCCAGCCGCCTGGAGGTTTATACATTTTGAAGTTTAGTAAAGGGATGTAATGTACATGACTGCTATCTCATTTTGAGTCAACACTTTTGTAAGCTCGTGTGGCAAATTAGCTTACTCGTTCAAGAGTTTGTAATAGATGTTCATTATCAATAAAGAGAACTTTTTCATGTTTCAAAATCTGTGTTTCAATTTATCTGCGTACTCTGAATATGTGCTTGTTATGCAAATCATTAAAGCCTTGTGCAGGCGCAACCCCAGGCCCGCACGGCGGTCACGATTCGGGGGACGTCTCAACGATTCTACGGAATCGGGTCGTGACATTGTGATCCATGATTTGACCCTTCTCCATCATCAAAATCAATGTGACAAGGAGGTGCATTGGTCCTACAAATTGGGACCCTTAAGTCGAGTGCATCTAAACAGATTGTGATTGGCGTAAGTTCTTCTTTGAGAAGGTTCTTAAACATCTTAAGCAATTAATCGGAGTCCATACTGTCAAATGCTAAACTTGAATTTGAATGATAATCTAGACCATTCTTAATTGGCATACATAGATAAACTACGAGAGACTCATTAGACCTATATGATTGTAATAAAAAAGTCATGCAAATGAACCCTAGTAACTAGATGCAAAGATTACTAATTATGCAAATTGCATGATCTGATACCAAAAAATGATGCTGAACGAGATATGAAAAGAGATTGGTGATAACTCCAATACTAAATAAATTTTCCTAATAAGGATCAAGTTGAATTAATTAGAACTTTACAAATTTTGAAATGAGAAATAATGCTAGCCTAAACCTTTGATTTTCTAGCAGGATCAATCAAATGTAAGACATAAATTAAATTAGTTGCAAATTTTATTTCTAAAAATCATGGTTGAGTCCTCCAGTTAATAGTTAGGTTTGGCAATGGACAATCAAGGTTCTAAACGGCGGTAGGCGGATGCGTTGCAGAAAGAGTCCGCCTACCGCCTAGGCGTCGTCTAGACGGTTGATACATTTTGGACATTTTTTACTATTTTATCACAGTTTTTTGCATTATATACATATTTTAAGGATGTTTCATGCATAACTATATTGTAGAACAAAGATTTATTAAGTTTTAGTCTTGTAAAAGTGAACCATAGTCTCATAATACTTGCAAAACCATTTGGCCAAAATATATTGTTAGGTATTACTCCGTATATGCGTCCACCTACGCCGCCAAAGTGTAACGACCCGTTCCGTTCAAGCGGACAGCCAATTCAAACGACGCAAGTGCAACGACCCGACCCGCTTTGCTCAGCGAGAATACTCGTTTGAGGCAAAGGATTTCCAGACTTGGCCCTTCAGGAGTTCAGACTTAAGACTTTCAAAGGCTCGCTCGGAGTATCGCTCGACCGAGGCGAATCATAGCTAAGGTGGGTGGCTACGATGAACTTGTCTTTGCTTAGCCAGCACACATAAAATATGGACGATACATGCTAGTCGCTAGGGGAATCACCCCTGCGTGCTAATAAAGAATACAACGCACCTAGCTAAGGGAATAATCCCAACTTGTATTGCTTGTGTTAGAACATGGAAATAAAACTTGGCTTATAACATAGACCCTCGTATGCTACCTTTGTCTTGTGCAAGTAGACCCAGCTATGCCTCGAGTAGATCATTGTATACTCTCCGAAGGGCACTGTTTTACTTGTTTACACTGCACGCTCATAGACTATGTCGCATGGTATGTCCCTTTACGGTTTCACTCCTCACTTTACCCTTAGACCCGTGCCAAACGTAAATGCTTATGTTTACACAAATGCAATGCTTGCATGCTTATATGTTAACTTGTACTCGTTGTCTCGTTTCAATGCTTGTTACATAATTTATGCCACAATCAAGAAATTTCTATCCGTATCGTGCATGCATCTAGTTAGCCAGAAGACTATCAAATAGTCTTTCTGTCTAATATGAACCTGCAAGTATCCGGCACCATTAGGTCGCCAAGGCAGTCCCCGAACCAGGAGAATGTATCAAGTCAAACACTGAACGAGAATCATGTCAAGCAAATCAAGAATCACAGCTCGTGGAGCAATGCTCGTTCAGAACAAAAATCAAGAATTATCATGTCATATTGTGAATTTGGAAGACCTAAGACTTGCATGTCGCGCACAACTTGTTAACAAGGAAGATTTTCGGATCTCGTTCCACGGACGGTCTCCGGGGCAACGGGGCCGATCTGATCCGGATGGAACTCATGCAGTCTTAATCATGTGTAGCAGGATGGCGTGTGCGCTTCACGCTGCACCATTCTCGCTATAAGACTGATAGTCTTATGTGCTTGGACGGGATGATTTGTAGTGCCTCTTGTGCTTTCGTTGCATTCCATCCTCGTCAATGACTATCACCTGTCCTTTATGGCTATGCCAGCGACTCACGTTCATATAGATAAGTCATCATCGCTTAGCGGCAATCCGCGTGCAAGTCATTGCATCGCATCCAGTAAGCTGAAACACCTGAACGATCATGAGTATAAGATATCTATGCAGAACTTGAACAACCTGAGCAATTCATTGCAACACACCTAAGTAATTCGTGTAATCGTGCACCTAAAGCAGAACCTCGCTCATGACACTTATGTTTGCTTATGCTGTTGCCCCTGGATTTCATTATAAATGCTTGTGCCTGATTTTAACTTGGTTTGCCTTGGACAGGGAAGGACGAATGGTAAGTTGGTAAGTTTCGCCGTGTTCCTTTGTATATCGTACGACGCACTGCCATACGAGTTAAGCTTTTCACTATGCCATGAAACTGATCCTAAGGTAAGACTAGAAAGATAACTTAATAGATGGTGCACGGAACCTATATATCGTGTTTGGATTTGTCGAGCGGGCGAGAAGCCTCCCCACCAGTGCATTCATGTACTGATAGCCCACTAGATTGCTTGCAGGGTGCGGGAGAACCTCGTTCGTTGTGGAAACCCCATTCGTGCGTGCTAAGGCGTGGAGTTCACTCTAGAGCCTTGGAGTGTTGCGTCCGGAGCTGAAGCACATATACAAGACATAATGTTAGAACATCGCCTATGTATCATTCCACAAATGTAGCCACTTGGCACGCTTTTACTGTTTCGAGAGAGGCTTGAGCGACTTGTAATCTCGGCCTAGCGCCGCTTGTAACACTTGTTCAATATCAATAAAGAGCTTATTTTATTTCTATACTTGTATTATTCAATGCTTCCGTTATTGACGACTCTGTGAACTTGTTACCAATCGCCTGTGCGTTTCTTATTCCGCTGCATTCGGACTATCTGTGCGACTCTGTGGCTTAGACATCTTACCGCATGTTTGGATCATGACCTTGCACTGGCGCGGCTTACGCTCGTGCGACATCACGCCCAGATGGGAACGATCGTCCTGCGGGAGCGCTGGCGCGGTGATTTCTCATCCAGCGGGGACGACCGATTACCTGCAGGAGATCGGGACGTGACATATTGGTATCAAAGCATGGCTTTACGTCTTTGGACTTCTTATCGATCTTATCAGTTTCGAAAGCTCGTTCGTGGGTTATGTGCATACATTCTCTCTCATTGACCCGATGGGATGTTCCAAACAATGAGTCTAAATACTTTCAAAAAGTGCATGTGAATGATATGATTGTTTATACGAAATTGTGATACGATGGCCTTTTTGCCGAATTGTGTTAGGCTTTGTGGGAATAGACTCGTGCTAGAATTTGTAAGTTATGTGCAAACCCGAATACCTATACATAATTTTCAAGCCGGTTAATGTGCGAAATAGAATATCGTTTGAACGGTTAGCTATGCACACAGTCTTTCGGCTAAGTTGTGTTGAGTATCGCGCGCCAAGACCCTTTGGTGCGAGCTAGTTGCAAGCAAGATTGAGATATCGTTCAGATAAAGACAAGTCAGACTTAGAATAGACTTAGAATGACAATCGATAAAAACATTATCAGTTTATCGCTAAGGCGAATATACATAATCGTGCTTGAATTTTGGAAAATAGTTCGAGCGGTATTTCGTATCGGAAGATGCAAATCAATTATGCTTACTTGGATGACTATCAACAGGATATATACAAGACTAAAATTTATCAAGCGATGCTTAGGTATCGTGCAGGAATTCTAAGGAACGACTTGGTAAATATGCTAGTGATTGATGCGAACACGATTGAGGATTTAATTGGGTGACTCGATTCCTGAATGATGTATGTATCATTTAGAAATGTCCAAACGGATTCACAGGTCTCATGCGAAAGTTGGATTGAACGATTTGAGAATGTCTTGAATAAGTGAAAAGGCTTATATCGAATAGAGATTCATGGAAATGAAATCGATATCTTGGTCAAGAAAACTTGTTGAAAATTTGGAGGATCGTGCGAGCGATTTCGGATTGAAACATACGGATTGAAGCTTGAATAGAATATCGCTCGAATAGAAGTTAACCTAAGAAAGAAATATTGTGGTTCGATAAAAGAGGTAAGCGATAACGGATTTGACCTGGAGTTTGGAAGACAATCTTAAATCTAGTTCGAAAAGATAATCTTCGAAATCAGTCCCAGCGAGAACGATTATCTTGCGGGAGCGCCGACGTGGTGATTTTATGTACGACGGGGATAATCGAACTCACGGGAACATATTCGGTGATTATTCCAAACGAACTCGATGAATAGAACGTATCAAAAGTGTTTAGACTTTGGCTTGAATATTTGAAACTTAGTTGTTTGAGAATTGCTAGAAGTAGACTATGGATTTACCGAATGATAATATTGAAGTTGGATGATTTTGCTAGACGAAATATAATCACTGCATGAATGGACATGACTTGATGGATTTTATATATAACTTGGATGGAGCAAAGTGAAATGCTAAGGTATCTCGATCGTTTCGAAAATAACCATAACGTTCGATGTTCTTGTCTTGTGCAAGCGTAACTCTATGTTCGTACATGCGTCACATCCATATTAGGACGATTATCCAGCGGGAGCGTTGGCATGGTGATCTCACGTCCAACGAGGATGATTGAACTTGCGGGAGACCAGAGCGTAACAACTGATGGATCGTCTTGACTTGTGGTTCGACACGATAAGACGAGTTTAGGAATGCAAGTAAATCAGAAGTGTTTCAGGGATAAGTTAGCCTGGAACCTGGAGTAAATCATGCTTGATGGTTTCGTAAATGGATACATGAATCTTGTTGGACGACTTGGAGTTACAATCAAAGGTTTAGAACTGAATAATGGCTTGGTGGTCTAGACTTGGAATGGATATATGAATTCTATCAAAACATGTCTTAAGGAGATAGACTATGCGAATTGCTAGGCTTGTCATGTAACTTGGATATATCATGGATTGCCTGAACGGATTCGAACCCTGTACAAGCGAACGTGTTAATGTGTCTAGGATAATCCGTGCTCGATGTTTATAAATCTGAGTGAAACGAGCTTGGGTAGAATATCTCGTGCAAACGAACAATGGTTTGACCTTAGGAATTGGGACGAGCATCGTGCGACGAATTTGTACGATGAATCGTGTGCTTGAACTTGTACCTATGATCTTTTGATCTGACCTAGTAATTAGGCAGACGACTCTGTGCCGAGTGAAAGAACTTGTGTGACCGACTTTAGCATATTGCTTGAACAAGCCATAGAACTGGGGCAACAAAACTTAGTGTTAGACTGGGAACGGTGTGTGCTATGTTGAAACGATAGGACATGGACTCTAGTCGGTTGATCGAATAGATCGTGCTTGACGGTAGTGCAATGCTTGACCTTTGGTTATAATGGAAATAACTTGGAATTTTATTGACCCTGTTGGAGGTATCATTGTGATTCATAAGACGAAAACCTTTGAGATTTTCGCAAGTAGCTTGTCCGATTTCACTATCGCTAAGTTTGGTTGAACGTATATGTTTGAGGGACGTCTTGAACGTGTGCCCGATCCAAGATCCAGTGATATGTTGAACTCGAGTGCAAAGACTTCGTTATCGCTAAGTTGGTTGACATGCATATGTTTGAGGGACGCTTTGAATATGTGCACGATCCAGACTCGCGATATGCTGATCTCGAATGCTAGTGCAAGTGAATATGTTAGATCTGCATGGACAAGTATAACGACTTGTATAAGTTTGCCTCAGCCTTAGACCGTCATTCAAGATGGATTGTAACGTACCCCGCGTTAAGCGATATATGTTCCGCGCTAAGGCGCAATAGAGACCGAGTCAGAACTTGGATTGAATGATAGTCATTCAATAAGACCGACCCAGCATACATACGACACGGTATAAGGAACGTGCAGAAAATTGTGTTCGAACGGATCTAGTTGTACCGATTGCTACACTTGGGATAGATTCGATAATGCGATAGAACGGCTTGCGCTCAGGAAGTCCCGAGGACGAGACTTTTTCTGAGTGGTGTATAATGCAACGACCCGTTCCGTTCAAGCGGACATCCGATTCAAACGACGCAAGTGCAACGATCCGACCCGCTTTGCTCAACGAGAATACTCGTTTGAGGCAAATGATTTCTAGACTTGGACCTTCAGGAGTTCAGATTTAGACTTTTATAGGCTCGCTCGGAGTATCGCTCGACTGAGACGAATCATCGCTAAGGTGGGTGGCTACGATGAACTTGTCTTTGCTTAGCCAGCACACTTAAAATATGGACGATACATGCTAGTCGCTAGGTGAATCACCCCCTGCATGCTAATAAATAATACAACGCACCTAACTGAGGAAATAATCCTAACTTGTATTGCTTGTGCTAGAACATGGAAATAAAATTTGGCTTATAACATAGACCCTCGCATGCTACCTTTGCCTTGTGCAAGTAGACCCTGCTATGCCTTGAGTAGATCGTTGTATACTCTCTGAAGTGCATTGTTTCACTTGTTTACACTGCACGCTCATAGACTGTCGCTTGGTATGTCCTTTTACGGTTTCACTCCTCGCTTTACCCTTAGACCCGTGCCAAACGTAAATGCTTATATTTACACAAATGTAATGCTTGCCTGCTTATATGTTAACTTGTACTCGTTGTCTCGTTTCAATGCTTGTCACATAATTTATGCCACAATCAAGAAATCCCTATCCGTATTGTGCATGCATCTAGTTAGCCAGAAGACTATTCAAATAGTCCTTCTGTGCAATATGAACCTGCAAGTATCCGGGACCGTTAGGTCGCCAAGGTAGTCCCCGAACCAGGGGAATTCATCAAGTCAAGTTAAACACTAAACGAGAATCATGTCAAGCAAATCAAGAATCACAGCTCATGGAGCAATGTTCGTTCGGAACAAGAATCAAGAATTATCATGTCATGTTGTGAATTTGGAAGACCCAAGACTTGCATGTCGCGCACAACTTGTTAACAAGGAAGATTTTCGGATCTCGTTCCACGAACGGTCTCCGGGGTACCGGGGCCGATCCGATCCGGATGGAACTTATGCAGTCTTAATTATGTGTAGCAGGATGGCGTGTGCGCTTCACGCTGCACCATTCTCGCTATAAGATTGATAGTCTCATGTGCTTGGACGGGATGGTTTGTAGCGCCTATTGTGCTTTCGTTGCATTCCATCATCGTCAATGACTATCACCTGTCCTTTATGGCTATGCCAGCGACTCACGTTCATATAGATAAGTCATCCTCGCTTAGCGGCAATTTGCGTGCGAGTTATTGCATCGCATTCAGTAAGCTGAAACACCTGAACGATCATGAGTATACGATATTTATGCAGAACTTGAACAACCTGAGCAATTCATTGCAACACACCTAAGTAATTCGTGTAATCGTGCACCTGAAGCAGAACCTCGCTCACGACACTTATGTTTGCTTATGCTGTTGCCCCTGGATTTCATTATAAATACTTGTGCCTGATTTTAACTTGGTTTGTCTTGGACAGGGAAGGACGAATGATATGTTGGTAAGTCTCGCCGTGTTCCTTTGTATATCGCACGACGCACTGCCACATGAGTTATGCTTTTCACTATGCCATAAAACTGATCCTAAGGCAAGACTGGAAAGATAGCTTAATAGATGGTGCACGGAACCTATATATCGTGTTTGGATTTGTCGAGCGGGCGAGAAGCCTCCCCACCAGTGCATTCATGTACTGATAACCCACTAGATTGCTTGCAGGGTGCGGGAGAACCTCGTTCGGTGCGGAAACCCCCTTCGTGAGTGCTAAGGCGTGGAGTTCACTCTGGAGCTTTGGAGCGTTGCGTCCGGAGTCGAAGCACATATACAAGACATAATGTTGGAACATCGCTAACGTATCATTTCACAAGTGTAGCCACTTGGCACGCTTTTACTGTTTCGAGAGAGAGGCTTGCGCGACTTATAATCTCGGCCTAGCGCCGCTTGTAACACTTGTTCAATATCAATAAAGAGCTTGTTTTACTTCTATACTTGTGTTATTCAATGCTTCTGCTATTTACGACTCTGTGAACTTGTTACCAATCGCCTGTGCGTTTCTTATTCCGCTGCACTTGGACTATCTGTGCTACTCTGTGGCTTAGACATCTTACTGCCTGTTCGGATCATGGCCTTGCACGGACGCGGCTTACGCTTGTGCGTCATCACGTCCAGATGGGAACGATCGTCTCGCGGGAGCTATGTCGCTGTGATTTCGCGCCCAGCGGGGACGGTCGATTACTTGCGGGAGATTGGGGCATGACACAGCTCCGTTGGCTGCACACTCCACCGCCTACCGAAAAACGGTGCGGAAAGAGACCGCCTACCGCCTAGGCGCCGCCATTTAGAACACTGTGGACAATAGATGCACGCAACTCACTTATTTGACGGTGGATCAACTTTGCAAAATTACTAACATAAGCATATCAAATCTTATTGCAAAAATATCCATACCTTGACCATTTGAAGGATCAATATAACATGAGCAAGCAATAGACTAGTTGTGGTGGTCGCTGGAGCGCTGGACGAAGACTGATTTGCGACCGACTGGGTTATTGTGCGGGTGGGAGAAGATGGCAGCACATAGAAGGAATTCTAGAGTGTAGAACATATAGGTTGAGAGAGAGAACATCAGAGGAAAAAGCAAAAAGTATTCATCATTTTAATTGCAAAGCTCTTTTTATACTCTCAAGAAGAAACATTCAGCCTATATATAGGCTACAAATAATTATACTTTCAACAAGATAACAACAAACTAAACAACTCAACCACCTAACAAATCTTAACAAACTGAATTTAAAACATATCCTAACAAACTTATAACAAATCAACCTCGTAACAACTCAACTGAATTTTAAAACAAATCATAACAAACTAACTCAATCCTCACCTAGCTCAGTCTCATGTGAACCAAATTAGAGCAATGGTCTGAGCTCTTTTCTTGCGCATGGTGTAGCCCTTCATGATAGTGTCCCGATCATAAAATATCTATAATGTGGAACGATAATAATGTTGGATATTGTTCCCTTCAAGACTAACATTAAAAAATGTTGGGTATTATTTCCTTCAAAACTAACATGAAACAACAAATGATACATAAAAATTATGCATAAAAAATCAAATATTTTCTAGTATTTTATTAAATGTTTATTAGTTTTTGGCTTTCGAAAACAAAGAAATCTGGAAGTCTAATTCAAAACTAACTGCTGAAACCACCCAAATTGATGGTTATAAGAAGGGTCCGAATACCGGTATTACGAACCTTGGGAAAGCCTCTCCCTGTCTCTATTTCTCCCTTATTTCTCATGAGAAAAGCCTTTGTTTTGGTCTTCCATAACTGACACAATTTGCTTTGGAGTAAAGCAAGAGACTTCTCTTTGCTTTGGGGAGAAAGAAGCATTACCAACATGTGAATGAACTCAAAGTGTTAATCAGTACAAGTGTACAACTCCTTGCTCTAGAATCAGAGTCGACATAAAGAACTAAGATTTTGTAAATAATATTTAGTTTGATAGAAAGATGTTTTAGATGCATGACAAGACCTAGAGGGCTCTTAGATGGGTCGATTCACGATAAGTAATTGGGATTCATAAGAAGAAACAAATATTTAAACTTAACGATAAATACCCCTAGTAGATCTTAAAATAAACTATTAAATTCATTGTGGTGGGTTAAGTTTACTAGTCTCTCACAAAGTCAGACAATATAATGTGAAAGAACGATGTCTTGTTCCACCAGAGACGACCTGCTTTAACGAACCTTCGTTCCGTGGTTCGTATATAACCATGATCCAAGCAGAAGATCTTGACGATCAAATAGGTGGATGTCACGAGAAAGTACCTGACGAGGAAGGGTTTTTTGGTGACGAACTCGGGTTGGGAAAGACACGACTACTATGCAGGTCTGTACTGTAGGATGTAGGACCCTCTGGGTTGGGGTCAGGCGTGTCATGTCTGGCAGCAAGAACACCTGATTGGGTATGGCTCGAGCAGCATGGCGCCCGGGAGTATCTGGTTTTCGGTCCAGGTAGCACACAAAGTTGCAGATGGACTGGAGTAACAATGGGTGGAGCTCCGATGGTGATTGGAACCCGCCTAGAGGGGCTCGATGTCGGTTAACGAGAAACCTGCTGAGAGGTGGTCCTGGGGACCTGTTGGATGGTCGGTTGTGCTGGCAACCTGCTTGGAGGTGGGTGGCATTGCCTGGGGTTCAGGCAGGGGGACCAAGGTAGCTACCGTTACAGCTTCGTAAGAAGGGGATAAAATAGGTGATCTAAATTAGGGTTTAGGGTTTGTGAGTAATAGATGAAGAAGTTGAGAAGGGGATAAATATAGGTGATCTAAATTAGGGTTTAGGGTTTGTGAGTAATAGATGAAGAAGTTGATAATCCTATTGTAGAGTTTTGTAGAAGATAAATGGAAAAAAGAAGATGAAGATTGTTGTTGTTTAAGCATGAATATAAAATGTAATTTCTAAGTTCCTTTACATAACCATGTGCAAACTTGTACATCGAGAAATTGATCCTAACCACTAAGATTTTAACTAATCTTAAGTATGAATCAAGATAAACCAAATACTTAATAAACTAGAACAACCAAATGCCTCAAATTGGTATGACCTTGACTTGAACTCGAATTCATGACTCATTGTACTCATCTGGCCCTCCATCACTTTGCTTTGCTTTGAAATGAAATAAACATTAAACTCAATGCGTGAACCTACTCAAGTCTGAGATAACACGTCTTGTGCAAGAATAAGAACCAACATAAAAATAATTGTATTATAACGAACTAGCAAGCAGTCCTCACATATGCAAGGCTAACACCATCACCGATCTCTCCGTCGCCTTGTCTGCAACATCTGTCGACCGAGTTGCTATTATCAATACCGCCCCTCCCCTATTTCTCTCCCAATATTTTTTATAGAAGAAACTTTTTATTTTAACATCTATGTTTTAAGTAACTGACACAACCATAAGGATAACTTAAACATGGGCAAACCATGGTCCTTATGCCATAATCTAAAAGGTGACATCTAAACCATGCCAATTTTGTAGAAACATATAAACTATTGGCTGAATTGCAATTTGATACCCTCAACTATCCCAATATTTGAACTTGATAACCTAAACTTTGATATGCATCAATTTGATACTCTAAAAAAGAGAGACGAAATTATCCCTGCCCGCCCACCTCTCTATCTCTCTCTCTCCCCTACCCCCTGGCTGTCCCGCCCCGCACCCCCCCTCCTGGCTGCACCCCTCTACCCCCCCACCCCCTCTCTCCGAGTGCGTTGACGCTACCGCCGCCGCTTATGTGTGCAGGGAGAAGGGGGGGGGGGTGTAGACGGGGGTGTTGGGGGGGGGGGGGGGGGGGGGAGATAAGGGGGGTTATATGGGGAAGGAGGGATAATTTCCTCCTTTTTTTATTTTTGGGTATCAAGTTAAAAATATTCAATAGTTGATGGTATCAAGTTGTCGAGTAAAAAAGTTTAGGGTATCAAGTTCAAAAACTGGGATAGTTGAGGGTATCAAGTTGCAATTCAGCCTAAACTATTCAATGGGATGTTAGTTAAGTGTCATCTATCCAGATATGCCTCTCCCTTAATATTTACATGTTTAAACCATGCCATCTTTTATAGAAACATATAAATTATTCAGTGGTTGTGTTAGTTAACCGGCATATATTTCACAGATGTGCTTCTGCCTTAACATTTACATTATTGGACTGGGAGTATTATTACCGGTTTTAAATTCATGTCATCACATTGCAATTTGCATGGACTAATCTCGAGTGATCTAGGAAAGCTTCGTATCACTGCCAATCCAGTGACTCTGTGTATGTGTTACTGAAACGTATTCCCTAGTTATATTGTGAACCTTTTAGATGAGCCCCTTAAAAATTTAGAAGGCCTATTATTCTGCGATGTGTGATTTGATCAAAATTCCATTTTACACAGATTCAGACTGTGAAACTGTCATCTCACTCAAACTGATTGGAATGCCCAAACTCTGACCTGTGTCTTGTGAGGAGTAACATGAAGCTCAAAATTATGGGTGTATTCAATAGTTCCAAAAGGAGGGAGAATTGATCCATGGTCGATTTTGTAACAGATAAATAGGAGTTGCTAATTATATTTCATAGAAAAAAACACTTTTTCGTGGAAATAACCATTCCATTTCTTTTAGAGAGATTTTGGTTAGAAAGCAATTTTAGCATGGTTAGCTCACTTCCCTATCCAGTTTTATTATATTAATAAATATGGCCAGGTTATCAGGTTGTCATGCTCCTATTTTACATCCTTAACCTTCCATTTTTCCATCACAAAATGGATTATGGCTCCCAGGTAAAGACAAATGCTCAGTTATTTCCTGGCAATCAGGAACTGTTCCCTTATTTCATTTACTAGTTCTCTAGCATATTGTACACATAGTTGACTTATGGATTCTAAATCCTGTACAAGGTTCTAAATGGCGGTAGGCGGGTGCGCGGCGGAGATTGTCCGCCTACCATCTAGACGTTTGATACATTTTTACTATTTTGCCATTTTGTGTGTGTGCTTAATATGCATATTTCAATGGTGTTTCATGCATAACTAAGTTGTAGAACAAAGATTTATGACATTTTAGTCTTGTAAAAGTGAACCATAGGTTCATAATACTTGTAGAATCTTTTGGCCAGAACATCTTCTCAAGTATTACTTCACCTAGGCGTCCGCCTACACCGTCAAACCTCCGTTGGCCGTCTACTCCACCGCCTACCGCAAAAGCGGTGCGGAGAGAAGCCGCCTCAACCGCCATTTATAACTGATCCTATAGAAGCTCAAGCTTTTCTCCACATTTCTACCTTAAAAGTTGGTCCTCTAGTCTCATTGGTTTATAATATAGCCAGGATAACATCTTATCACAATTGGAACTCATCTTGGATAAGCTAATTAAGTTAATTCACTACTACCAAGTTAAGAACCAGAATCCACCCCCTTAATAGGCTTGGTATCACTCTACTTACTACTTGATTTTATATGTTCCAAGTAATATTAATGCAAGTGATAAATACACTCATTTTTAATCTGCATGAAGTCTTATGGGGGATTTGACTATATGCATTTTGTAATGACAAAACCATAACTTGGTCCCTGTTCTCTAATGTTAACAGCTACCATAGAAGGCATCCATTCATAAATTATTTATTAATTATTATTATTATTATTATTTTGAAATGTTGCTTTCTTTTGGTCGACCTCCAAATTTGGGATAAAGGCTAATCTAACAAAGACTTTGTTGATTTGTTGTAAATTTTGGTTTGTCTTCGCAGTCATACTAAATTACTCTATTTTAAAAGTGTCAGTGTTGCTGATAAGTTTGGTTTGCTATTTTCTTTCTACAAAATTGAATTCATTGTTACAATCCTTGCAAATCCCCCTTCTTCCTATCTCCCCATGTATTTTTAAGTTGACTGTACAAATGGAGAAAACATAAGAGGTAGACAAGATGAATAGGAAGGTTCTCAGGCAGTGTTACCAGAATTCGCCTATATAGGCCGCGAATTGCATTCCAGATTGTGTTTGCTATATAGGCAGCAGATTGTATTCTAGAATGTATGTTCCGGAATGTGGAACTTCAGGGCAAGCTTCCAACCAACATGGAGGTCTACACTTTCCATGCCAACTGCCAAGTTGAAGATCTCAGTTTATCTTGAGGTATAGGCGAGTGCAAATTGTTCTGATGGTGAGGATCTGAGTTTGGAAGAGAGTGGTCACTATAGGCAGTGGTACTGTTATTATTAACTCCTTTGTTGCCAGTATAAGAAGAGCCTCATGTAAGTTAGCAGTGGTATATTCTGATCTCTGCTAGGTAAAGTAATGTTGATGAACAAAAGAGGTTTTGCGTAATTTACTATAATATAGAATATATTCAGGAGCTGGCATCTGAAGCTCATTCTGTTTTGTTCAAATAAGGGGTACTTCACGTACAATTTGTCACTGATATAGAGCGCTAATGTCAGTTGACTGATGGGTCATAAATAATTCGTCTGTTATTTTGTGAAAACTATCTCATGCTTCATAGCTGGCCCATTCTGATGACATAAGTTTTGGATGATGATAATTTTTCAAATAGGAGATAAATGATGGGTGTGGAAGGAGAATAAAGTTGGCTTAAGTTTTGATATGAGATATTGCGGGGTCCTTATATCTCAACTATTTTCATAAGGTTTGGCAAACCTAATCTAGTTCTTCAATAGTACTCCTAAACTTGGTCCACTTTCTACCTTTGCCTTTGGCCCGCACTTGAAAATAATACAGAATCCGCTTTTACTTGGTGAAGAAAGTTGCTTAGAACCAAGTTCACAGGACGGATCGTTAATTGAGCCTCCAAAATCTCCCAACTTGGTCAATATAAAATTGAGCCGGCCAGCCAGGTTTTCTGCTCATTTGCATTTACATCTGCCACTTCTGTCACTGCTTTGGATTTTGATTGCTCTTCATGAGGTCTCCAAAGATGGGAAGATCCTCCTGGATCACAAAAATCATCATTAAATTTCTACTTGATTAAGAGAGAATACACAGTAGAATGTTGGAGGTAGTGTTTTTTATATTTAAAGGTCGTGCAGTGCGATGTTAGCGAAAGTTGGATGGGTTTTTTCTGTAGTTGATACTTATTATTAGTAGGGACACGATTTTGATTACTGAGTGCCTCTTGGGACATTGTTTTTACTCTGATTGCTTTTCATGTGGCCTTCAAATATGGGAAATTCCTCCTGGATCACAAAAATCAACATTAATTTTCTATTTGATGGAGTAAGGGAGTAATGCTATTAGAAAGTGGTAGTGTTTATTTATTTTTTGTTTGTTAAATGGCAATGTGGTGCATCATTAGTGAAAGTTAGGACTTAGGAGGCGCTTTTCTATAACTATCTATATTAGTGATCTGGATTTTAGTTTCATTTATATGTGACTGAATTATGGTCAAGGAAATGCCTAGATAGAGAGGCAGTAAATTTATTTGCTAGGGATGAAATCAGGTTACAGCGGCTCTAAGAACCACTTTTAACTAGACTTCAGATGGGATAATTGCAATTTTAGGAGAGAACCAAATGAATGTTGCAAATGCCAAATAACATTGTGATGATAATTATTTGATACATTGTCGGTGGAATTTTAGACTCCAGTAGTTGCTTTGGAATAGTGCCATGTGTCCATATTAAATAGGGGTGGGTTGCAATTAACGTGGGGTTTGATGACAGGCGGGGCATGTTGTCATGCACAAGATTTTTCTCTCCACCAAGACAATATTGCACAACCTATTAGGTCAAGGTGTTACTTGAGGGAAGCCTCCGGAATATTCTAGAGTTGTATGGAGTCTTTGGAAATTATTTTTGGGATATTACTTGGAATATTCTTGGAATATTCTTTACATCTAGAAGCTTCATGAGAATTGCTACCATTTCTAGATGGCTATCATGTAAATATTTTAATAAGGAGTATTCTAAATATATAGATACTAGAAAGTTTCCAATCTTAGATGATAGACACGGCATAAGATCCCTATAAAGAGGGAGTCCCAAGAAGTTGTAAACTCTCCCTGGTATAGTTTCTTTTGTTCCATATTTCTTCATTTTCACCTTAGCAATCTATCTAAGTGTTTGGGAAAGACTTGCACGGGTCTTCGAGGAGGAAGTTCGTGTGCCGCACGGATCAAGGCTTAGGCAAAAATACCAAGTTCATAACAACGTGGAGCGGTGGTGTCTAAAGATTCCACCAGCTTTGCATAGAATACTAATTCTTATGTGATAAAAGCTGTTGCACGAGGAAATATACAAAGTTAATGATGGAGATTTAATTAATTAGTTTTCCAGTTTATGAGTATTTCCTTTTGATGATTTTCATGAGTATTCATGACTATTGATAATTAATTGTTTCCGTCTTCTATCCCAGGTTGTTATATGCATATATATGGATAGGGATGGGATTGGATCCTCGGGGGAGTTCCTACGTAGATGGATCACCAAGGCTATATTCTCCTATTAGTATGTTTCTTCCTGTTCCTGGTGTTGCTTATTCTTCTTGTGCCCTGGGCTGATGCAATTCTCCTGAAATAAATTAAGCTCTTTTATGATCATATCCTTCTGGAGGATGCGCTACTATATACTTGTCTATGTAGACGTTTCCTATGTAAAAACGATAATTTTGTTCCAAAAAATATATATATATTATGATTTTGTTTGGTAAATGTGATCCAACTCGCCCCTCCCATTGTTGGTGTTTTTCTCTTGTTAAAGACTGGAATCAGTGATTATTGTATAATAATAGATAAACATAGGTCTATGTAAGAGCAGTATGTTCTTACTTCCATTGTATGTAACAATCTATCAGTTGCTATTCTCAGAGGATGGCTTCAATTATGACAAGTATGGCTTCCTACTTCCAGTTTAGTGAACTTGTCATGGGTCCGACGCCTGGACCGCAGTGTGTTGCGCCATTCCATTCACACAGATGCAGGAAGATGAGAGGGATGTGCAACTCATGGGTTGTTCATAGGGGGTTGCAATGATACCAGTAGAGCATTGATGATTCAGAACATCAATGGATTGACAATGATACATGTGGCTGGAATCCATCAAGATGTCCTTATTTCTTAGAGCTGAAGGCTGTCTACAAGGTTTACCATTGTGAGAACTCTTACATTTCTTGTAAACTATGGAATCTGTGTAAGTATCTTGTTCATGCCCATATTTGTGCAACATAGATGATTATACTTTGTACCTATAGGAAAAATATATCGTATTGCGTCCTTAGTCCAACTATCAAAAATCTAAGAGGCTTGTGAGTTCTTAATTTTTGAGACTTTGGCCATGGAAAGCCGTTGGATACTTGGATCACATGCACATGATCACTTGATTTTTTCTTCTTCTTCTAAGGGACTAAAGAGTAAAATAAGTATACTTTTAATGTTAGTGAAATATACGTGTCACATCTATATTGTAAGTTATTATTTTGAGTTTCTGTCGTCGAATTGACTATCTATGCCAAGTTGGGAATAAAATACTATCTCACTAGATATTTCATCAATAACATACAACAATTAGATGTATGACACTACTTTGTGAAAGCAATAAGCATATTTCACAATCTCTAGCCCCCTAATCATTTCGTTAATCGCCTGCATGCCACTTTGGAAGGGGTACGTCGGAGATTAGCGAAGTGATTAGGGTTGGGGCAATTAGTGAACTATTTGCTCTTCTTATAGAAATTTAACCTTTCTATTCCTCTAGCAGTTAAAGAAAACACTATATACGCTTGATGTTCTCGCATAACATGCTCTTTGGATGACGGACTCTTAAAACTTTGGTTGATCACAACATCCATATATAGTCCACCATCTGATATTATCGTTAGGCTTATGTAGACCCTATGCCGGTCCTTAAATCTCAGAGAAAAAGGTTACATCGATCACTTCATGCTTGCTTCGGCTCTAAGTTGTTTTAGCCCGTCCTCGGAATGTGTGTTTTCTCAAACGTACATCTCCTAATTTCAATGTTATGCATGCGTGTGTGCGTGCGTGCATGCATGCATGTGTGCGTCCGGATGGAACCGAAGACTAGCCCAGCTCATCACACATATATAAAAAAATATTGCAAAATAGTGACGACAATTTTCACTAAACAATAATAGCGACAAAATGACAGAAAAAGTCCCTCTCATTCCATTCTGGACCCCTCTACCAACTCTTCAAATATACAAATGTACAGTCCCTAAGAACAAAAGGAAAAAAAATTGATTTAAGTAACATCGAACCAACTCTTCAAATATTAATGCCCATCTGTTTTGGCTTTTACAGGCATTTATCAAATTAATTGCAGATTAGACTAACACCAGCTTACTTGGATGTAGGTGGTGGAAGTGAAGTGAGCAACATTACTGTTACATTAAATTTTGCACAACCAATATCCACCAGCCCACCTTTAAATGAAATGAAATCTATATATCTCCACAACAAGGACAAAACACTAACACAACACCAATATAGTGTAACGCCTTCCTTCTTCCTCCACTATACCTTCTTCACACCCAAAGACCAACCAAACCATCCAAAATTATTCATATGTTTTTTTTATTCTTCATATAAGTCGATCATCGTCCTGTCCTGTCCTGTCCTGTCCACCCTAGCACACATCAGTTCGAATTTCTAATTTTGTCCTTGAGTGTAACGTCTTTCTCACACCAAAAAACCAACCAACAAAACTCATTTTGCATTTTCACCACATAGTCCACATCACGTCCAGTCCAGCCCAGTCCACTCCAGTCCAGTCCAGCCCACCTCAGTTCGAATTTATGGTTCCGTCCTTCAGTGCAATACCCTCCTCACACCAAAAGACCATCAACAAAACTTATTTTGCATTTTCACCACATAGTCCAAGTCTACGTCACGTAGCATCCAGTCCAGTCCAGTCTAGCTTGAATTTCTAGTTCGGTCCTTGGGTGTATTCCTATATTATATATATATATATATATATAACTTCTCACACCAAAAGACAAACCAACCCAACTCATTTTGCATTTTGCATCATAGTCCCTACTCACTCACCTCTTTCTTTCCTAACTGTATCTTTCATATATATATATATATATATATATATATATATATATATAAGCAAACACTAGTAGCGTTGTTGGGCTCCTTGAAACCAACATGGGCACTAGCAGGAGGTCTGGAGAGCAAGTTATGGTCGAGATCGAGGCGAGCGGGCGGGCGGCGGTGGTCGGGGGGCTGAGCCCGCTGAGCGAGACCCTGTGGAAGGACACGGCGAAGACGGAGTTCCTCGGGGACGTGTCGGCGAGGCTGACGTGGAAGGACCTGACCGTGACGGTGACGGTGGGCAGCGGGGAGACGCAGACGGTGCTGGACGGGCTCACGGGCTACGCGGAGCCCGGGACGCTGACCGCGCTCATGGGGCCGTCGGGCTCCGGCAAGTCCACCCTCCTGGACGCGCTCTCGAGCCGGCTGGCGACCAATGCGTTCCTCTCGGGGACCATACTGCTCAATGGGAGGAAGGCCAAGCTCTCCTTTGGCGCGGCGGTTTGTTGCCCACGCCCCCTCTCCATCTTTATATATACTAGTAAATACACGTATATTGTTATTGTAAAAATAGTTTAAATATATTTAAATTATAATTTATTATGGATATATTTTATTATTTATAAAAATTATGTATCTTTCGTAATTTTTTTATAAAAAATTAAATTGGTTGAATATTTACTTACGATTTTAGATTTTTTTTTAATCTTAAATTAAATTGGTTGAGTACTTTGTTACGGTTTGGACGGATAAGAAGAAAGTTGGTTTCAGTTTTTATTTATCTCCATAAGTTTTAAAAAAGAAAGTAAATTAATTGATTATTTACTTACAGCTTAGACGACTTAATTTTGAACCGTTTCGAAGTGTTGTTATAAAAAGATATATGTTTTCAGCTTTTAGGAAATGTTATTCTTTATAATGTTATTCTTTATAGTGACAGTTTATAGTCTTCGTGAACTTAGGACTCGTTTGGTTCACATAAGGGGAATGAATCCTTATATTTTCCATGGAAATAGAAAAATATGATTTCCGTCAGATTTTTTTTTTTCCGGTGTTTGGTAAAACAAAAAAACTATTTAGGAAAAAATATTTGATTTTCTTTCCAGTGTTTGGTTGTTGTAAGAAAGGAAAGAAAAATATATATTAATATTTCCATAATGTCCTTGTCTTTTAAAATAAAAATAATATTATAAAAAATATATATTGTTAAAATAGATAATAACACAATGCTATATTTGTCTTAATTTCTTGCAATAAATGCTAAAAAAGGAGGAGAAAATAATAATCTCATGGGTTCCGAGATGAACCATTTTTTCTTCTGTCCGACAAATACTTTCCAAAATTGTGGCTACAAAACAAAGAAAATGAACAAGTTTTTTTTTTCGATTCCTTAAATCCGCAAAACAAACGAGGTCTTAGGGTCTGCTTGGTATTTTTAAAGTACATATTATGAGGGGTTATTTGGACGATTTTGTTTAGCGGCTTTTAAACCAATCTAACTCATTCTTGATAATTCATTATCGAGCGGCTCTGTAAGTTTTTTAAATACGTCATGCCGATTACACTCATATACTTAACTTGTAAGTATAAAATGGTTTGACAAGTAGTAAATCCTAAATGTTGAAAGCAAAGCTTTCGTTACCACGTCAAATGGGTCCCACAAAATTTAAAAAACTCATAATTTGAAGAAAGTAGACGTCATGGGATATCAAGAAAAAAAAAGATGATAAAGAAAAAAAAATATTGAAGGGTTTTGGTAGTTGTAGTTATATTTTTTTATAAGAATATAATGGAAGAAAAAAAAATATAAACCCTCAAACACGACCGGCCATGACCTCACGGGGACTTGAGGCGAACTTTCAAAATGAAACCCCTATACTTAACATAAAAAAAAAATTAAAAACTGAAATAAAAGCAAATTAAAAAAATGTTACCCCAAAGAATTGAACTAAAGGACCTCTAGTATGCAAGTTTAACATATTAACTACTACACCACAATTATTTTGTGTTAAGGGACACCGTGGTATATACTAGCTCTATTTTAGATACACAATTATTAATATATTTATGTTTAAATCTATTTATTTTGGTCCTTCCTGATCCGTAGGTCCTGGACGATCGCTCTGGACTAGGGCTAGTCTTGCCCTCCAAATACTTTTGTATTTATAAAAACATTCAAAATTATACTTTACTGAATTTTAGAATTTTTGAACCGACCAAAACTATATATATATATATATATATATATATATATATATATATATATATGTGACGTTAAGAACGATGCATATTATCCGGGAGGTTATAATTTCTAGCTTCTATTGATATAAGAATGAATGAATCTATGTTATGATCAGGCGTACGTGACACAAGATGACAACCTGATCGGGACCCTGACAGTGAGGGAGACGATCATGTACTCGGCCCGGCTCCGTCTCCCGGACCGGATGGCGGTGGGGGAGAAGAGGGCCCTGGTGGAGGGCACCATCGTGGAGATGGGCCTCCAGGACTGCGCCGACACCGTCATCGGCAACTGGCACCTCCGCGGCATAAGCGGGGGGGAGAAGCGGAGGGTCAGCATCGGCCTCGAGATCCTCATGAGGCCCAGGCTCCTCTTCTTGGACGAGCCTACCAGCGGCCTAGACAGGTTGCTTGCTTGCTTGCTTCTTTATCAAGATGCTAACATTTCTTTTCATTTTTCATCAATTAATCTGACAGTGACTATTCCATCTTTTTCTTTTCTTAAAAGGACATATATTGGGTTTTATTTAATTGTAGTACAATGTTCGTCATTGTCTTTTCTGATGAGAACTTATAAGGGCACTACACTTATTACTTGGGACTAGCCCAATATATTTTTTTCTCAAAATTACAAGTTTGTCACTCTTAAAGTTACTTGGGACTAGTCCAAACTTTTATCATTGATAATTACAAGTTTGCCACCAAAATTCACTCGGGGCTGTTATAATCAAAATTTTGACAGTCCACATAGCTTGTGGGACTGTCAAAATTTTGTGCTTCAAAGTGGTAGGACTGTCAAAATTTTGACAGTCCTAATTTTAACCCACTGAAAATTTATATAAAACAAGGACTATCAGGATTTTGACAGTCCCACAAACAATGAGGACTGTCAAAATTTTGACAGTCCTCATTTTAATTGTCAGGATATTTTTTTTTGTTTTTTTTCTATTTAGTTAGTTTTGGATTTTGATTTTTTTATTTAGTTTAACATAATAAAATATGTTATCATTGAACAAAAATAAAATAAAATCTACCGTACGAATATTACGTCTGCCGTCGATCAGACTTCGAACAGCCATAATTATTTGTTTTCAAATCGTTTTTCGTCACACAATAGGTCATTTTGTATGTTTTCGACGAGACTAACACAATTCGTGTAGAGAGATTTTTCATCCAAAGTAAGACGTGCATATTACAGACAAAAATATAAAATATAAAATTTTAAAGTATCATAACTTTTGACTGGGAGATCGAAACAAGGTCCAGTTTGTGCCAAAATGACCGTAGGGAAAAGTACTTCGGGATAAACCGTTTCAACGTTTGGCGGACTTTCCAAATTTTTAGAATCGCAAAAAACGATGGTTCGACCTCCAAATTTTATTTTTGGTAATTTTTTTTTCAAAATATTTAATGTACCAATAATAAATTTACTATTTTAAATAACAGAATACTTTAACAAATTTTAAGGATAGAAATTTGGGATATTTTAAAATTTTGATACATATCGACAACTGAGTTAATTTATTTTAATTTTTTGTTAATTTTGAAATTTTGATACAGTAAATTTACTGTTAATTTATTTTAATTTTATTTCGTTAAAATATATTTTCTTAAATAAAACATAAAATTAACAAAATAAATTGGCCCCCCCCACCAATTAACAAAATAAATTAACAGAAAATAAATTTTAGGACTGTCAAAATTTTGACAGTTCTACCAATTTGAAGGACTTTCAAAATTTTGACAGTGCTAAAAATTCAACATATATTTTTAGGACTGTCAAAATTTTGACAGTCCTTCCAATTTGTAGGACTGTCAAAAGTTTGACAGTCCTAAAAATATATGTTAAATTTTTAGGACTGTCAAAATTTTGACAGTAGTTCCAATTGGTAGGACTGTCAAAATTTTGACAGTCCTAAAAATCAACATATATGTCAAATTTTGACAGTTCTTCTATTTTTTTTTCTTTTTTGGTTTCTTTTCTTTGTCATTGTGTTATTATTCATGTCTTCCGGCGGCGGAGTGGAGGACCTGGTGGTAACGACGGAGGAAGGAGGAGAGGGAGGAGCGGCGGACGCCGAGGGTGCCGAGATAGTCGAGCAACGAAAGGGGGTACGAGACGGAGGAATGGGAGAGGAAGGAGGCGGCGGGAGGCGGGGGAGGAGGCAAAGGCGGTGACGGCGGGAGGCGGGGGAGGAGGCAGAGGCGGCGACGGCGACAACGACGGGAGGCGGCGACGGGAGGCGGCGGTGGAGGACGAGGGAGGAGGCGGAGGAGGAGGGCTCCGACAAGAAAGGGAGGAGGGAGGAGAACTCTGGTGGAGATGGAGGAGAACTCCGGTGGAGATTAAGGGGGTTTGGGTTAGTATGAGTAAACAATGGGCTAGTGTAAGTAAACTTTGTTCATTAATGGACTAGCCCCAATCCTGGGCTAGCCCTGAGTAAACTTTGTAGTACCCTTATAAATTCCCTTTCTGATTCTATACTTCGATGGGGGCGGTCGCAGAAATTTAAAAGAGGAGAGTAAACCTCAAATATAAATAAAGCCAAAATAAATAAATTAAGACCATGTTATATGCACAGAATTATCTCAAAATTTACATGAAAAAGAAACAACGATGTTATTCCCTTCTGTTGATATGGTATGTTGGGTGTCATATTTAAGTATAGTATAAGCACATGGGAATATCCTGAGGACATATTTGGGATGCCAGAATATGTCACAGGATATTCCATTATGAGATTATTGTCATAATGATTGAGATCATTGTATTAATGACTGTAAGGCTATATAATGCCAATGAGACAATCAATAAAATAATCAACTAATTTCAACATGGTATCAGAGCCAAGTTTCCACAAACCCTAGCCGTCACCAAGCTTCCACAAACCCACAGGAGGATTTCCTAGATCTCCTCCACCGAACTCTTCCACGCCCCCCTTCTTCCCTTCTCCGCCCTTCGCAGGCCGCCCTTCGCTGTTGCTGTCCCGTCCCGCTACTGCTGCGGCTACTACTGCTGCGGCTGCTGCGACTGCTGCTGCTGCGACGACGGCTGTGACATGTGTGCTGCCGCCTCCTCCTCACCAGCACGAGACAGCTCCTAATAGGGATGCCTAGATCTGAAAAAAGGGAGGGCATGTTCGGATCTAGGAGCGGACGACGAGGACGAGCGTGAGTCGTGGAGCGGACGTGACGTGATTGGATAGACGACGCATCGATGGAGGATATCATCAAGAAGCTAGATTTTGCAGAGGTGGCGACGTTGATGAAGTTGTTAACGATGTCGGCTGGTGAGAACACGACACGAACGTAGCCGGAGTTGAAGCTTCCCTCCATCGATCTGAAATTAGATGGACCAGCCATCTATCTGAGTTGGTTACGGCGGGTGAGAAGAACCCTCGCAGGAAAAAACATGGAGGGGTTCCTGACGGGCGAGGCGACAGAGCCGGACGAGGGCTCGACAGGACGCGATGAGTGGAAGTCCACTTATATGGTGATCTACATCTGGCTTCTCAACTCCTTAGTCCAGTCTATTGCCGCCAAAGTAGACGGTATTGAGATGGTGAAAGATGTGTGGGAGAAGTTGAGAAGAACCTATGATGGTGTGGGGAACAACTTACGGGTCTTCCAGATAAATGGAGAGATTGATGACACCGTACAGGGAGAGAAGACGGTGCAGGAGTATGCCACAGAGTTGGAGCGTCTGTGGTTGGATTATGATCACTCCTCAGATCGGGCGAGCTGCGGGGACCCTAAGTGTAAGGAGAGACAGGTGTGTCTGCAGGAGAGGACGATGAAGTTCCTCAAAGGGCTGACTGCAGCTTTCGCACAGAGGACGACCCTACTTCTAGCCCAACCAAAGATCCCTAGCCTTGAGGAGGCTATCTCAGCCATGATCCAGGAGGAGACACGCATCAGGCTACAAGCCGGGACATGTGGTCCCCCCGAAGCAAAGTCAGCACTAGCGATCACCAGCTCAGGTAATACAGGATCTAAGGGAGAGCCCTGGTAGCATAACCGGCAGTGCTACAACTGTGGGAAGATGGGTCATCATCGGTATGCTTGTACCAAACCACCTAGGGAGGGAGATTCAGGTGGTGGACGAGGACCGTTCGGCGGACGAGGGTATAATGGAGGACGTGGTCATGGTCGAGGGGGGTAGACGAGGCGGCCGAGGAGGTTATCGGGCGAACCTCCTGATATCAGAAGGGAACGGAGAAGCTGATGGCACATTTACTGTGGAGGACCAGGCACTGGAAGACATGAGGAGTAGAACAGAGGAGACGTCCACCTCATTCTTTATTAGGGGCAACGCTGCCATGTATGCCCATCCATCAGAAGGTACTGACGAATCACTTGCCCTTGCGTCTATCTCTTCCCTTAAATCATCAGACTGGATTATCGACTCGGGAGCATCTCGACATGTGACGGAAAATGCTAGTGAGTTTTCTTTCTACACTCACCTAGCATCAGCAGACAGCATTCAGACAGCTGATGACACTTTCCAGCCAGTGGTCGGTAAGGGTACTGTTAATTGTACAGGTTCCGTAAGATTATCCAATATTTTACATGCTCCATCCTTTCCAGTCAGTCTCTTGTCCATTAGTTCTATAATCCTCCAACTTAAATGCATTGTTTCTTTTGATATTCCTAAGGTGACCTTCCAGGAGAAAGGGACAGGACGAAGACTTGGGACTGACACTTGGCATGAGGGACTGTGGTACCTAGATCGAGAAGGACTGGACTCAGCATTGGTATCTATGGCAGAGAAGGCTGGCATGGAAGGACTGCAGCAGAGGACTGAGGATACCTTGATACTCCATCATCGGAGGATGGGACATTCTTCCTTTGATACTCTAAGTAAGTTGTATCCAGAGATTTATGTAAAAACAAATAAAGAGAAATTAGTATGTGATGCGTGCGAGTTAGGAAAACTTATTAGGAGCTCATATGTTGGCATGGGTCATAGGAGCACTTTTGCTTTTGAGGTAGTACATTCTGATGTCTGGGGTCCATGTGCTACTAACACTATGAATGGTTATAAGTACTTTGTTTCTTTCATTGAGTGTGCCTCTCGTGTTACCTGGTTATATTTGATAAAAAATAAGAATGATGTACCTGCTTGTTTTCGGAATTTTCATAAGCATGTCCAGACTCAGTATAAAGCAGTTGTGAAGGTACTGAGGTCTGACAATGGAACGGAGTATACCAACAGGATGCTTGCAGAATACTTGTCAGCACACGAAATACAGCATCAGACCATCTGTGCATACACACCAGCACAAAATGGTGTTGCAGAAAGAAAAAACACACCTTCTGGAGGTCGCAAGAAGTATGATGATCGACATGAATGTCCCACAGAGTCTGTGGGGGCATGCAGTGTTGACAGCAGCTCAACTCATCAACAGGATGCCCTCGAAGGTCCTCGGATGGAAGTTCCCATGTGAGATATTGCAAGGCAATAATAGTGGGATACTCCCACTGAAGGTGTTTGGGTGTGTGTTTTGTGAAGGACAACATGCCATCAGTTGGAAAACTTGATCCTAGAGCGGTCAAATGCATCTTCGTAGGCTACTCGGCAACCCAGAAGGGGTATGTGTGCTGGAGTCCAGTAGAAAAGAAGAAGTTTGTCAGTATGGATGTCCACTTTCGGGAGCATGAGCCATACTACCGCCAGTACGGAACTTCACACAACACGCCTAATACTGCCAATATTAGGCGAGAGGGGGAGATGGAGAACTTGGTGGTAACCGATTTAGAAGTTTGGCATGGAGGCACGGAGAAGGGACAAGAAGGTAAAGGTGTTAGGCCTACGGCTCAGGGAGAGTTACTTACCTACAGCAGGAGAGAGAAGCAAACTGTAGGACCAGTACCGACAGTGCCAGTGCCAAGTCCCTTGCCTGCGTTCGTCCCAACTCCTGAGGCACCGACACCAACCCCCCTTCAGGTGATACCCCCTCCTTCACAAGATATCATTCCTCCTACTCCTCCCACACCACTATCTGTACGGAGGACCACTCGCAGCAATGTAGGAAATCCTCCAAACATATATGGTTGGGATATTGCTCAGTTTGTTTCTTATGACCATATCCCTTCTTCTCATGGAGCATTTATAGCATCTTTGGATAGTATTACTGTACCTAACAATTGGCAGGTTGCCAAGAACGATCCAAAGTGAAAAGCGGCAATGCACGAGGAGTTGGGAGCTCTGGAGAAGAACCACACTTGGGAGCTTGTGAGACTGCCAGAGGGGAAGAGAGCAGTTGGATGCAAGTGGGTCTTTACCGTGAAGCAGAACCCAGATGGACAGGTTGAGCGCTACAAAGCTCGACTAGTAGCCAAAGGATACAGTCAGATGTACGACATCGACTATGACGAGACCTTTGCACCAGTTGCAAAGATGAGCACTGTCAGGACTCTGATTTCTCTGGCAGCGAATGGTGGATGAAAGCTATACCAACTGGATGTGAAGAATGCGTTTCTTCACGGAGATCTAGTGGAGGAGGTGTACATGAAGATACCACCAGAATTTGGCACCAATCAGACAGTAGGCAAGGTCTGCAGGTTAAAGAAGTCCCTCTATGGACTGAAGCAGTCTCCTCGAGCGTGGTTTGACAGATTCAGAAGGGCGATGATAGGGATGGAATATCAGCAGATCAATGCTGATCATACTGTGTTCTTCCGTCGGAGTGGAGGCCACATCACCATGCTTGCGGTGTATGTGGACGATATGATTATCACAGGAGATGATGAGCAGGAGATCGCCCAACTCAAAGGAAAGCTTGGCAAGGAATTCGAGGTGAAGGATCTCGGCCTTCTTCGGTACTTCCTTGGGATTGAGATTGCTCGAGAAGCAGAGGGGATTATTCTCTCTCAAAGGAAGTATGCACTGGACCTTCTCACAGAAACTGGGATGTTGGGGTGCAAACCTGCAGCGACACCAATAGATCAGAGGTTCAAGATTGATGCTGAGGCTGAAGAACCAGTTGATCGGGACAGATACCAGAGACTGGTTGGCAAGTTGATCTATTTGAGCCACACACGTCCTGATATCTGCTTTGCAGTAAGTGTGGTGAGCCTCTACATTCATGACCCACGAAAGGGTCATATGGATGCAGTGTACCAGATTCTGAGGCACTTGAAAGGTGCTCCCGGGAAGGGACTAATATTCAGGAAGAACAATCACGTGAGCATCGAGGCTACTGTGATTCTGACTGGGCTAGTTGTGCTGATGACAGGAGGTCTACCTCGGGATATTGCATATTTGTAGGAGGTAACTTGGTCTCTTGGAGGAGTAAGAAGCAGTCTGTGGTGGCCAGATTGACAGCTGAAGCAGAGTACAGAGCTATGGCCTTGGGAGTTGCAGAGCTGCTATGGTTGAAGAATATGCTGGTGGAGCTGAAGCTGGATCAATGAGCCAAGATGAAGCTGTGGTGTGACAATCAATCAGCTATTAGTATCGCCAACAATCCAGTACAGCATGACAGGACCAAACACATCGAGATTGATAGATTCTTCATCAAAGAGAAGTTGGATAGTGGATTACTGGAACTTGGCCATGTTCCAACCAGGGATCAAGTAGCAGATGGACTAACCAAGGGACTCGCCTCAGTGAGCATGATTAGAGGATGTGACAAGATGGGCTTAGTGAATATCTTTCACCCATCTTGAGGGGGAGTGTTGATATGGTATGTTGGGTGTCATATTTAAGTATAGTATAAGCACATGGGAATATCCTGAGGACATATTTGGGATGCCAGAATATGTCATAGGATATTCCATTATGAGATTATTGTCATAATGATTGAGATCATTGTATTAATGACTGTAAAGCTATATAATGCCAATGAGACAATCAATAAAATAATCAACTAATTTCAACACCTTCTCACGTGGGGAGGAAGGGAACGCAGTGAGCTTTCGAGCCCGTCTTCTCCTCCGTACGACGACATATGTTGCAGAGAAGGCCAGCATCGCCCCGCGCGACAGCACGCCATAAACTCGAACCGGCTAGCGGGCTCAGTGCAGTTCTGCAGCACTGGACAAGAGAGGGCCCGGGGCTATGTTTATCTCGACGGCTGCGACGAGGGAGGTTGGAGGCATTGTCGTCGGCGGGACAAGGTGGAAAGGGGTGCTCGAGCGGGAAGACACTAAAAGGCGAGGGGCAACGTTGCCTCTGTCGCTATTGCTTTTGATGGTGTGGCAATTTTGGGAGCTCTACCGGAAAGTCCAACGGTGGAGGGTCACACGACGTCTAGCGCTTTGGAGGAGATGTGGCGAGATGCGGCGTAGGTGATGCTCGGGTGTGGTGTACGTGCAATGATTTTCATAGAGAGAAGTGTGAGATGGAGAGACAATTGGTGTTTGTGAGGATTAGAGAAGAAGAAAAGGGTGGTGAATAAGATAGCGTGGTGCTCTTGGTTTAAGTAGAAAAAAGAAGGAAGGTGAAGAAGAGTACGGAGAGTGTATGAAGAAGAAGAAGGAGAAGAAGAAGAAAGCGCGTGCATTGGTTCTTAGGGAAGTAGATGATAAGATGAGGTAGGAAGATTATGAGAGAATGAGGGCTCTTGGTCAGGTACAACATGGTGACATGGTGGGCAGACGGGTGTGCAGGAGTTTTCATACAAATGGAATATTGGAGGAAAGATGCAATGAGCTTAGTACTTTAGAATTACTGAAAAAAAAAAATTTTTTTTTTCGGTGAAGGAAGTTGACTCCACTTGTTTCTTACTGTGTCCGTCGTTACAAAGAAGTATATAGTTTTCTCATCTTGAATGCCTAATCTGCAGCGCTTCGGCATTTTTTGTGACTCAAACACTGCGGAGCCTCTCTAGAGATGGCCGGACTGTCATAGCTTCGATTCACCAACCGAGCAGTGAGGTTTTCGAGCTGTTCGACCGCTTGTTCTTGCTTTCGGGGGGAAAGACGGTTTACTTTGGTCAGGCTTCAGAGGCATACGAGGTCATGAACTGAACTAATGATTTTTTTTTTTTTGGCTTCGTGTTTTGTGTTCGGATTAGTTGTTCTGACTTGTGTTCTTTTTCTGGCAGTTCTTTGCTCGAGCTGGCTTCCCCTGCCCTTCTCTGAGGAACCCTTCGGATCACTTTCTGAGGTGCGTAAACTCTGATTTCGACAAGGTGAAAGCTACTCTCAAGGGATCGATGCAAATGCGGGTATGAGCATTAGACCATGATCAACTTACATTTCTTTTCTCCCTTTGTGAAACAAATCAACAATATTGATTTTATTAATTAGATGGTGTAAAAAGTCATACAACTATTAATATTTATACATATAGAGAGAGAGATGGAGAACGGATCAATACCCTTATAAGAGAAGGAATTCATATCGTATAGGAGAAACATAAAAATAATCCTAAATCTAATCATATCTTAACACCCCCTTCGAACTCATATGATTGGTTAAATAGGATTTTGAGTTTGCCTAATAGAAACTGAAATCGTGGAGTGGGATGTGGCTTTGTAAAAAAGAATTGCCAACTGACCAACCAAAAATGCTCACGGACGAAATGACAATCAATTTATTGTCCGTTCATGAAAAAACGGATATAATGTTGACAGTTTGATGGCTTTTCCTATATTTGTACAGTTTGAGAAGAGTGACGACCCTCTGGAGAAGATCACCACAGTTGAAGCAACTCGAAGCCTAATCGACTTCTACAGCCGTTCACAGTACAACTATGCAGCACGGGAGAAAGTCGATGAGATCTCTCGAGTTGTAAGTATTTATAGAGTACTCGTTCTTGATTGTGGTTGGTATTTGATTCCAAAAATGTTGTCGCCAGAAAGGAACAGTTCTTGATCCTGGAGGCAGCCAGGCTAGTTTCCTCATGCAGGCTTACACTCTGACCAAACGATCGTTCGTGAACATGTCGAGAGATTTCGGCTATTATTGGCTTCGACTCATCATTTACATCCTTGTGACTATATGCATCGGAACCATCTATTTGAATGTTGGAACTGGATACAACTCGATTCTGGTATTCTTCTGTGATGCTTAATTGTAGAATAAACTTGATTTCCTTTAAGAACACAATCCGCAAATTTCATGATATATTCTCTTCTGAAACAGGCTAGAGGTGCGTGTGCCTCCTTCGTCTTCGGCTTTGTCACCTTCATGTCCATTGGAGGATTTCCATCATTTGTGGAAGACATGAAGGTGAACACAATTTGGGTGATCAACATAGTTCAACAAGCCTCCCGGTTAGGTTTAACTCTCACGATTAATCCGAATTTTGCTTCGATGCAGGTTTTCCAGAGAGAGAGGCTTAATGGTCACTACGGAGTGTTAGCGTTTGTCATTAGCAACACGCTCTCTGCAATGCCCTTCTTGATCATGATAACCTTCATCTCGGGAACCATATGCTACTTCATGGTGCACCTCCACCCGGGCTTCATCCACTACGTCTTCTTCACATTGTGCCTCTACGCCAGTGTGACTGTGGTTGAGAGTTTGATGATGGCCATAGCCAGTGTAGTCCCCAACTTCCTCATGGGAATTATCATTGGTGCAGGGATTCAGGTAAAACATAAAAACTTCAAATATCTTATGAATAATAGTTGTACTTTCTAGACTATGTTCTAAGCAGGGTTCGCAGTATCGGTGTCGGAACATTCCTATGAGTATCGGGATCGGCGGTATCGACAATATCTCTAGTTTCGGATCGGAGTATCATATTTTTTGGCATCGAAAGGCAAATAATTATTAATAAATTATTTAACATTATATATATATATATATATATATATATATATAAGTATTTCCAGTGTTGTTTATTAGTAGTTTTGAAATTGAATGAAATATTAATCATCATTGCCGATTGGTTTACATGCGACATATACGTTTTTTTTGTTTTACAACCTTATTAAGATTTTATACTCTTACTGATTGGTCATTTTTGTTCAATTTTTTTTACTGAATTGACCGGAAAAGAGAACCCCATTGTCGTTATCGGTCATCGGTCAGTGTTGGGTATGGGTCACTATCGGATCGGGACACGTCAAACCGTGTCGGTATCGGCCTTATCGGGTTGGTATCGGTCGATACTGCAAACTATGATTCTAAGAACTATAGTTGGAATATTGTATATCTTGATTGAACAAACTGATCCTTTATTAGTGTACTTTTTCAACATCCTTTTCAGTATACTGTAAAGATACTATGAACACTGAAACAGATTATTAATGTTACCGGTCCGTTTGATATAGTTAATAGCTATGAAATGGTAAAGAGTAAAGGAGATACAATGGTCCCCTTGGCATAGTTAATAGGCATTCCACTCTATGAACTCGGATGAGAGAACGGAGAGATCTTCGACCAGTAATGATTTTTCAATATATTTCTTATTAAGTGTTGCTCTGTTATGAGTTGGTTGACTATGAATTATCATTGGTGCAGGGATTCAGGTGAGATATTGCTCTTTAAAACAGAAAAACTTTAAATCTCTTATGAATAATAGTGTTACTTCCTAGACTATGTTCTAAGAACTATAGTTGGGGAGTTGTGTATATCTTGATTGAACAAACTGATCCTTTATTACTGTGCTTTTTCAACATCCTTTTCAGTATACTGTGAAGATACTATGAACATTGAAACAGTTATTAATGTTACCGGGTCCGCTTGATATAGTTAATAGCTATGAAATGTTAAGAGTGAAGGAGATACAATGGTCCCCTTGGCCTAGTTACTAGGCATTGCACTCTATGAACTCGGATGAGAGAACGATCTTCGACCAGTAATGATTGATTTTTCGATACATTTCTTGTAAGTGTTGCTCATTATGATCAGTTGGTCGACTAATCGTGTGAACTTTCGTATTGCAGGGAATATTCATGCTGGTATCCGGGTATTTCAGGCTCCCTCATGACATACCAAAGCCCTTCTGGCGATACCCGATGACCTACATTAGCTTCCATTACTGGGCGCTACAGGTAAGTAAACCCCATCCAACACTGATCTGAGCTTCAATATAGAGGGGGGAAAACCATACATAGTACTGAAATTTTTTCAACAGGGTCAGTACCAAAATGATCTTCGTGGCCTACTCTTTGACAACCAGAGCCCGGATCTCCCAAAGATCCCAGGGGAGTACGTTCTTGAAAACGTGTTCCAGATCAACGTAAATCGTTCAAAATGGGTGGACTTGACCGTCCTCTTCAGCATGATCATAATTTACCGCATCATATTTTTCGTCATGATCAAGATCAGCGAGGACGTTACCCCATGGATCAGGGGGTACATTGCCAGGAGAAGGCTTCAGAAGAAGAGCAAAAACCTCGTGGTAGCCCCCTCTATCCGTCTTGCGAATAGGACGCCCTCCCTGAGGGGCTATGTAGAAGAGCCGACCTCCTCCAGTTCCAGCCACTAGGAACAGATACAGAATTTGAATCCAAAGTTTTACCATTGGTATCTTACTATACATGATATGTATCTTACGATAAGATATACTACTTTTTCGTTACGTATCAGACCAACCGATACGATATATATATATATATATATATATATATATATATATATATATATATATATATATATATATATATATATATATATATATATATAGTATTGTTTTTTTTTTTTTGCTTGAGACTTGTAATGTATCCTGAAGTATGGATTCTGAAACTAGATAGACGTGTAAAGATGAAACAAGTAAAATGTTTATGAGATTTAAAAAAAAAAATCATGTTCGGTATGGACCTAAACTCATAGAGTTGTATCATACGATACACATTAGGATATGCAATACACCATACGATAGGTTTCGCGAGTTGATAAACCTAGATCAATTATTACTGATGTTTTGTCGGAAAGGTAGTTCCAAAGTATATTGTTTGGTATGTATCTAATTGTTCTTTGTAAGTCATCTTCAGTTTAAAAGGTGTCAAGATGAATGCATTTTTCTTGTAACAATTGTGGGGCTGTTGTGTCACATGGTGCTGCAGCGCTATATATATATATATATATATATATATATATATATATATATATATATATATATATATATTTCCTTGTATGTGTTCTAGGTTTTAAATACTCAGCAACAGATCTTCTGCTTGCTGCAGTTGAATGTTAAAGGCTCACAAGAAAGAGTGAGGGTTGCTGGCAACTGAAGGTTCAGAATTTATAACACGATAGGATGGGGCGTACTTAGAGTCTTGTAAAAAGGGATATTGAATTGAATTGAGCTCTCCCTCTCCTAGAAGGTAGAAAACACCAAGAACCACAAGAACATCAGGCTATGTTTACATATAAATAGGATCTATACGAATTTTTGTGGAGATAACTAGGTGGTTGACATGTGAATCAGTAGCACAAAAATCGGTTGTAAATGAATATTTTTGAAAAAAAAACAGTCTCTAGAAGGGATAGTCTCTAGAAAGGAATTGAACTTGGTCTACTTAGGTTTGGTTGAACCGGTTGGCTGGTCATGCAACAAGCAAGCTAGTTAGCCGCCAATAAATATAATGTGCATTTTAATGCGCATTTTGTATCAATTTTTTTTGGATGCTTTTCATTTAACGCACAAATATAACACACTATACAGCACGCAACACTATCTTCAGCCTTAATTCAAACTTACTGGCCGTTGCTCATTGAAGATTGAAGATGATACAAAGTATGCACTTGCTAAGAAACAAGAAGCCCAATTTGATCATATGATCATTGGGTACACATCTTCATATCATAGGTATTACTCAGTGCTACACGCTCACCACATGATAGTGGTGAATATCAAAAGCCAAAATAGAAAGTAATCAAACAATTGCTAAAAGATGCTTGCAAAATATCACTAAAATAGGATTATCATAAATTCTCTACCAAACAGCCCTAAAGATTGCTCCATTTGTTGGGGGTAAACCATCACGAGTTGTCTGTATTGTTAGGGTGTAGACTACTTTCAAGTGAGACAACAGAGAGTTTTTGTTAACATCTATGTCAAATAAAAAATGCTATTTGTCTCCAAAAAAATTTGGGTGATGTCATCTTCCATTATGTGACATATGACATAGCTGCTGACAGATGTCAAAATTTAACAATAAAATTAACAATAACATTAATATTAATTTTAATATTAATTAATTAAAATTAAAATTAAAATTAATATTTTTGGGTGATTATTTTTTTGGGTTAAAATTTGTCATGTCAGATGCCCACATAATTGGAGATGACATCACCCATATTTTTTAGGACAAATAGCAGAATTGATGTCAAATTCTCTACCAAATGCTATAATAACCGATCAATATAAGGCTGTGGAAAATGACATTCTTGAAGTGTTTCCAGAAGCTCATCATCGATTATGTTTATGGCATATAATGAAGAAGATTTCAGATAAACCCGACATTCAAAAAGAATATATAAAGCAATAAAGAAGGAGATAAAGAATGTTGTTTATGTTGGAAATGAAACGCGAAAACCGTTCCTAAAACCAAAGAGACTGCGAGAGAACCAAGCAATAAAAGCGCACAAAAAGAAATGGTCAAAATCACAAAAAAAGCCAAACGCAGACATAACGATTTTTGACGTAAAAAATTATTGTGAAAAAACCATGGGACAATCGGAGTTCAACACTGAAAAGTCCCCACTAATGGAATAAGAAATACACCGACTCCTTACAAACTTCTCACCGGTCCAAACGGATAAACATGATTACAAGCACATGAAGAACGAAGATGACGATAAATAATTACCCGAAACGATCTCCTCTTCGATATAGCGTCAATCCCCTCTTTCTCTCTCCAATAGTTGTAAAGCACTCTTGCCTCCTTTTGCAATATTTTGAGATATATTTTAGGGTTAGGAAACACCTAATATATATAACATCAAACCCACAACTAATCTGAATCATTGAGGTATTCCTATTATATGTAGGAATATCCAATCCAAACCATTGGGGTATTCCTATTATATGTAGAATACCCAATCCAAACATTGAGGTATTCCTATTATATGTAGGAATACTCAATCCAACTTGGAGACATTTTTCACATAGGTTGGGAGCCCCACCTACTCCAACAAATCTTTCTATTCCCAACTAGGTGGAGGAGCTCGTCATACCAACGATCCGTCTGTAATATTCAAACTTTGCTCTTGATAGAACCTTCGTGAGCATGTCCGCTCCATTGTCATCAGTATGAACTTTCTCAAGCGTCGCGTCCTTCTTCAAAACCACATCTCGTATCCAATGATACCGAGTCTCAATGTGCTTGGACTGACTATGAAATGTCTAGTTCTTCACAAAGTGGATTCCACTCTGGCTATCGCAAAGCAAAACGTATTACTCCTGTGTTAGCCCTATTTCCTGCAACAGCTTCTTCATCCACAACAACTCCTTGCAAGCCTCCGTCTCCGTAATATATTCTTCCTCTGTCGTAGACAAAGTAATAAACTTCAACAACCGCGACTGCCATGATACCTCTCCACTAGCAAACATCATCACATAGCCAGAAGTTGATCTCCATATGTCTACATCTCCAACCATATCCATTGTCAGCATATCCGACCAGCTTCGGTTCATCACCAATAAATGAAATTCTCTAATCAGCATTGCCATTAAGGTACCATAGAATTCACTTGACCATACTCCAATGTATCATTCTAGGATTGAAGAGATACCTGCTAATCATGCCAATTGCTTGAGCGATGTTTGGCCTTGTACACACCATGTTACGCCCCAGTACCAAAATACAGAGACAGACATGTCCAGCTACCCCGTACAAGGTACTATACGTCGTACGACGATCACAGCTGAAATAAGACAAGGGGGTGCATGCTACAATCAAGTCTCCTATGGTCAAGAACTTCTATGTCTCAATCATTTAAACAAGAAACAGTAAATATAAAGCATATATGATAAAGCAATAAGGCGTTCCAAGGCTTTCTCAAAATATTTTGGAGACCAGCTGTGCAAAATAAAAAGCTGGAAGAGTAACAAAAGTACATGACAGTGATCAGCTGTAGTCTGATTTAATACAATAATATAAGGAGACTAATGTCCAGACTAGCCGGCTAACAGGTGCCGGTGGCTAAACGCCCAAAAGAAGTAAATGTACAATAATGAGCAGGAAAGAAGAAAATCCACTCGTTATCCTCTGCGACCATATTTCTGGTACGCGCCATGAGTTGAGAAAAAATACGCTGGATCCTCAGGTGCTGGCTCAAAACCTGGGCATGCAAAACCAGTGGAATTAGACCCCAAATATCAAGTACCACAAAGGAAGCACGAAATAGAGAAACAAAAATTCAAGGAAAATATATAATAATACATAGGTTCAGTGTCGTAACTTAGGCCCATGGCATATCCTAGCGCAAAGCCTCAACCCTACAACCAAACAAGGACAATGGTTGAACCATCACACTAAGATAGTCTGTTTCCCTAGGCTACTAACCGAATAATACAAACATAACCAAATCCATTTTCTTTATATCGGTCAATCACTTGTACGGCTTGCTATTTATGGAGTCTGAGATTATCTCAGAAATAATGCATAATAGGTATCCTCAGATCACGCCAGTGCCGAACATGAGCTAACCAAACCAATAGATGAATAAAATAGGTATTTACGATATGCACCAGTTCCCCGTAGGGCCACTGTGCTAAAAACACGGTATTACAGGTTCCAATGTTCCTATAGTGAAACAATGGCTCGACATAATAATAGGTCAGATACTGTACTCCACTAAAGTAGATGATATACAGTATCTGTAGTGGCCAGCCCACAACGCACTTAGAATGAATCTCCGTGGGAAGGTTCGTTGGCATGATCTCGGAATACCGTTCCCTCCAATGTTACTACCACTTTTAGTTACCTAATTAGTCCTATGTCGTGTTCAAAATCTTAAGGCGTGGTCACATGAGATTTTCCCTTAAGATGTCGTACAAAGTACGGACATGCTAGATACGAATCAATGGAAGTCAAATTTGGATTCACCCGAGCGTGTATGCAATATTCAGTCAATTAATATTCTAGCCACGCTTTGGTAGTTGACTCACTTATTATGCCCGTGATAGGAAAATAATATATATTTATAATATCATGCCTTCAGGAATTTGGAGGCATTCTCGATGCACAATCCAAATATAATCACTTAACACATGACACGATATGTCGCACCTCGACGCACATTAAATTATGGACAATATCAGACAATAATTTGTATTAGCACGGATACAGTATTCGAGTCAAATTACCAATTATACATTGGGTCATAAAAGAATAAGAAAATATTCAATCAAACAATCAAGGCCACATGGGTCTCTAGGCTGCATATGAAGTCCTGGCCGCATATGAAGTCAGGGTTGCATGAGAAGTCCTGGCCGCATATGAAGTCAGGGCCGCATGGAAAGTCTTGGACGCATATGAAGTCAGGGCCGCATGAACAACTTGGTCGTATATGGAGTCTAGGCCCCATACTCAGGATTAAAGTCTACTTCTTGGGACAAGTATTGAAGTGACGGATAATGAATGAAGTGTCAGTAAAGTGACATAAAGTATTGATGTGACAAGCCATAAAGTGTATGAGAGAGAAAAGACAAAAATTATAGAAATATGTGCCACGGTTCAGAGTCATGCGTCCAAGGAAATGGTGGCCGCATACTCTCCAGGCCGCATAAGTCACTTGGCCGCATAAGTCACTCGGCCGCTTATTGCTCTTTGGACTTAGCGAATTTCTCATTCGTTCAGCAAGTGAAAACACAAGGAGTTCAAGGATTAGCTCCAGAACACCTGTGTGATGGCAGTCATACATCCAACAAGATGGACGCATGCTGGTCAATATGCTGCGAAAGCTCATGCCACATAGCCCTCTCAGGCCGCATAGCATTCTCAGCCGCATAACTCGCTGGCCACATGAAGACTTCGTCTTCTCCAAATAGCAGGTTCGACCATGGCGAAAGCTCCAAAAACTAAAATTTTGTTTTGTCTATAAAATTCTCATTTTAAGTCCAAATCGAGTGAACCAAAAGCCAAAACGCTTAAAATTGAAAGCTCTATCATTTGGCAAAAACTGGTTTTCTAAAATACATGCTTAATAGATCAAAACCAAGAAAAACTCATAAAACCCATAAAATCCTAAGTTAGAAATGTAGATCTACTCAAAACCACCCATCAAAATAGAAAACTCCAAGTTCTAAAAGTGCTTAGAAACACATAACAAACACAATGAACCAATAATATGGAGGGTTTCTCCATTTCTCATGTAAGGTGTACTTGCCTATGGAAATAAGAGAGAAAACACAAGAGAGAGAAAGAGAATGAAGTAATGAATAGAGAGAAGAAAAATGTTGGATTATATATGGTAGGGTTAAGGGTTGAACCAAGGGTTCTCATGACTTGAACCAACCCACAAAATGAACCATGAACAAAATTAAACCAAAGAATGGGTCTAGTCTCCATGCACATGCAACCATGCTAAAATAAAAATACGTTCCAAATACGTATATTGGGAACGAGGAGTAACACACCACGTTATACATAAGACTCCCTACTGCTAAAGCATATGGAACCCGCTCCATATATTATCTTTTGTCCTCGGTAGATGGACATTGCTCCGCAATAAGTTTAAAGTGCGTCGCAAGGAGTTTGCTCACTTTCTTTGATTCGTCCACCCCAAAACGATGAAGTATCCGGTGAATATACTTTTTTTTGGACAAATGAAGCAATTTAGACTCTCTCTATCTTGACTGATTTACATCCCAAGAATAACCTTCGCTGTGCCCAAATCTTTCATAGAGAAGGTCGTGCCCAGTTGGATCTTCAACTACGCTATCCTGGTGGCATTCTGACCCACCAATAGCATATTATCCACATAGAGCAACAAAATGATAAAATTATCTTTGACAAAGCACTTCACAAACATGTTTGTCATTAATTATAAAGTTGGGAAAACTTTGTTTAATAACAAACGAAAGAAGTACAAATAAATCATATACAGAAAATCTAAGTACAATATTTTTGATCCTGGAGAATGTGACGATGGAGATCGAGTACTGCGCGACTCCTTTACTCTGTTGACGATCTGACGAGGGAATGAGGAAGATTTCTTCTATTATCTCTCATGCGCCTCTCTGTCCCTGTGTGTTTGTATGTGGGTATGCAACCCTACTATTTATAGCTGTCATGTTGACGGGCCTATGCGCGCATGTGCTATGCGCACATAGATGCTGGAGCTGCCACGTGTCCAACCTCAACATGATGCAGTTGCAACCGTGGACACATGTCACGGTCGAGCTGCCATATGGAGTCTTTGTTAGAATCTGCTGTTACTAAAAATCTTGTCGGTTCTCATCCTTAATGTGCGTGACTTGGTCAGCTCGACGAGTGGCCTGCACTTAGTCACAGAGAATCTCCTCAGTTGTAACAAAAAGATTTTGGCTTGAAAATGTACTGCTATGTTGAACGTATGGGGTCTGGAACACATAAGGCCAGAGACACATGGAGTCTGGAAAGCATAGGGTCAGAGACGCATAGAACGCATGGAGTCTGGAATGCATACGACCAGAGACACATGGAATGCATGGAGTCTGGAATGCATAGGGCCAGAGACGCATTGAACGCATAGAGTCTGGAACACATAGGGCATTTGTCTTGGCACTGTCCAGCTGCATACTGACAAAAGTAATCATGATGGTGACGTGACCATTAACGCCAACTGTCAGCGTCAGGAACGAGGCGTTCAGAGCTATTATTCCTGTCAGAGTCATAAATGCTCTGACTTGACTGACGTGATATTATGCGCCCGAGATGTTATGCGTTTCTTAACCTTTAGTGCATGAGGGCTGAGGCGCATAGGGGCCTTTTGAGATTTTTTTTCATACTTCTACAAGACCCCCTTCAAAGTTTTTAAAACTTGAACAAGTTTTGAAATACCTTGAAAGAAGCATGAAAACAATTATTTGATATGGGAATGAATATCCTACCAGAGGTGATATGGACGTGGTAGAACATTCCATTCTCTTGGGACATTTTAATGGAAAATTTTGGTAGACTTATTACCCATGGCATACCTAAGATTGGGTACGGATAATAAGTTGAAATGACTGACACTATCAGGGGTCTGGAACGATGTGATATCAGACTGTTTGGAGGAATGTTTTCTTAGAGGTAACATTGACGTGACAAACTTGGAATTCCGTTAGAAGTATCTTACGCAGAAGTGATATGGACGTGGTAAGATAAACTTCTGTGGGACTAGAGTTTTTGTGGAAAAAATAATTCAGAGGTAATATGGACATGATTGTTTTGAGATAATTTCGCTAGGGAGTTTTTGTGGATTTATCATCCTTGGTGTACTTAAAGCTAAGTATGGATGACAAGTTGAAACGACTGATACCATCAAAGGTATTATGGACGTGCGGTAGACAGCCGATAAACAAGAATATTTGCTTAGAGGTGATGTGGATATGACAAACTCTTGGATTATAAACTTATTACCGTGGCGTACCTTAAGTATGGATAATAAGCTGAAATGAAAAGTCGATGGGCAGAATGTTACTTAGAGGTAATATGGACATGACAAAGTTCAAGAAATTGAAATTCTATTAGAAGTATATTACGTAGAGGTGATGTGGACATGGTAAAATAAACTTTTGTGGGGATAAAAAAATAGGACAACGGTAATGTGGACGTGAACTTGGGGACTTACTACCCCTAGCGTACTTACACGGAGCACGAGTAGCAAGATGGAAAATGAAGATGCTATCAGAGGTAATATGGACGTGATAGACTTCTTTTGGTGGTAGATTAACTCTGCTGAGGAGAATAACAGGTTTACAGTTCAGAGATAATATGGACGTGAACTGTTTGCTCGGGGGTGATCCCACTTTACTTGGGGGAGTATTTTCGATCTAGACTGGGGATCACAAATAAGATGTCTTGGAAGCGACTGGGTTTTGAGGACACACTTTTTTTGCTAGAGGGAATCAAGTTTGGGTGGTCTCAATGAGAGTGTTTCACTGGACATGAGGACTGCTCAACTGGAAATTTTTTAGAGTATCTATTATCTATTGTGTATTCAGGACTCCTGAATACAAATAATAGATTTTGACAACATATTACAAATTACGTTGTATATTCTTTCTTGCTGGGGATAAACAAAATGTAAAACACTGTACATTCTGAATTAATCTGCCGGGGATGGGAAAGTACTAGCTTAGACGTAGTATTTTTTAAGAAATTTGCCCTTGATCGACATCATTAACAAATCTTTGTTAGGCTTTGTGAGCATGTATGCACTGTTTAAACGAGAAGACATTGTCCTTGATGAGATTGAGAAAACACTGTCCTCGATGAATCACTGTCCTTGATGGGCTCGAGAATACACTGTTCTCGATGAAGTACTGGATTAATGAAGTACTGTCCTTTGTGAGATCGAGAAGACACTATCCTCGACAAAGCATTGGTTTAAGGAAACAATGTCCTTTATGGGCTAGATAATACACCGTCCTCGATTAAAAGTTCAGATCAGCTCTTGTTTGCGGACAGAGTTTGGAGCCCTGGCTTTATGGACTACAGTCTTGCTGGAGCGACGATGCATGCTAGTACCTTTGTATCCCAGCCTAATACAAGTGCTGTTGTAATAGCTTTTAGGATTGTAAAGGAATACGTCGTCCTTTACCAAAATTCAAACCTCCATCTTTCTGGATATCATAGCCCATCTTCTGTATAAAACAGAGTGACTGTTAGCTGTAATAAAAAACTATGGCAGCTCATCATTTGTTGCACCGGCTACTACCGATGATTTGGCTTATGCAGAATTAGAAGCCTTGTGCACAGGAACACTACCACGTACACATGAGAGAGTTGGCTGAGTTGTGCGCATATGATCACTGATGTTTGTGCATGATTGCTTATTACGTCGAGGACCACTGCATGCTGTTGGGGATTTATTACGTCGAGAAGCACTATCTCGCCGTTGTTGATGAGTCATACGAGACTTGGCTTTTGTGCACAAGGAGACTTGTTGAGCTGCGCTGAGCATCTGAAGTCGACAATTTACGTTTTCTGAGGAAACGATCATGCGGTATGGCCTGCATTTCTTTCCTTTTGACCTGGTCGTTGAAGGTACTACTGGTTATATCAAGTCTTGAGCAATGTAAGGGTGAACCCACATGACCTCGCCTCTTGGGGTTGTGAGTGATACCAAGCCTGCTACTTGTTTGCAAGCTGGCGGGAGGTCGACAACCTCCATGGTTTCCTTAGGGAGCAAAATGACACCGTCCTGGGCTTCCGTCACTGGGAAGTCGGTGAATTGGAAGGATACTATGTTTGCAATGACCGTCTTATCCTCAAAGTCAAGGGTGAGCACCTTAGCATTGATCAGCTACTAGATACACCTCTTTAACACAGAGAAGTCTCTGGTTGGATGCTGGATGTACCGATGAAAAAGTCAATACTTTGGGTCATCGACCTTGTCAGCCTCTTCAGGGTGTCTGATGTTGGGTAGCCGGAGTTTGTTTCCTTTATCAGTACGTTAAAGATTTTAATGATGTCATCGTCATCGAAGGAGAAAGTCCCCTTTGGCTTTGGGGCCTTCGATTCCTGAGTCGCACAGTCCTCAGGGAAGACCGATAATTTTGTAAAGTCTTCAAACTCGAAGAAAATGCTACCACCAGCTTTGGATCCTACTATGACTTGTCGAGGGTGACTACCCCCAGACCTGTCATTGTCTGTTTCCTGAGAATCACTGTACTCACGGAATAACGGGTCGGTGTAGATTACCGGAAGATTGCTACCCCCGGCTTACAAAGTTACTGCGGACCCTCAGGGTGGTGGGACCATGTTCGCCTTGATCTCCAGTATTGCCTGGGCTAAAGTCTGCATTGACGCGCTCATGGTCTGTATCATGGCCTCGAGGGTCTCAAGGCGCTGTCGATCGCAGGTGCCTTCGTGGTCCTCCCCTGTCATGTAGACTGTCATCATGTGGGGAGAGATGGATAGAACAATATATCTCTCGCTTTTTTCCTCGGATTCTTGCATTGAATGATCCTCAGAAAAAGTTAATAGCGCTGCATCTTCTTTGGATTCCGAGGGAACACTACCCCCAGCGTAGGAAGCTGCGTCATTTTGATGATGGTGGCTACCCCCAGGGATCTTGACATCTGTCCCTTGAGAATCGCTGTCTTCTTGGAAAGACGGATTATTGTAGGGTTATGAGGGATACTACCCCTAGCTTACAGAGTCATCTTGGGTCTTAAGGAAGTACTACCCCCAGTTGATGCCAATCTTATCTTCGAACGGGTTCCTAAGAATACTCCTTCTGTAGGCAGAGATGATCGTCTTCCTTGGGCTCGCCTTCTTGATACGCTGGTTGAGAGCAGAGGGTTGGAGGTATTGGACTTTCGACCTTCCTTCGTGGTAGAAGATCTTTAAGTAGAACAACATGAGGCGAAGGGCATATCCTCCTCCTCTGACATTTGCACATGTCCGTCGGGATGCTGCTGGGTCGGTGCTTTTGGCTGCAGCCGCTAGAATGCCAACTGCCTGTCTGCGGGTACCGCTACTTTAGTACAACAATAATTGATGATGATGTTGGCACATTGATGCCTCGGAGGGGACATCTCGCATGCCGTAGTAATTTTCCTTGCTTTGAGCTTGTGATTGATCACGTCGCGCACAACAGGCGAGGGATGATTCACCTTTACACCCTTCTTATGAGCACGGGTAAATCGACCACATGGTTGTGTATGCGTTGTCTTTGCTCCCTGACCAGGGGCTCATACAAGAACTTTCCTCAGGTCGCTAGTGGAAGATTTTGAGACCGACCCTGTCTACTTGCCACTACGGGCTGGACGCATGAGTCAGTTTTATACAACTTTTCGTCAGGGGCACGCATAATAGTTAGCGGTGCCTGCCGAGGTCAGTCGAATGAGCAGTTACTTGAGCTTGGCGAGCTTGCAGTGCCCTAGACTTCTTTGCCCTAGCACGCACTGGTGCATAGTATGAAGAGTCCAAGTTTGAATTTTTCCCTTTCTCAGCATGGCATATGGAATCAACGCCGTATGAGATTCGGTCAAAGACAGAGCTTCTGTTGCCGTCAGGGTCGCATGCGGCCATCTGCCTACTGCTGGAGTCTGGTGCTGCATGGTCCTTCTTATGCGGCCTTCGATGTGGCCGCAAGGAACGTGCCTCAACACCCAAAATTTTAGCATCGTAGTATTTTTCTCTGCTAGAGTTTGGGTGCTGAGCACTTTTTTTCTTAGCCAAGGCTGTCGCATGAACAGGGGCAGCCTGGGTAGACACATGATGTGCGTCTTCATTAACAGGGAGAGAGGCGGGGAGCGCATCTATACAGTTAGGTGAGGCGCAAGGGCCTTTACTATCCATGTCCCGCGGGTCTTCTTAGGCTTTGGTAGCCTTGGAGAAGGACTCGCGCTGCCCTTGAAAAGTATGTCCTCGACTGCTTGTTGGTCGAAGCATACGACCAATATCCTCTGGGTAGACTCAGTTTCGTCGCATTAGATTGCATCACTATCTTCTTATCAGAGGAGAAGGATGTCTCCAGCATAGTCGCCACCTTGTTTGCCATTAGTTGTAAAGTTGGGAAAACTTTGTTTAACAACAAACGAAAGAAGTACAAAAAAATCCTATACAAAAAATTTAAGTACAATATTTTTGATCCTGGGGAATGTGACGATGGAGATCGAGTACTGCAGCGACTCCTTTACTCCGTTGACGGTCTGACGAGGGAATGAGGGAGCTGTCTTCTGTTCTCTCTCCTATGCCTCTTTGTCCCTGTGTGTCCGTGTGTGGGTATGCAACCATGCTATTTATATCTGTCATGCTGACGGGCCTATGCGTATATGTGCTATGCGTGCATGGGTGCTCGATCTGCCACGTGTCCATCCTCAACAGGATACCGTTATCACGTCCTGTCACAACCCGCACCCAAAATTTAGGGACACGAGTACGTAGGTACGTCCAGCCTATGCCGCAGCATCGACGGTAGAACGCTGTCTAGGTCATAGTACTATCTAATCAATCTCTCACGAATATCCAACTCTATAGGGAGACAAAGATATCATAATATAATATGGAATACTCAATCACATAACTAAAGCACGATAAGGTATCGAGAAAAATAAATAAAATAAACACAAGTCTAAACAACAAAAATAGTCTAACCTGCAAACAATAACATCCAAGTCTCCAAGTATGCCGAAAACAAGTCCTCTAAGTCACAGTCTGGAAAAATATTTCCAGTCAGGATAGAGCGAAGTACAAGCATTAACAGTAGTTCCATGTATATTGACAAAAACTATAATACAGTGTAAAGAAATACAAGATGGATATAATACTAGAAATAAGAGATACTGGTGAGTATGAAATACTGGAAATAGAAATACTAGAGCATATATCATCATCAATAGCATACTAGCAATATACAGGAATACAAGTGCATGCTAGAACAATGAACTAGAATATAAGTGAATGCTAGAGCAGTAACTAGAACATAGAGAAATGCTAGATCAATAAACTAGAGATACATGTAGAGAATATCTAACTAAGTGTGTAAAACATCAGCATATCATGTGATCGGCTTGGGACGGATCAGGCTTGTTATATATGATTAGCTATGATTCATATAAGGTCAGGCTAACCATCCAGATAGCTATGATACGAGCAATATTCAGGCTAATCACATGTAACAGGCCATGAGGTATGTATTGGTCAGGCTGCATCGACGTGAGGTGTGGGTGGGCTATGATGCATGTAGAGTTGGGTATGATCACATAATCTACTAATATTTTCCCGTTTCCCCAGCTGGCACAATGGATTCCAATCACGACTCCTCGTGACCGGTCTCGATGATGCCAACTCGTGTATACATAGTGTCAGAATTATGTACGCTATACAACTAGAATCATAGAGATGATCAACATAATAAAAACTGTCAGAGAATGTACTCGCCTGTGGTCCTGCTGCTGGCAATACCAATATCCTGTTTTCTGAAATCTTGTCTGAATAATCCAACACTCCTATAGACATCATATAATAGTAATGCAGAATCAGTCGATACACTAACATACACACAATCATAAATACTCTGAACTCAGGGGCTACGCTAGGTATGACACTGGTCAACTAACATGGTCAAATGTGCGTCTAGCTGCACGGTGTCACGTCTGCAATTGCTATGCAAAATTAGACAGTCAATCACTAACACAGGTCTCGCTAGTACGTCAGTGTACATAAGGCAGTCAACTCATAATTCTCAGGGTCACATGGTCAATGTAACTACTGGATATCCGTAATTAACACTAGGACATACTGTATACATATACAATATATTCATAGTCCTAACTAGTATTTAGCATTTAATTACTTACAATATATATATATATATATATATATATATATATATATATATATATCAACCAATAATTATATGCATATCAATTGGAATGTTATACACATATGCGTACGTATACGCATACGAGTTTGGGTTATTTGCAGGGTCTCTTGAAATCGACATCTAATGAATTTGTCATGAAGCAATATGCTAGACCCTAGCGTCATTCACACGTATATGCGTACACAATATGAAAGTACAATTCGAACCTGTGCGCGCGTGAACGAGGGGGTGTTGGACTGGCTCGGGTTCAGGTGTGCTGTCGAGGTGCTGCTCCCCGATCTCCCGTCGGAATCGGCCATCCCCGCTAGGCGTAAATTACCGCGCCAACGCTCCCGCGGGAAGATCATTCCTATCTGGACGTGATACCGCACGAGCACAAGCTACGCCCGTGCAAGGCCATGATCCGAACATGCGATAAAATGACTAAGCCACAGAGTCGCATAGATAGTCCGAATGCAGCAGAATAAGAAACGAACAGGCGATTGGTAACAACTTCACAGACTCGTCAATAGCGGAAGTAGTGAATAACAAAAGTATAGAAGTAAAACAAGCACTTTATTGATATTTCACAAGTATTACAAGCGGAGTTAGGCCGAGATTACAAGTCGCTCAAGCCTCTCTTCCTCGAAACAATAAAAGCGTGCCAAGTGGCTACATTTGTGGAATGATACATAGGTGATGTTCCAACATTATATCTTGTATATGTGCTTCAGTTTTGGATGCAACGTTCTAAGGCTCTAGAGCGAATTCCACGCCTTAGCACGTACAAAGGGAGTTTTCGTACCGAACGAGATTCTTCCGCATCCTACAAGCAATCTGGTGGGTTATCAATACATGAATGCACTGGTGGGGAGGCTTCTCGCCCGCTCGACAAATCCAAACACGTTATAAAGGTTTCGTGCACCATCTATTAAGTTATCTTTCTAGTCTTGCCTTAGGATCAGTTTCATGATATATAATGTAAAGCCTAACTCGTGTGGCAGTGCGTCGTGCCATATAAAAGGAACACGGAGAGACTTACCAACTTACTATTCTTCCTTCCCTGTCCAAGGCAACCAAGTTAAAACAAGCACAAATGTATGTATATATATGAAATCTAAGTCAAATTGCATAAGTAAACACGAGTGTCATGAGCGAGGTTCTGTTTCAGGTGCACGAGTTACACGAATTATCTAGAAGTGTTGCAGAAGTTCAAGTGTTTAATCATGTACAAGTGTCTTATACTCATACCCGTTCAGGTATTTTAGATTTCGAATACGATACAATGACTCGCACGCGGATTGTCGCTAAGCGAGGATGACTTATCTATATGAACATGAGTCACTGGCATAGCCACAAAGAACGAGTTATAGTTATTGACGAGGATGATATGCAACGAAAGTACATAGTGTGCTACAAGCTATCCCGTCCAACACATGAGACTATCAGCCTTTGATAAAGAATGGCACAGCGTGAGCGGAGACGCCATCCTACTCGCACATAAAAGACTGTTGTGTGAGTTTTATCAAGATCGGATCAGCCCCAGTGCCCCGGAGACCGTCCGTGGAACGAGATTCGAGAATCTTCCTTGTTACCAAGTTGTTCGCAACATGCAAGTCTTGTATCTTACAGATTCACAACATGACATGATAATCCTTGATTCTTGTTCTGAACGAGCATTGCTCCATGAGCTGTGATTCTTGCTTTACTTGACATGATTCTCATTCAGAGTTTAACTTGACTTGATGCATTCTCCTGATTTCGGAACTGCCTTGGCGACCTAACGGTCCCGAATACTTGCATGTTCATATTGCACAGAAAGACTATTTGATAGTCTTCTGGCTAACTAGATGCATGCACGATATGGATAGTGTTACTGGATCGCGACATATAAATATGTGATAAGTATTAAAACGAGGCAAACAAGTACAAGTTATAATGTAAGCAGGCAAGCATGCATTTATATAAAATATAAGAATTTACGTTAGCACGGGTCTAAGGGGTAGTGCGATAAGTGAAGCCGTACAAGGACATATCGAGCGACATAATCTATAAGGCGTGCAATGTAAACAAGTGAAACAGTGCACTACGAATAGTATATAATGATCTACTTGAGGCATAGCGGGGTCTACTTGCACGAAGCTAAGGTAGCATACGAGGGTCAATATTATAAGCCAAGTTTTATTTTCATGTTCTAACATAAGCAATACAAGATGAGATTATTCCCTTAGCTAGGTGCGTTTTATTCTTTATTAGCATGCAAGGGGTGATTCACCTAGCGACTAGTATGTATCGTCCATATTTTAAGTGTGCTGGCTAAGCAAAGACAAGTTCATCGTAGCCACCCACCTCAGTGATGATTCGCCTCGGTCGAGCGATACTCCGAGCGAGCCTTTGAAAGTCTAAGTCTGAACTCCTTAAGGGCCAAGTCTGGAATCCTTTGCCTCAAACGAGTCTTCTCGCTGAGCAAAGTGGGTCAGATCGTTGCACTTGCTCCGTTTGAATCGGCTGTCCGCTTGAACGAAATGGATCGTTACATTATACACCACTCAAAAAAAGTCTTGTCCTCGAGACTTCCTGAGCGCAAACCATTCTATCGTATACTATCAGATCTATCTTAAGCATAGTAATCGGTGTCACGTATGTGCTGGGTCTGTCTCGTTGAATGACTCTATCATTCAATCCAAGCTCTGACTCGGTCTCAACTGCGCCTTAGCGCAGAACATATAGCTTAACGCGGGGTACATTATAATCCATCTTGAATAACGATCTAAGGCTGAGGCAAACTTATCAAAATATTTATACTCGTCCATGCGAATCTAACATATTCACTTGCACTAGCATTCAATATCAGCATATCGCGAGTCTGGATCATGCACATATTCAAAGCGTCCCTCAAACATATGCATGTCAACCAACTTAGCGATAGCGAAGTCTTTGCAGTCGAGTTCAACATATCATTGAGTCTTGGATCGTACACACGTTCAAGACGTCCCTCAAACATATGCATTCAACCAAACTTAGAGATAGTAAAATCGGACAAGCTACTTACAAAAATCTCAAGGGTTCTCGTCTTACAAATTACGATGATACCTCCAACTGGGTCAATAAAATCCAAGTCATTCCAATCCCACTCAAACCAAGCATTGCACTATCGTCAAGCACGATCTATACGATCAACCAACTAGCGTCAATGTCCTATCGTACATTTTGTTTTGTCAAACATAGCACACACTTATCGTTCCAAGTCTAACTCTAAGTCTTGCTGTCCCAATTCTATGGCTTGCTCAAGCAATACTCTAAATTCGGTTACACAAGTTCTTTCACTCGGCACAGGGTCGTCTGCCTAATTACTAGGTCAGCTCATAAGGTAATAGGTACAAGTTCAATCACACGATTCATCGTGCAAATTTGTCGCACGATGCTTGCCCCAATTTCTAAGTTCAAACCATTATTCATTTGTACGGAATATTCTACCCAAGCTCGTTTTACTCAGATTTTTAAACATCAAGCACAGATTATCCTACTCACATTAACAAGTTCGTTGCACAGGGTTCAAGTCCGTTCGGTCAAATCCATGGTATATCCAAGTCGTATGACAAGACTAGCAATTCGCATAGTCTATCTCCTTCAAACATGTTTGATAGAACATATATATCCATTCTAAGTCCAGACCACTAAGTCACGATTCAACTCTAAATCTCTGATCATAACTCCAAGTCATCCAACAAGATTCATGTATCCGTTTACGAAACCATCAAGCGTGACTTACTCCAGGTTCTAGACTAACTCATCCTTGAAATATTTTCGATTCACTTGTATTCCCAAACTCGTCTTATCATGTCGAACCACAAGTCAAGACGATCCTTTGATTGTTACGCTCCGGTCTCCCGCAAGTTTGATCATCCCCGCTGGACGTAAGATCACCACGCCAACGTTCCCGCTGGATAATCGTCCTAATCCGGACGCGACGCATGTACGAGCATGGAGTTATGCTCGCACAAGACAAGAACGTCGAACATTATGGTTATCATCGAAATAATCGAGACACCTTATCATTTCACTTTGCTCAATCCAAGATATATATATTCCTTGAAGTCTTGTTCGTTCATGCCATGATCATAATTCGTCTAGACAAATCATCCAACTTTAATGTTACCATTTTAATCAATCCTATAGTTTGCTTTTAGCATTACTCAAACAACTAAGTTCAAATCCATAAGCCAAAGTATCTAACTTTGTTACGTTCTATTTCATCGAGTTCATTTGAATAATCATCGAGCATCTTCCCGTGAGTTCGCTTATCTCCGCCGGACGTAAAATCACCACGCCGGCGCTCCCACAGGATAATCGTTCTCGGCTGAGACTGATTGTCAAGAGTTTTCTTTCGAACTAGATTCAAGATCGTTCTTCCAAACTCCAGATCAAATCCGTTATCGCTTACCTCTTTCATCGAACCAAAATATTCATTCTCGGGCTAACTCATATTCGAGCGATATCCTACTCAAGTTTTAATCTGTTTGAATCAATTTGAAAATGCTCGTATGATCCATCAAGTTTCCACCAAGTTTCCATTACCTTGAGTCCCTATTCGATATAAGCCTCATCACTTATTCAATACATTCTCAATCGTTCAAACCAACTATCGTATGAGACCTATGAATTCGCTCGAACATTCCAAAATGATCCATACACTACTCAGGAATCGAGTCACCCAATTCAATCCTCAACGTGTTCGCATCACTCGCTAGCATATTTACCAAATCGTTCCTTAGAATTCCTGTACGATACCTAAGCATCGCCTGATAAATCATAGTCTCGTATATATCCTGTTGATAGTCATCCAAGTAAACCATATCTGATTTATATCTTCCAGATATAAAATATCGTCCGAGTTATTTCACAAAATCCAAGCACGATCTCTATATTCGCCTTAGCGATAAACTGATAAGATTTCTATCGGTTGCCATTCTAAGTCTGACTTGTCCTTATCTGAACGGTATCCCAATCTCGCTTGCAAATTGCTAGCACCAAGGGTCTTGGTACGCAATACTCAATACAACTTAGCCGAAAGACTGTGTGCATAGCTAACCGTTCAATTCTATTTCGTACAGTAACCAACTGGGTAATCACGTATTCGGGTTTGCACATAACTTGCAAATTCTAGCACGAGTCTATTCCCATAAAGTTTTACACAGGTCAGAACAAGGATCTTTGCATTCCTATCTAGTTCAAGCAATCATATCATTCACATACATGTTTGAAATTATTTAGACTCATTGTTTGGAACATCCCAACGGGTCAACCAGAGAGAGCATTTCGTACGTAACCCACGAGCGAGCTTTCGAAACTGAGAAAATCGTTAAGAAGTCCAAAGACGTAAAGCCAATGCTCTGATACCAATATGTCACGCCCCGATCTTCTACCGGAATTGGTTGTCCCAGGTAGGCGCGAATCACCGTGCCAGCGCTCCCGTCGGATGATCTTTCCCATCTGGACGTGATATCACACGAGTACAAGTTGTGCCCGTACAAGGCCATGATCCGAACAAGCATAAAAATAACTAAGCCACAGAGTCGCACAGATAGTCTAAATGCAGTCGAATAAGAAAACGAACAGGCGATTGGTAACAAAGTTCACGGAGTCGTCAATAGTGGAAGCAGTGAATAACACAAGTATAGAAGTAAAACAAGCACTTTATTGATATTTCACAAGTATTACAAGCGGTGCTAGGCCGAGATTACAAGTCGCTCAAGCTCGAAACAATAAAAGCGTGCCAAGTGGCTACATTTGTGGAATGATACATAGGCGATATTCCAATATTATGTCTTATATATGTGCTTTAGTTCCGGACGTAATGTTCCAAGGATCCAAAGCGAACTCCATGTCTTAGCACGCACGAATGAGATTTTTGCACCGAACGAGGTTCTCCCCCACCCTACAAGCAATCTGGTGGGTTATCAGTACATGAATGCACTGGTGGGGAGGCTTCTCGTCCGCTCGACAAATCCAAACACGTTATAAAGGTTCCGTGCACCATCTCTTAAGTTATCTTTCTAGTCTTGCCTTAGGATCAGTTTTATAGCATATGATATAAAGTCTAACTCGTGTGGCAGTGCGTCATATGATATAAAAGGAACACGGTAAGATTTACCGCCATGATCCGAACATGTGATAAAATGACTAAGCCACAGAGTCGCACAGATAGTCCGAATGCAGTCGAATAAGAAAATGAACAGGCAAATAGTAACAAGTTCACAGAGTCGTCAATAGTGGAAGCAGTGAATAACACAAGTATAGAAGTAAAATAAGCACTTTATTGATATTTCAAAAGTATTACAAGCGGCGCTAGGCCGAGATTATAAGTCGCTCAAGCTCGAAACAATAAAAGCGTGCCAAGTGGCTACATTTGTGGAATGGTACATAGGCGATATTCCAACATTATGTCTTATATATGTGCTTTAGTTCCGGACATAATATTCCAAGACTCCAGAGAGAACTCCACGTCTTAGCATGCACGAATGGAATTTTTGCACCGAACGAGGTTCTCCCCCACCCTGCAAGCAATCTGGTGGGTTATAGGTACATGAATGCACTGGTGGGGAGGCTTCTCGCCAACTCGACAAATTCAAACATGTTATAAAGGTTCCGTGCACCATCTATTAAGTTATCTTTCCAGTCTTGCCTTAGGATCAGTTTCATGACATATGATATAAAGTCTAACTCGTGTGGCAGTGCACCGTATGATATAAAAGAAACATGGTGAGACTTACCAACTTACCATTCTTCCTTTCCTGTCCAAGGCAACCAAGTTAAACCAAGCACGAATGTATGTGTAACCTCCGTATCATGAAATTCTAGCTTAAATGTTATTTTTAGGTTAATTTGGGGCTAGTGGAATTTTTTCATAATTTTTTGGTTAATTAAAAACTAGTAACACTAATTTTCTAGGACTTTCAAGAATTTATTTTAGGTTCAAACTTAATTAAAAATATCCCAAACTTTTATTTTAGGTTCTAAATAATCAAATATATTTTCTAGAATTTTTTTAGGAATTTTTTGATTATTTTTAGCATTTATTTTGAGTTAATTAGGAAAAACTGAATTAAAAATTATTTTCTGAAAATAAAAACCCAAAAAGTAATTATTCTGCCCAGTCAGCCGGCAGGGGGCCCACCCGTCAGCCTCCCACAACCAACTGGGCGGGGCCCGCCTGTCAGCGATCGCGAGCTAGGTGCGGGTGCAGCCGAGCCGACCCAGAGCCGAGCCGAGTCCGAGTTTGACTCGGACTCAGCTTAGCCGAGCCGGGTCGAAGCCTGACCGTTCGATCTGCGCCGGCAGCCGCGGATGGCTGCCACGTGGCAAGCTCACGAGCCGCGACTTCCCTCTCTCCTCTCTATATATAATAGTTACGTTAAAATTCTAGGGTTTTTCTTTGAGCCGAATTTTGGAGAATTGCCATCTAGGGATCCTTCATCTTCCAGAAGCCATTGCGCATAGCTCCGGACTCCAAACGAGGCCCAGTTTCTTGTGTTAGAATGATATTGAGGTTATATTTCTGAATATATAAACTGTTTTAAGAAATTATGAGTATTAAATTCTGGAAAATTCGTAGAGCACAGCATGTCCGAAAATAGATGCGTCTCGATGTTTTTGCGATTTCGGGAGAACCAGGAATCAGAATCATGAACCGTTTGAAGTTTCGAAAATCTAATGTCGAGATAATTGACATATGTTTTTCCCAGAATTCAATTCGAAATATTTATATACTGTTAATTCTGTAGAACTTCTAGGTTAGAATTTAACCATCGGTGCACGATACGAAATTTGTATGTGCCATAATTTCCAAACAAAATTGAATTCGGATGAGCCATAAATTCTAGCATGTTTTTGACGCTGAAATCTACAGGAAATCATGCATGAAAGTAGAGTTTGTGTCGGTTGACTTTTCGATCAACAGATTGCCTCGATTTGCGTGCCATAAGTCTCGAGTCGATAAAATTTAGGTTCTTTTGGACAAAATTAGGATTTGACCTAAAAATCAGAATAATAAGATTAAAATAGGATTTTAGATTAATTATTCCACAATTAAATAAATTAAAATAAATTGTCTTTTGACATGATAAATTTGTAATACCTAGGCTATTTGGACTGTGACCGGGATTCTGATTCATACCAGCTAAGGACCACAGGTGAGTACATTTCTGTGATTACTTACAGTGCTTGATAGTCTCTATAATGCATGCTTAGTATCGATTATTTGATTCTTGACACTTGTTACACGGATTAGTATGATGGATTCTTATTATGAGATAAGTGATTGATCTGGATTATGGTTATTTCTTCGTGACTGGTTTGGAATCCATGTGTACTTGTGGGAAGGGAAAATACTTAGTGGACGTGTGAACTACCCTTTCTATCCTATAGTCTTTTCTGGAATAATAGCAGTCATGCACGACACGTGTGGTTTGCCGGTTATTACCCCCTACACTACTAGAAAAAGCGGGATTAGCGACGTATTTTAGCGATGCAGAGGAAACGTCGCAAATAATATATAAATTAGCGACTCCATATAAAAACGTCGCTAGACGTCGCTAAATAGCATCATTTAGCGACGTTTAGCGACTTTTATTAAGATTTTAAAATATTAGTCGCTATAAGTTCAATTAAGGTCGCTAAACGTCGCTAAAATGTCTAATTTAGCGACGTTTAGCGACGTATATAGCGACGTTTATATTAAAAATATTTAGCAACGTGTTTGCGACGTCTATGACGTCGCTAAAATTTAATTTAGCGACGTTTTTATTTGACGTCGCTAAACGTCGCTAAAATTTGGTTAATTAGGGCTCGGTTTCATTTTTTCTCGACTGTCGAAAATCTTTCGATTTCAAAAACCCAAAAATTTCCCCCGCCCCCCCGCTCCGGCGACTCTTCTCAGCGACTACTCCGGCTTCCCCTTCCTCCTCCTCGAGCTCTAGGTAAACCCTAACTCTCTCTCTCTCTCACAGGACACACATGTGACACTGACACAGACATGACACACACACACAGACACTAACACAGACACGACACACACACACACACACACACACACACACACAGACACACACACACACACACACACACACACACACACACACACTGACACAGACACTGATCAGGACCTAGGGTTAGGGTTAGGTTTTTTGACCTGGGGTTAGGGTTAGGGTTAGGTTTTTTGACCTGGAGTTAGGGTTAGGGTTAGGGTTTTTGATCAGGATTGATTTCTAACACCTACCTATCCCCCACGATCACACCCTGACACTACACTCGACACACACATGCAGACTAAAATGTATGTGCACTAAACGTCGAGAAAGCAACAGGAGCAGTGACTATTGGCACCAAATGCCAGTGCGTATAGTGTCTGTATTGTTAGTGTTATTTGTGTGGTTGGTATTGATACTTTTATATTAGTTAGAGTGTGTTGAGAGTGTTATTAAAGTATGCAGGGAGGGTATATCAAAGTTGAGGGTATCATAGTGGTGTCCTATGTTAGCAGCAAATGGCAAATGAGTGAAGAGATGGTGTATACTGATACAAGTGTATCAGTGAGCGTGACTCAAGTTGGATTTTAGATGTGCAAGTAGAGGTTTGAGTGCCCACAAGCACATAGATTGAGATACACATGTAAGCATGACATGTAGAGGTAACAACAGCAGTGAGCACTGCTTACTAGCAGTGAGCAGGGGAAGACTTGAGGCACATCAGCCCAATGTGCATTGGATCATGCTGAGATAAGTCAGATAGTCCATCGTAGGAAGAACTGCAGTAAGCATCAATGTGGGGGAATCAGGTTGCTGTTTAGGTGTAGTTCAGTGGGTGTTGTGTTCAGATTTGAATACAGTTAAGTCCAGAAAAGGAAGTTGATTGTGGAACTTGAAGTTGATGACTGTTAGTTCAGTGACACACTGTCTGTAGTTAGATGATTGATGATGGTTAGTATATGGTGAAGGTTAGTGTCAGGTAGTTGTAGGAGTATGATAATTAGATATGACTTTTAGTTTGGTATTCAAATTAGAGGCCATAATGTAGTGTCAATTGTTAGTAAATGTTAAGTTATATGTTAAAGGGTGGTTAGTGTTACATGTTAGTTGGGTATTGTTCTCAGTTTGTAGGTAAGTTAATACTTGATGACTGTTAGCTGATAGGTGTATGTGTTAGTTTAAATGGTTAGTTGTTGTGAATATTGCTTATTTTAGACTTTGATAAATGAAAGTATGTATTATATCAGTTATGATTTTTATAGTACGGTTAAGTTATGAAGTTAGGTGATAAACCACTGTATGTAATGATTTATATGATACATACTGTAATTTTTGTAGAAGTATCTAGAAATGGATATGAATTACTATCTGCGTCATCGTTCGTGGATGTACAACCGTCATCCTGATAACATGTGCGGTGTGAGGGATAAATTTATTGAGGGTGTACAGCAGTTCCTGCAGTTCGCTAAGGCATTCCCTCAGTACATGGACGGTACCAAAATTAAGTGTCCGTGTGTGAGATGTCGCAACAGGAAATATCATCCAGAAGTGGAAGTCACATATCATTTGTACTCGAAGGGCTTCACGCCGAATTACTATCAGTGGACCGCGCACGGAGAACTTGTGTCTCTAGCATCGGAGTCGGAGCATTATGTGGAGCCGTATATGGATGTCCACGACCATGATGCTTACGAAGACGGGTGGGTGAACATAGTTTATGATACAGCGGGGCCTAGTTTCAATCCGGACAATTATGATACGGCGGGACCTAGTTGCAATCCGGACAATTATGATGCAGCTGATGAGGCACCGAATGCCGATGCTGCAAAGTTTATGGAGTTGCTGGAGAATGCAAGGACTCCACTATATCCTGGTTGTGAGGATCATTCACCGTTGGAGGTGGTTACAAGATTATTGAGCATCAAGTCCGATTTTAACATGTCGCAAGAATGCTATAATCGACTGATCGATTTGATTATAGAGATCTTGCCTGAGGGTGCAAAGTTGCCTAAAGACTTCTATCGATCTAAGAGGATGGTGAGATCGCTCTAGATGGGATACGAGAAAATTGATGCATGTCGCAACGGGTGCATGTTATACTACAAAGACGACAAGGATGAAGATGCGTGCAGATTCTGTGGTGCTGATCACTACAAGGCCACTATTAGAGGAAAGTCTGTCGGTGCAAGGAAGCCTACCGATTCGATGCACTACTTGCCTTTGACACCGCGGTTGCAGCGGTTGTTTATGGTTAAGGAGACTGCAGAAAACATGAGTTGGCACAGGTGAAAACAGATCGAAGGAGTATTGGATCATCCATTCGATAGAGAAGCATGGAAGCACTTTGATCGAGAGTATCCACATTTTCCTTCGGATCCGCGTAATGTCAGATTGGGGCTCTCCTCTGACGATTTTACCCCATTCGGACTTTCGGGCTCCCAGTATTCGTGTTGGCCTGTGATCGTCACTCCGTACAATCTACCGCCTTGGATGTGCATGAAGACTCCATATATGTTCCTAACCGTTATTATCCCGGGTCCGAACAATCCGAAGAGGAACATCGATATGTATTTACAGCCTTTGATAGATGAGTTGAATCAGCTGTGGGAAGTAGGTGCCAACACGTACGATATTTCTAGAAAGCAGAATTTTCAGATGCGGGCAACACTTATGTGGAGCATCAACGACTTTCCGGCCTATGGAATATTATCGGGATAGAGCACCCATAGTCGTCTCTCATGTCCGTATTGCATGGACCGTATTAAGGCTTTTCGTTTGAGCACGGAGGCAAACCATGCTTCTTCGATTGTCATCGACAATTTCTGCCGAAGGATCATCCGTACCGGAGGAACCGGAATGCTTTTCGTGCGGGAGTTGTGGAGAAGGCCAATCCACCGTCAAGGTGGCCCGGATACACGATATGAGAAGAGGTAAAAGATTTACCAAGTGCTATCGAAGAGCCTGCTAAGGGGTACAAGTGTGACGGATTTGGTCGCACCCATAACTGGACGAAGATGAGTATATTCTGGGATCTGCCATATTGGAGCACCAATCTGATCAGACATAACCTTGATGTCATGCATATCGAGAAGAATATGTTTGATAACATAATTAATACTGTAATGGAGGTAAAGGGGAAGACGAAAGATAATCTGAAGGCCAGGTTGGACTTAGAAGAAATATGTAGACGTCCTGCATTGCATTTGATAGAGGAGGGGAATGGAAAGTTAAAGCAATCTAAGTCAATTTTTTCACTGGAGAAAGAGGATAAATGGAGACTTTGTAGGTGGATTCATGGTCTAAAGTTTCCAGACGGGTATGTGTCAAACTTGAGAAGATGCGTCGACCTCAAGGAGAACAAACTGGCGGGTATGAAGAGCCACGATTGTCACGTATTCATGGAGAGGTTAATTCCGATTATATTTTGGGAATTCTTACTGCAGGTCGTTTGGGATCCATTGACAGAGCTCAGCATATTCTTCAGAAATCTTTGTTGTACTAAGTTGCTCGTCTAGAAAAGCAGAAGAAGGACCTTGCGGTAACACTATGTAAGCTCGAGAAGGTATTTTCTCCTGGATTCTTTGACTCAATGGAGCATTTGCCAATTTATCTTTCCTATGAGGCACGAATTGGTGGTCCTGTCGGTTATCGGTGGATGTACCCCTTCGAGCGGCATCTGAATCACCTAAAGAGAAAGGTAAAAAATAAGGCACGGGTTGAGGGCTCTATTTGTGAAGCTTATGTTCTCGAGTAGATTACAAACTTTTGCTCGATGTATTTCAAACCGCATGTTGCTACTAATAGAATGAAAGCCCTGAAAAACGATGACACATATCAGGAATCTAATGATGCAATACTCAAAGTATTCAATGCGTCCGGAAAGCCTTCAGGAAAAATGAAGAAAAGATATTTGAATGCCGACGAGCTAAGGGATGCTCAGTTGTATATATTACTCAATTGCGATGAGGATGAAGTGGAGAAGCTAGAGGGGTAAGTAATTAATACGTCCACATTTACATCATCTCAATATAATAGTATAAGATACTATTATGCTACTAATCAGCAGTTGCTTCATTGTTTTTCAGCACATATAATGATGAATTGAGGTCGGTTAGACCCTACATAACAGACGAAGAAGTAGAACAAGAAATGAGATGCCATTTTCCTTCTTGGTTGAGAGCATATGTAAGATGCTTGGTAATTACTTTTTAATTTTGCACTTGCAAAACAAATAACTTACTATCGCTACTTTGGTATTTAGGTCGATCGTCTAATAACACCCGAGACTGAATCTATTAGAACTCTACCCAAGGGACCAATTACTGCCGTTAAAATATGGTCAAGTTTCTGTGTGAATGGGTTCAGGTTCAAGTCAACAAATGCTCCTATCAGAGACATCTTTCTGGATCTTGATTCCACGAAAAATAGTTGTTTGTGTATCAAATCTACGAACTACAAATACGTCAATCCAGGCAATGATTTCTGTGGCATCTTACGAGAGATTGTGGAGTTGACATATAATTATGGCACAGAACCTACTAATATCGTGCTATTCAAGTGTGAATGGTTCGATCCGATTCAAGATCAAGGTTGAAAAATTGACAAGCATGGCCTTGTGGATATAAACTACAAGCGTAGATATCAAGGCTACGAACCATTTATCCTATCAAGTCAGGCTCAGCTCGTGTACTTCACAACTTATCCTAGATGGGGGACAGCGAGGTCGGATTGGTGGGCAATATGCAAGATTAAAGCTAGAAATACCTTTGACATTGACGAAATAGCTTATCAGGAGGACGATCTACCTCTTGTAATAAATATTGTAGATGTGGACTCAACGGAAGTTACTCATTACACGAGTAATAATGTAGAAGATGTAGAATTATCCGAAGAGGAAGACGAAGACGAAGTAGATGAAAGTGAAGACGAGAAGGAGAAAGAGGGAGAGGAGGACGAGGCAGGCGAACAAGATGAATTTTCTGAAGATGATTGAAAATAAAATATTTTGCCTGTAGAATGTAACTATATTTTGACTGTAGAATGTACTATTTTAACGAATATATGTATTATATTTTGACTGTAGAATGCTTTGAGATATGCATCACATTTTGACTGTAATGTAACTATATTTTGACTGTAGAATGTACTATTTTAACGAATATATGTATTATACTTTGACTGTAGAATGCTTTGAGATATGCATCACATTTTGACTGTATAATGTACTATATATTTGTGTTTTTCTATATTAATCATATGTTGTTATCAGGTATGACAGGACGACGTGGAGGATTCGGCAGGTCCCGAGGTAGACATAGTGCTCCTCCGGTACTACCTACTGTTGGTTCCGGATCGTCGTCGTCCAGTACTCCAGTATATCGATCACTCACATCTTCGACTGTTGGGACGAGTAGTTCCAGGCGTGATTGTACTCCCTCGTCCAGCGTTCCTCCTGCTGACGGAACCATGGGGACAGATGAGCATGTTGATGAGGTCGTGCCCACGTTGTCCCAGCATCAGCAAGATCCTCCATGCGCACCTCCGGAGGAGACGAGGACAGAGATTTGGGCCGACGGTACAAAGTAAGTCAATTAGATGGTTTAGCATAATATATATCGTGTATTTCTTTATTCATCGTATATTAACTTTTTTGATCAAAATAATTATCTCTGTATAGATATCGTCCATCGTCGGTTCAGAGACGCCTGGGCCATTTTCTGAGGAACAACTACGGTGGCCCTTGGATCAACTACTCTGAGGCTCCGGAGGAGAGGAAGGTATTCTGGTTTGTGCACTTCCAGGTAAACGTATATTAAATAAATCCTCTAATTTATGCATATTATATAACTTATCCGTGATGCTCACTTACTAAATTATTTATTATAGGAAACGTATTTCTATCCTCCGCACCGGGCCGAGTTGATCGAGCGGCTCTTTCCTACCGTTGCCGCCAAGCTTATCCGAGATGCTCTGGATGACCAGAAGGCTCGTGATCGTGCTGGAAAACTGATCCAAGGTTGGACCACGCCTGAGCAGTGGACTGCGATGAGGGCTAGATTCGACGATCCGAGCTACAAGGAAAGGTCTGAGAAGGCCAAGGCGGCTAGGCGGAATGCTGCCAAGTGGTATGGTGGCTCGATTCCGATGACGGAATATTTCCGTCGTTTGGTATATTTTTCTTTTAAAATATATTATTTTAATGTAAGTACCATAAAATGGTAGAAGAAAAAAAATATTTAAGTTTAGTACTAAATAATATATTTTTAACAGGTATAGAGGGGTGATGATACAAACATGGTGACCATCTTCTTGGCCACCCATCGCAAGGACGGAAATCTCATTGACGAGAGGGCCTCACAGACCTATGTAAGTATTACTTTACTTTGTGTTAATTTTAATATAACTTAGGCAATTATCGAGTTTCCAAACCAAGGGGGTTGGCAAACCCAAAAATTCTTTACGATGAGATTTGCTGGATGCTTTCTTTTCTTCAAATTTTATTTTATTATTCATATTAAATATGTTATTTTACCGGTGTTGAGTGTTCAACCCAAGGGGGTTGGCAAACCCAGAAATTCAACGGAGGGTTGCTCCGGGTCTATTTGTACAGATTGTGATTTAATAAACTACAAGAATAATAGTTTGGAAACAATTCAGTATTCTTTTTTTTCTGTAAAATTAGTGACATTTTTAGCGACGTTTAGTGACGTTTAAGCACGTCGCTAAATATGTCGCTAATTAGCGACGTTACGCCACATCGCTAATTATGTCGCTAAATATGTCGCTAAAAACGTCGCTATACGTCACAAATTGCTGACATGACAGTATTGCCAGGTCATTAAAGACATCGCTGTAACGTCGCTATATAAGTCGCTAATTAGCGACGTTTAGCGACGTTAATCAACGTCGCTAATTAGTGACGCTGCGTCGCTAAACGTCGTTAATTTAGCGACACATTTAAGTTGCTAAAAAATGTCGGCATAACGACGTTTAGCGACGTTTTTTCTTTCAGCGACGTGCTTTGTTCCGACTTCTTTAAAACGTCGCTAATTACGTCGCTAAAAGTGATTAACGACGTTTTTTTGTCATTTAGCGACATTTTTTAACGTCGCTAATTTGACTTTTTCTGGTAGTGCTAGTCGTTCACATGTCAACAAGGTATTTTAAATCACATAGAGTAGTTGTTCCTATCTGTTCTTCCATCCATTGTAGTTATTCTTTTGTTGCTTGGAGATACTGTACTATATGTTTGCCATGACAGGATTTCAGCATTTGGTTATTCTAGTTGCTTTAGTGTGAGTTCAGTTTGTTGCTATCATATATTCTCTGCTATGTATTGTCTTATAGCTTCTACCATGTGTTGGAACTATTTTTATTGTGATGTACTCGTTCCTTTCCTGACTGGATAAACATTTTAGGTGACTACATTGAGGATGAAATCCCTACACATTATGGATCGTATGCTAGCGACATAATATAGCCTGATCTTGCCCTTCCGGACGATCAGAGAGAGTTAGCAGCTCAGATACCGTCTGCGATGGAGTAGTTTATTAGTAGTTGATTTTGTTAGTTATTTGGTTCGGATTGTTCTCCGACAGTTTCCTAAAGTATTTTGAACATTGTATTTTGGATATTTAGTTTTGGGAAAGATTCATTGAACCCACATCAAGGTTATTATTTTAATATTATCTTGGTGTATTCTTTTAAACTAGTGCCTGTGATTGAGTATAATGTAGAGATATATATATGTTGTGAGTTATAGATTACTTGTGGCTTATTGTACAGCGTTCTACCGCCGACACTGCGGCGTAGGCTGGGCGTACTCATGACTCATGCCCAAATCCAGGGTGCGGGTCGTGACAGTATGTATATATATGAAATCCAAGTCAAATTGTATAAGTAAACACGAGTGTTATGAGCGAGGTTTTGTTTCAGGTACACGAGTGACACGGATTATCCAGAAGTTTTGCAGAAGAAGTTCAAGTGTTCAATTATGTACAAGTGTCTTATACTCATATCCGTTCAAGTATTTCAGATTTCGGGCACGATGAAATGACTCGCACGCGGATTGCCGCTAAGCGAGGATGACTTATCTATATGAAGATGATTCGCTGGCATAGCCATAAAGGACGAGTTATAGTCATTGACGAGGATAGTATGCAATGAAAGTACATGGTGTGCTATAATCCATCCCGTCCAGCATATGAGACTATCAGTCTTTGAGAAAGAATGGCACGATGTGAGCGGAGATGCCATCCTGCTCGTACATGAAAGGCTGCTGCGTGAGTTCCATCCGGATCGGATCGGCCCCGGTTCCCTGGAGATCGTCTGTAGAACAAGATTCGAGAATCTCCCTTGTTACCAAGTTGTCCGCGATATGCAAGTCTTGGGTCTTCCAGATTCACAATATGACATGATAATCCTTGATTCTTGTTCTGAACGAGCATTGCTCTATGAGCTGTGATTCTTGCTTTACTTGAGATGATTCTCGTTCAGAGTTCAACTTGACTTGATGCATTCGCCTGATTCAGGAACTGCGTTGGCAACCTAACAGTCCCGAATACTTGCATGTTCATATTGCACAGAAGGACTATTTGATAGTCTTCTGGCTAACTAGATGCATGCACGATATTGATAGTATTACTGGATCACAGCATATAATTATATGATAAACATTTAAATGAGGCAAACGAGTATAAGTTACAATATAAGCAGGCAAGCATGCATTTATATGAAATATAAGCATTTACGTTAGCACGGGTCTAAGGGGTAGTGCGAGGAGTGAAGCCGTACATGGACATATCGAGCGACATAATTTATAAGATGTGTAGTGTAAAAAAATGAAACAGTACACTACGAGTAGTATATAATGATCTACTCGAGGCATAGCGGGATCTACTTGCACGAAGCTAAGGTAGCATATGAGGGACAATGTTATAAGCCAAGTTTATTTCTATGTTCTAACACAAGCAATATACGATGTGATTTTTTCTTTAGCGAGGTACGTTGTATTCTTTATTAGCATGCAATGGGTGATTCATCTAGCGACTAGCATGTATCGTCCATATTTTAAGTGGTGGCTAAGCAAAGACAAGTTTATCGTAGCCACCCACCTTAATAATGATTCATCTCGGTCGATCGATACTCCGAGCGAGCCTTTATAAGTCTAAGTCTGAACTTCTGAAGGGCCAAGTTTAGAATCATTTATCTCAAACGAGTCTTCTCGCTGAGCAAAGTGGGTCAGGTCGTTGCATTTGCTCCGTTTGAATCGGTTGTCCGCTTGAACGGAATGGATCATTACAGCCGGTACAACCATGGACACGTCACGGTCGAGTCGCCACATTGAGTCTTTGTTGGGATCTACTGTTACTAAAAATTTGGTCGATTCTCGTACTTGGTGTGCGTGACTTGGTCAGCTCGACGTGTGACCTGCACTTAGTCGTAGAGAATCTCCTCAGTTGCAACACAAAGATTTTGGCTTGAAAAGGTACTACCATATTGAACGCCTGGGGTCTGTGTCACATCCCAGTCCCAAAAATACGTAGGACTAGGACACGTAAGCATGCCAGCCGCATGGATATGACAACTCCAATATATGGAAACCAAAATCCATACGTACGCTGTAATATGAATATCAATCCACAAGTGGTATAAAATGTATCACCAGTCACAGGGTACAATCTAAATCTCATCCACAAAAAATCAAATATAAATGAATAACCAGCATCTATGTAACTAGATCTCACTAACAAGTATCTAAAGATGATAGTTGGATGGAAACAAATCCACTACCAACTCGAATGGAAAAGTACAACGCAATAATCACAATATATGAGTACCAGCTAACGACCATAGCTCGAAGAGAAGACATCCTCGAAATGTATGTAACCATCCGAATCTGCGCTCTTGTAAATACTCAAGAACAGATACACCTGGAAAGGGACCAGGTCTTCAGAGGGACATAACAAGATACATAGAAGCAAGCCAATTTGAATACAGTAAACATGCATAATGTTTGAAAATAAATAAGTACGCTGTACAAGACAATCTATATGAATGCAAATGAGGACAACTTTTCGACGTATGGGCAAGGGTAGGCTACTCGATCTAAGCCTCATAACTCACACACCTGTCAATGGACATCAGAAATCGACTTACCTCTGGGGTAGCGACCAGCGCGACTCTACAGAAATCGACATACCTCGGGGGTAGCGACCAGCGCGACACACGCCCGTAGTGCAAACTATATACTACGGTTTACCAGAGTGGTTAAAAGTCCATACGCCTAATGATTGTTCTCTCATGATACTAGGTGCCATGTGTGTGTCAACATATCTAATACATAGTAATGACTGAAGAAAAATTACACATGCAAGAACTATACAAAAATACAATAAATATACAGAAATATATTAAGCATGCAAAATACTGTAAGCAATTTGGCAAGGTATCTTGCCTGGCAAGAAAGCTGCAAAAATGTAATGTCCCGATGTCAACACCAAGAGTAGAAGCTGTGGCCTCAGAATGAACGTCCCCGGATGCTGAAATAAATATCACCAACGTTCCCAGAATAAGCAAAATAGCTAGAAAGTACTTCCCTTTCGTCCAATTTGGACATAGGGACAAAACGATAATTTCGAATCAAAGTGGGGTCCACCTATGGCCCACTTTGCACCGAAAAGCGTGCCAAGGGTAACGGTGTCTAAATGGGACAAGTTATAGGTCAAACAAAATCTAGATGTCAATACGAACCCAACGGTATGTCCAAATGTGGATTCCGATGGGCCGAACACAATTTCGGCCAAAAGTCAACCATAGGGCCCGCCAATTGGCGACTTGGTCAACTGTCTCAGAATTGCGTGAAAATTGGGTCACAGGACCAACGTGTTACCACGAGTCCAGTGGCGCAAGTTTCATCATAATCTGACGAGCGTGCACAAAATGCGCACAACTTTCGCAAAAGTTGCGACATGGGGTGTGTCCGTGGATACGGGCTGATTCCGGCTCGCACAAGCGTCCGAATCAGTTTTTACGAATTTTTACGTGCCCGGTTACACTGCGCGCACCGTTCGGTATACTTGGTAAACGATGAAACGGTCCCGTTTGGCGGGGCGTACTCCGTTTCATAAGTTTTGGAAATCGAAAAAAGTGTGTTCGCGGGGTTTTCCAATGAATTTAATTCTGTCTACAGCAGTTAATAATCTAGGGTTATTTAACAAAAATTAAACTAGGTCAAGTGGTCTACGCATACCAAAAGGAATCATCGAATTCGGATCTCTGTTGTGGGAGATACGAACTCGGAAACATGGGTGATCCCCGCAGTTTTCTGCGATCCCAGAATTCGGTCTATTTCCGCCAACTTTGGCGCTATTTTTGCCTATGGTTACGCGTTGTTCGAGTTCTGCTATCACACAGATATGGAAGAGGGTTAAGGGGTGAGCATACCGGTGAAGACGGGGTGACGTTTGGTTGAGCGAGGCGACGGAAAACAACTCCGGAACAGAGGTACCTCGCTACGGAATTTTGCAGTGCGCGGGGTCGCGGTCGTCGGGGTCGGTTTGGACGGCCTGGCGGGGTTCTCCGGTTGCGGTGACGGCGCTCTCTAGGTCTAGATGGGAAGAGGAAGGGTTTTGATGATTTAGGTTTAGGGTTTTATTGAAATAGAATAATATATATATATGAAAGGGAGAGAAGAAAGGGGGGCGGTCGTTATCCGCGGGCTAAGGGTGCTGCTTCTTAAAAGAAAAGGGGGTGCTGTGCTTTTGCAATGGTTTAATAGCAAAAGGGCTGGTTGCTATATAAAGTCAGCGGTTGACTTACTATGGTTTGCATGGGAATTGGTTAGAAGCATAGTAATGGAATATGATTATTAGTAGTTAATAGATTTTTTTTTATATAGTTTTTCTTTTCCTTTCTTTTTCTTTTCTTTTCTAAATTTTTCTTTAAAGCATATATGTATATACATATTTATACATACGTATATATACTCATTGAAAAAATCTAGAATTACACTAATACATAAAATTAAGCTAGCAACTGCTCAAGGGGTCTCCTACATGAAATAAATTCGAAAAAATTCATAGTTGCTCCATAAATTCCCTAAATGCACACATATATATATAAATACATAGAAAAATTCTAAAAAATATATATTTGTGCACACCATTAAGCTAGCAACTGTCCAAAGGGTCTCCTACTTGAAATAAATTCAAAAAAATTTCTGATGGTCCCATAAATCCCCTAAGTGCACCAACACCTAAAATAAAAATTAATAAAAATCTATTTCTCCTAATTAGCCACTAATTACTACAATTAAATTAATAATTAATAATTAAAAGGGTATATACGATTTCTAGGAATAGGGGTTTTACATTCTATCCAACTTATAAAAATTTTGTCCTCGAAATTAAAATTAAGCCACGATAGAATGTCAAGGATGGTATAAGATTTGCATTGTTTAAAATGCAAGGCCAGATTTAAAGGGATGGACGATGTTGCGCGTTGCACATCCCGAAAAATCATGAAAAAATGCATATGAGCAAAAAATAGGTTTCTTCATGTGTCATGTCCAATGGTGTGGACACCTAAATGCTCTTTTGCATAAAAGCGCCCAACCATTGAAATGTTGCACAAAGATAGAAATTGGATGATGGACACGTCTAGGATAAGGGTGTGGAATTCGTAGGAAGGCAGTGGCTAGTGTAGTGCTCCAATTATTGAAGCACGATAAGGTGCGCTAAGTGATATAATTATTGCAAAATTAAATAAAATATCGTGTTATATTTCTAACTGGACTCGATCTAACCTTAGTCTCACTATCTCATCCAAGTAGGTCTAATTTTGGGTGAGGGGTTCACAATCTACCGACCTTAAAGTTTATCCATCTATCACCTAAGGTTATACATCTAGGAAAACTATTCCTCAAATTATTTAATCATGTTATTCAATCTTCAAAGTTTTAACACCAAACATGTAGCGCCCCGTTCTCCCGGTGCGGAGAGCGCAGCTAAGAAACACAAGACGGTATCGTTCGATCGGGATAGATTGAATTAAGAACTCGTCCTCGTTATGGATTTGTTTCTTCGGAATCGATTCCTATATTCAGTGGACCGTGCCCCCGGGATCGACTTAGCGGCAAAGTCAGGAGGGACCTCTCCGCTGCTATCTTTTATTGCCTCGGTTTTCGATGTCGCTTGTTGCTTTCGTGCTTTGAGTTGGTTTTGGGATTTGCTTGTTTTCCTTGAACGGTTTCGATGGTTTTCATTGTTTTCGTTCATTGAACTGCACTTCAATTTCGAGATTGGAAAGAGAGGAAGGATTATTGATCGAGCTGTTCGTGTGCAGGTGAACGAGCAGTAGGCGGCTTGCGAGCGGAGTCGTGAAGCGCCTCTTTCCTTCTCCCTTCCAAAATCTAAGTGAGTGGCTACCATCCCGATTAGCTAGCCTGCTTCCAAGCTTCACACCCTAAAAGCTTGAACTCTTCTTTGCCCCGATCAAACGATACCAAGTAATAACTAAAAGAAACCAAGATAAAAGAGAATAGACTTGGTACATTATGCTTGTCATTAAACTTCATGAACGGATACTTGATTGCATGCTTGTTCGTTTGGAAATGTTCTATAAATTATGCTAAGTATGGAACCATCTTGTTTGTGCATAAATGTTCAGGGAGGCTATGCAAAATAAATCATGCATTATTGCTTGTAGTGTGCTCGTGTTGCCTCAACTGCATGAATTGTTAACTAAATAATCGTGTTCGATCATGGACAACTTATGCACAAGGGTATAAGTTCTGCGGACGGTCGCTGGGGCACTGGCACCGATCCGATCCGGGCGGAACTTCGTGTGTAGTCATCGTGTGCGGACTGGATGACTTGCAACGCATCGTGTGTTTATCGTGTATTCATTGAGAGCTCTCGTTGCATGCTATCCTAGTCCATGACTAGTCCATTATGGCTACCAAGCCAGTGATCACCTGTGGCATAGTCATCGTGTGCGGACTGGACGGCTTGTAACGCATCGTGTGTTCTCGTTGCATCCTATCCTTGTCCATGACTATATCCACCACTGTATATTTAAACCTGTTGCAAACTAACTTGTGTCTTCGTGACAGGGAAGGCAAGGTAAGTATTGTGCAGGTAGTTCAGACGGGCAGGTAAAATCCACCGAACGGTGGCACGTTCATTTCAGTAAATTCTATATGCTGCTTACTTGTAAATGAACTAAGGCAAGATAGAAATCCACAAATATGCATGCTTCATTAAAATAACGTGTTGATTGGTATAGTTCGGTTAGCTCGCCTTCACCAGCATGTTTCGATATGCTGACCCTCGTTGAAACAGGTTCTCCGCACCAAGGCGAACCGAGCGAGGAGCCGAAGTCGTCTTCCCGATCCAGTCCAGCTGTTGGCGCATCCTGACCGCGCCGCATTTTGAAGCACTTGAACCAGGAGCTTGCACTCTTCATACACAATACAGCTTCGTGGCAAAGCCGTCCTCCAGCCTGGAGGTCTATACATTTTGAGTGTATAAAGGGATGTAATGTACAGGACTGCTATCTCATTTTGAGTCAACACTTTTGTAAGCCCGTGCGGCATATTAGCTGACTTGTTCAGGAGTTTGTAATAGATGTTCATTATCAATAAAGAGAACTTTTCCATGTTTCAAATCTGTGTTTCAATTTATCTGCGTACTCTGAATATGTGCTTGTTATGAAAATCATTAAAGCCTTGTGCGGGCGCAACCCCAGGCCCGCACGACGATCACGACTCGGGGGACGCCTCAATTGATTCTACGGAATTGGGTCGTGACATAGTGGTATCAGAGCACAGATTCAAGTTCCTTAGACTCGTGCTGGAAAAGTTCCTTTAACGATCAAATTCCTGTGTGAACTTTTGAACTCGCTAAGGCCAAAATGAGATACATTCATGCAATAAATCCATAATACATTATGATCCTAATGTAATTTACCTTCTTTTGAAGGAATGGTACCAGCGCAATCTGCAGCGCAAGCACCGAACGAAACACAAGAAAGTAGTTCGGGCACTTCGGGAAGCTCTCGGAGCCAACGGGGCATGTCTCAAGTCGACCCGCTTGAGCGGGTAATGAAAATGCTAGAAGAGCAACGACAAAGAGACGATGCTCGCCAGGCCCGGTTAGAAAGCAATCTAGAGACCCGATTCTCAGTCCAACAGAAGCAGGTAGATGCCCTGCAACAGATCGTTCAGACTTTGGCTGCCAACCATTCCAACGCAACAACAACGACTCCGGTGGAACAGCCCGTGCTTGAAGTAGAGACGCCGCAAATTCCAAGGGCGAGGGACGTGATTGCCTTCGACTTTGGCCACTTCAAGAAAGTTTGCAACACCCCATTCAACGGGACTGAGGAACCCATAGTGACTTTAGATTGGCTGGCAGAGCTAGAAGACCACTTTGATCTGCTTGTGGTCCCCGAAGAGAAGAGCGTCGCCTGCGCGCAACTACAGCTCCGCGTCAACGCACACGATTGGTGGAACGTGCATCGACGATCTCTCCAATTTGATCACGGAGAGGAGGCGATCTCGTGGACGACCTTTCGTGCCGCGTTTGAAGAGGAGTTTATACCCCCTCCAGTACAACGTCGAATGGAAAACGAGTTCGTGCAGCTGAGGCAGGGCAGTATGACAGTTAAGCAATATTCTGCCGAATTCAACCGACTCTCCAAATTCGCTAGGGCCTATTTACCTGATGCAGCGAGTCGGGCTAGAAGGTTTGAAGGTGGTTTGCGCCCTGCCATCCATTCGCATGTGGTCAACAATCAGTATGGAACAATGCGTGAAGTCATGAATCACGCCCTGTCACTAGAACCGCAGTATCCTCACGTTTCCACAGGCGCTGTGCATACCTACAATCACAAACGCCAAGGCAACGATAGAGGGAACACCGCCGCAAAGCGCCCTAACCACGACGGTCCTCGAAGAGGAAATCAGGATTGGTGTAACTTCTGTAAGAGATCAGGGCACACCATCAACCAATGTCGTAAGAGACTTGGGTTATGCCTCGCTTGTGGCGATCCAGGCCATGTTATCAGTTCCTGTCCAAACCTTCCTGATCGTCGTCCCCGACGAGATAATCCCTAACGGTAAGCCCTATTCCTAAGTTTCGGGATGAAACTTCCAATTGGTTGGGTAGGATGTAGCGCCCCGTTCTCCCGGTGCGGAGAGCGCGGCTAAGAAACACAAGACGGTATCGTTCGATCGGGATAGATTGAATTAAGAACTCGTCCTCGTTATGGATTTGTTTCTTCGGAATCGATTCCCATATTCAGTGGACCGTGCCCCCGGGATCGACTTAGCGGCAAAGTCAGGAGGGACCTCTCCGCTGCTATCTTTTATTGCCTCGGTTTTCGATGTCGCTTGTTGCTTTCGTGCTTTGAGTTGGTTTTGGGATTTGCTTGTTTTCCTTGAACGGTTTCGATGGTTTTCATTGTTTTCGTTCATTGAACTGCACTTCAATTTCGAGATTGGAAAGAGAGGAAGGATTATTGATCGAGCTGTTCGTGTGCAGGTGAACGAGCAGTAGGCGGCTTGCGAGCGGAGTCGTGAAGCGCCTCTTTCCTTCTCCCTTCCAAAATCTAAGTGAGTGGCTACCATCCCGATTAGCTAGCCTGCTTTCAAGCTTCACACCCTAAAAGCTTGAACTCTTCTTTGCCCCGATCAAACGATACCAAGTAATAACTAAAAGAAACCAAGATAAAAGAGAATAGACTTGGTACATTATGCTTGTCATTAAACTTCATGAACGGATACTTGATTGCATGCTTGTTCGTTTGGAAATGTTCTATAAATTATGCTAAGTATGGAACCATCTTGTTTGTGCATAAATGTTCAGGGAGGCTATGCAAAATAAATCATGCATTATTGCTTGTAGTGTGCTCGTGTTGCCTCAACTGCATGAATTGTTAACTAAATAATCGTGTTCGATCATGGACAACTTGTGCACAAGGGTATAAGTTCTGCGGACGGTCGCTGGGGCACTGGCACCGATCCGATCCGGGCGGAACTTCGTGTGTAGTCATCGTGTGCGGACTGGATGACTTGCAACGCATCGTGTGTTTATCGTGTATTCATTGAGAGCTCTCGTTGCATGCTATCCTAGTCCATGACTAGTCCATTATGGCTACCAAGCCAGTGATCACCTGTGGCATAGTCATCGTGTGCGGACTGGACGGCTTGCAACGCATCGTGTGTTCTCGTTGCATCCTATCCTTGTCCATGACTATATCCACCATTGTATATTTAAACCTGTTGCAAACTAACTTGTGTCTTCGTGACAGGGAAGGCAAGGTAAGTATTGTGCAGGTAGTTCAGACGGGCAGGTAAAATCCACCGAACGGTGGCACATTCATTTCAGTAAATTCTATATGCTGCTTACTTGTAAATGAACTAAGGCAAGATAGAAACCCACAAATATGCATGCTTCATTAAAACAACGTGTTGATTGGTATAGTTCGGTTAGCTCGCCTTCACCAGCATGTTTCGATATGCTGACCCTCGTTGAAACAGGTTCTCCGCACCAAGGCGAACCGAGCGAGGAGCCGAAGTCGTCTTCCCGATCCAGTCCAGCTGTTGGCGCATCCTGACCGCGCCGCATTTTGAAGCACTTGAACCAGGAGCTTGCACTCTTCATACACAATACAGCTTCGTGGCAAAGCCGTCCTCCAGCCTGGAGGTCTATACATTTTGAGTGTATAAAGGGATGTAATGTACAGGACTGCTATCTCATTTTGAGTCAACACTTTTGTAAGCCCGTGCGGCATATTAGCTGACTTGTTCAGGAGTTTGTAATAGATGTTCATTATCAATAAAGAGAACTTTTCCATGTTTCAAATCTGTGTTTCAATTTATCTGCGTACTCTGAATATGTGCTTGTTATGAAAATCATTAAAGCCTTGTGCGGGCGCAACCCCAGGCCCCCACGGCGATCACGACTCGGGGGACGCCTCAATTGATTCTACGAAATTGGGTCGTGACAAAACATATCACCTATGATATGCCCTTAATCAATTATAAAAGAGAGTCACTAAGTCATGTGATTAGCTTTATGGGGTATATCTAGTACTATCAGTGTCAACTTATACCAGCACGAGGTTTCATCTTTCCGAAATAGGGGAAGACGGAGAGCAATAATAAAGAATTCAAGGTGAAGGTGACAGAATACAAGTATGAGGTTCAAAGAGATTAAAGAATTCGAAAAGAGAGTTGTCAGGACAGTTGTGGATTGAAATCATATTTTTGGTAATTTCCTATTTACATGCTCGTATCAGTACAGTTATGTAACCGATACGATGTGTCAAACATGTCTAGAGGCAAGTATATCCGTCTACTACCATATATCTCAATCCACGTAAAGTAGTCATGCGAAGAGCGAACCAAGCGCACTAAGGTTAGCTAGACCTTAATACACCGATTCTGATTAGGCAATTGTATCATTGTGTGCACCCAATAATACATATGCCATGAGCAAGCTCGATAAAAGAATAAGCTTGCAAAAACTAGGCTATAATAGCAGCATAAATCAAGGTAGTACAGAAAATATAAGTACGCTAGATTATGATGAGAGAAGTTACAAAATAATCCCAGTTCTCAAAGAAGATAAGACTCTTACAATCTCTACAGTGGTCATACTAAATCATTGTCTAAGTCGATAGTCGACCAAATAGGGGTATGGGCTTCTAAGCTCTACAGTCTGATGAAACATTATCTTCTTATGCTAGCACACGGTTAATGTCATTCAGCTACACTTCAATAATAGGGCAAAAGACTATGTGATACTAGGTTGTGAGGTATACTACCGAACTTATAACAATAAACTAATAATGTAATTGTCTTAAGGATACCGTAGAAACTCCTGTTAAGGTCTACGAGAAGGGGGTCTTGGTACTTATTAGGGTGTCCTCTTTCATTACATAGGTCATGGTCGTCCTAAGTCTTAGTCTTAGTCTTAGTGCAAGTGTCAATAGCAAGAATGGAACAGTTACTGTCCTCAAGGGAAAGGGAATATAACTCGTATCGAGATGGGGGTACATGTTACGCAATTTAAAACTAAGGGATAAGCACCATGTCTCAATCTACAAGAATAGCTTAAACCATCAAGTTCTAACTACTGAGCACAAAATTTTAAATTTTAACATTAACAACTAGAATCCCATCAACTATATGTCCTTAACACAGAATAAATCACCTGGCCTACAATCAGAAGTGTCAGATGGCACGAGTTGAAAGATGAAGAATAGAGGAACAAAATTTAGTCGTCGCGCAATTAGCGAACGCTAAGGTCGCAGAGGAACAATATATGAAATTAAGGTAGAGGGCTCTAGATAACATCATGGTTTTCTAAGGAGGAGTGGTATGCTAGTTGTTATGTTCGAGGTATGATCAAGAGAAATGTTATACTCATTGCTCTTGGCTTCCTAAGGTACTGTCTGCTACAAATACGACAATGATCTAAGTTTATAGTTCTCCAATACTATCTAACTATGAATGTTAGGTTTAGTCCTAATATTCAATTTTGGTTTTCTATTGGTTCCTCAATACTAGGGTCAAACATTATGGTAAAACTTCTAACTAACTCTAGTAGCGTCTATACTACTCTCAAGTCTTCATAATACATCAAGGGGTAATGGTAAACCAATCTATAGATAAGGAATTCTAGGGTTCACTAGATATTCTAAACTTAGTGGAGTGTCTATATTCTCGTTGTATTCTTAATAGGTGTGCTACCATAATTATCATCCTAATAACAGGGGTTCCTATATTCTAGCAGAATGCTATACTCAAAGAACTATTAGGGAAATACATGATTCAAGCAGGATGCAATTATTCAGATAGAATGGATTGGAAGGAGAGCGAATCATAGTCAATTGTGGATGAGATCCTATACTCTATTCCTAGGTGCAGGCTTGTCCGGTACAATAACGTAACCGAGACAATATGCTCTCGACCTGCATGAGCCACCACAAAAATATGTCACGCCCCAGTCCCAAAAATACGTAGGACTATGACACGTAAGCATGCCAGCCGCATGGATATGGCAACTCCAATATATGGAAACCAAAATCCACACGTACGTTGTAATATGAATATCAATCCACAAGTGGTATAAAATGTATCACCAGTCACAGGGTACAATCTAAATCTCATCCACAGAAAATCAAATATAAATGAATAACCAGCATCTATGTAACTATATCTCACTAAGAAGTATCTAAAGATGATAGTTGGATGAAAACAAATCCACTACCAACTCGAATGAAAAAGTACAACGCAATAATCACAATATATGAGTACCAGCTAACGACCACAGCTCGAAGAGAAGACATCCTCGAAATGTATGTAACCATCCGAATCTGTGCTCCTGTAAATACTCAAGAACAGATACACCTGGAAAGGGACCAGGTCCTCAGAGGGACATAACAAGATACATAGAAGCAAGCCAATTTGAATACAGTAAACATGCATAATGTTTGAAAATAAATAAGTACGCTGTACAAGACAATCTATATGAATGCAAATGAGGACAACTTTTCGACGTATGGGCAAGGATAGGCTACTCGATCTAAGCCTCACAACTCACACACCCGTCAATGGACATCAGAAATCGATATACCTCTGGGGTAGCGACCAGCGAGACTCTACAGAAATCGACATACCTCGGGGGTAGGGACCAGCGCGACACACGCCCGTAGTGCGAACTATATACTACGGTTTACCAGAGTGGTTAAAAGCCCATACACCTAATGATTGTCCTCTCATGATACTAGGTGCCATGTGTGTGTCAACATATCTAATACATAGTAATGACTGAAGAAAAACTACACATGCAAGAACTATACAAAAATGTAATAAATATACAGAAATATACTAAGCATGCAAAATACTGTAAGCAATTTGGCAAGGTATCTTGCCTGGCAAGAAAGCTGCAAAAATATAATGTCCCGATGTCAACACCAAGAGTAGAAGCTGCGGCCTCAGAATGAACGTCCCCGGATGCTGAAATAAACATCACCAACGTTCCCAGAATAAGCAAAATAGCTAGAAAGCACTTCCCTTTCGTCCAATTTGGACACAGGAGCAAAACGGTAATTTCGGGTCAAAGTGGGGTCCACTGGTTGCCCACTTTGCACCGAAAAACGTGCCAAGGGTAACGGTCTCTAAATAGGACAAGTTATAGGTCAAACAAACTCTAGATGTCAATACGAACCCAACGGTATGTCCAAATGTGGATTCCGATGGGCCGAACACAATTTTGCCCTAAAAGTCAACTGTGGGGCTCGCCAATTGGCGACTTGGTCAACTGTCTCAGAATTGCGTGAAAATTGGGTCACAGGACCAGCGCGTTACCACGAGTCCAGTGGTGCAAGTTTCGTCGCAATCTGACGAGCGTGCACAAAATGCGCGCGACTTTCACAAAAGTTGTGATACGGGGTGTGTCCGCGGATACAAGCTGATTCCGGCGTGCACACGCGTCCGAATCAGTTTTTGCGAATTTTTACGTGTCCGGTTACGCTGCGCTCACCGTTCGGTACACTTGGTACACGACAGGTCGGTCCCGTTTGGCGGGGCGTGCTCCGTTTCACAACGTTTGGAAATCTGGAAAAGTGTGTTCGCGGGATTTTCCAATAAATTTAATTCTGTCTACAGCAGTTAATAATCTAGGGTTATTTAACAGAAATTAAACTAGGTCAAGTGGTCTACGCATACCAAAAAGAATCATCGAATTCGGATCTCTGTGGTGGGAGATACGAACTCGGAAACATGGGTGATCCCCGTAGTTTTCGGCGATCCCAGAATTCGGTCTAATTTTGCAAACTTTGGCGCTATTTTCGCCTATGGTTACGCGTTGTTCGAGATCTGATATCATACAGATATGGAAGAGGGTTAAGGGGTGAGCATACCGGTGAAGACGGGGTGACGTTTGGTTGAGCGAGGCGACGAGAAACAACTCCGGAACACAGATACCTCGCTGCAAAATTCTGCAGTGCGCGGGGTCGCGGTCGTCGGGGTCGGTTTGGACGGCCTGGCGGGGTTCTCCGGCTGCGGTGACGGCGCTCTCTAGGTCTAGATGGGAAGAGGAAGGATTTGGATGATTTAGGTTTAGAATTTTATTGAAATAGAATAATATATATATATATATATATATATATATATATATATATATATATATATATATATATATATATATATATGAAAGGATGAGAAGAAATGGGGGCGGTCGTTATCTGCGGGCTAAGGGTGCTGCTTCTTAAAAGAAAAGGGGGTGCTGTGCTTTTGCAATTGTTTAATAGCAAAAGGGCTGGTTGCTATATAAAGTCAGCGGTTGACTTACTATGGCTGCTGCACTAGGTTTGCATGGGAATTGGTTAGGAGCATAGTAATGGAATATGATTATTAGTAGTTAATAGATTTTTTTTATATAGTTTTTCTTTTCCTTTCTTTTTCTTTTCTTTTATAAATTTTTCTTTAAAGCATATATGTATATACATATTTATACATACGTATATATACTCATAGGAAAAATCTAGAATTACACTAATACATAATATTAAGCTAGCAACTGCTCAAGGGGTCTCCTACATGAAATAAATTCGAAAAAATTCATAGTTGCTCCATAAATCCCCTAAATGCACATATATATATAAATACATAGAAAAATTCTAAAAAAAATATATTTGTGCACACCATTAAGCTAGCAATTGTCCAAAGGGTCTCCTACATAAAATAAATTCAGAAAAATTCCTGATGGTCCCATAAATCCCCTAAGTGCACCAACACCTAAAATAAAAATTAATAAAAATCTATTTCTCCTAATTAGCCACTAATTACTATAATTAAATTAATAATTAATAATTAAAAGGGTATATACGATTTCTAGGAATAGTGGTTTTACAGTCTGGAACGCATTGGGTCAGAGATGCATAAAACATATGTAGTCTGGAATGCATAGGATCAGAGACGCATAGAATACATGGAGTCTGGAATGCATATGGCCAGAGACGTATGGAATACATGGAGTCTGGAACGCATAGGGCCAGAGACGCATGAAACAGATAGAGTCTGGAACGTATATGGCCTTTGCCTTGGCACTGCCCCGCTGCATACGGACAAAAGTAATCATGATGGTGACGTGGGCACTGACGCCAATTGTCACCGTCAGGATCAAGGCGTTCAGAGCAATTATTCCTGTTAGAGTCATAAATGCTCTGACTTGATTGACGTGACATTATGCGCCTGAGACGTTATGTGTCTCTTGACCTTTGGTGCATGAGGGATGAGGCTCATAGGGGCCTTTTGATTTTTTTTCATGCCTCTACAGAATACAGTGATCTAACGTCGTCCGTGCATAACCATGCTCCCCCATAAACGACTCAAACTTCGTGTATCACTAACTCGGAGCCTGCTTTAGACCATACAGACTTTTTCTCAACTGGAAGACCAAGTATGACTTGCCATTCTCATAAAATCCTTCTGGCTGCTCCATGTACAACTCCTCCGCTAAATCACCGTAGAGGAATACCGTCTTTACGTCCATCTGCTCGACCTTTAAGTCAAAATTGGCTGCTAGCACCACTCGAATAGATGACAACTTAACGACTGACGAAAAGATCTCATCAAAATTCATGTCCTTTCGCTAACCGTAGCCTTTAACTACCAACTTTGCTTTGTATCGAGGGAGAGTATAATCATTCGTCTGCTTCATTCTGAACATCGATCGATTCTTCAAAGCCTGCTTGTCCTTTGGCAACCGCACCAGCTCAGAAGTAGAGTTAGCCTGTAGGAAACTCACCCCCTCCTATATGGCCTCCATATACTCCTGCCTATGTTCGTGTCACGTCCTGCGCCCGCGATATCGGGTACAGGTTGTGAGCGCACACAGCCTACGCCGCAGTATCGACGGTAATCAGCTGTCTAGACCTCAATAATCGCCAATGTTATATAAAATTCTATCTTTGCTTAATCATAGAAAATAAAGCACGATAAAGACAAGAACGAAAACACACACACACACACACACACACATGATCACCCAGTCCACTAGTAGTCTTTTGGTACATCGTACATGTCCATCTCACTCCGAAGACAAATTCGATAATCACCAAAATATATACAACATAATGATACATCATCAAATACATCAATAATATCCTACACTAATTACTCCAAGAGTCGTAGTCCAAATCAAATTCCATCCTCATGCCCTGGCCTAATATGTTCACATCCAGCCAGGATTGGAGGAAGCAAACTACACAATGTTAGAAATAAGAAATAAAATGTACATAAAATAGAAAGCAATAATGAACAAGTAAAGGACAATCAATATGCACGAGGAAAGGCAATCATACCTACTACGTGATTTGAATACCTTTGTCGTGGTGGACAACTAAAAATAATCTGGCACTCCGTACGTGATGTGCGACCGCTACTCGACACAGTTTGAGAATGGGGTCATCCACAAACGACTCTGGTATCCCCCTCGACACGCAATAATGATCACAAGATACAATGACAATGGACACGACACAAGACGCAATAAATATGATACTAGATACAACAAACATGGTACGAGAATCACTGTGTGTCCTACTGTGTCACGAATCATGCAATGAACTAGGACAATGGAATCAAGAAATAAACTGACAATAAAAATAGAGTAATATAATTGAAGTATGAGCATTGTATAGAAAACTTGCAATAAAATAACTAAATACTGAAATTGATGGATATCATCGTATATAATACTTGCCTCCGTCCAAAAGCTGTAGTCATACTAGATGATCCACCTAGCAATAATACTAAAGTATTAGATTTTAAAGTATTTGATTTTACACATAAACCTTCCTAGAATTTCTTAATTATTGAACTTTAACAAATTCTTGATTTCTAAATCCCCAACTCATAAAATTCATCTACATGCTTCTAGAGATTCTAACAACCTCGAATTCTAACAAATTCTTGTTGCTAACTTAACTAATTAAATCTTGATTCTAACTAACTTGACTATCTATCACATACTTGTTTATCCTAAATTTCTAATTGATTAGTTTGCCAGAACAATTTACTATTCCAATGAACAATAATCATCCGGCTAACTGTTTACTGGGCTTAGCCCAACTATTATTCATACCCGAATGATACCCTAGATAGCTACAGTAAATGAACATTAAGTTCAATTTTAAACTGATGGAATTCATCTGAACAAAACTGGATTATAACCTCTCCAACCCAATTTATATTTTGAATATAGACTCCAAGTTAGTGTCAATTGTGACACTTCATTAGACAGACACCATCTCGTATCATAATAGAGGGCATGAACCTCTGCCTTCAAATTTCTATGTCACCTTTGTAACGACCCGCTCCGCTTAGTCCTGAGAGCCGATTCAAACGACATAAGTGCGACAACCTATCCCGTCCAACACGACGAGATGACTCGCTTGATGCAAAAAAATTTAGACTTGGCCCTTCAGAAGAGTTCAAACTTAGAATTTCAAAGGCATGCTCGGAGTCTCGCTCGGCCGATACGATTCATCACTAAGGTGGGTGGCTCCGATGAACCTGTCGTTGCTTAGCCTGAACACCTAATAACTTGGACGTGATATGCTAGTCGTTAAGCATATCAACTGTTTCATGCTAATAAAAGACTTCAACGCACATAGTTAAAAGAATAATCCCATCTTGTATTACTTGCATATACATGGAATGTAACCTGCTGCTAGGAGATAAAATATTGCATTATGAGTTTCAATGATCAAAGTAGAGATTGTCCTTATGACTCAGTAGTATTTGTCCACGCATTATTGCAATATTATCACATAGAACATGCCACAGTTTGATGCACTTCACATAATAAAGTTCACTCTATTGAGGTAGGAAGACTATTAAAATAGTCGTTCCGAACCAAGTAATAGAAACATGAAAAGGCTTCGGGACCATAAGGTCGCCAAGACAGATCCCGTAGTAGGAGCTGCATAATGAAAGTGAGTAAAGTAAGAAAGAAAAGAAGAAGAAAGAGAAGACAATAGGCTGGGTATTTCGGGGACGTGCAGTGGGGCTCGCTACTCGCGCTGCATGGAGCGTTGTCAACCCAGTCTATAGCCCGAAATGGCTCTAGGAGCTCGTTAAGAAAGAGAAGTGAATAACTGAACTGCACTGAGAAATGAGAATGCTTGAACTGTACTAAGAAATGTTAATGATTGAACTGTACAATAAAAGAGATATGATAATAACATGCATGGTCACGGACAACTTGTGCACAAGGTTTCTGGTTCCGCGGATGGCACGCTGGGGCCGGGGTCGATCCGATCTGGACTAAACATTCTGATAGTCATCAATATCGGGCGAGATGCGTGCAACCTGAAGTCCGAATTCCAGTGTTGCACCCATCCTCCCTGAGACTATAGCTCGTTCTTTATGGCTATGCCAGTGACCTTCTGTCATATAGATTAAGTTTGGCTCGATTGTGGAAATCCGTGTGCGAGTCATTGCATTGAAAAAAATAATCTGAAATAATCTTAGTAATCTGAGTATAACATATTTGAGTAATCTGAATGTAACACACCTGAACATTTTGAGTATAACATATCTGAGCATAACACATCTGAACAATCTGAGTGTAAAACATCGAAGAAATCTGAGTACATTATTCACCTGAGTCAGGAACACGCTCGTGACACTTGAATATTTTATGCGATCCCTTGAGTCACTACATATGTTATGCTTGGCTAACTTGATTTATCTTAGACATGGAAGGACGAATGATAAGTCGGTAAGTCACACCGTGTTACTTATATATAATTATGCGACACTTCATCTCTACAACACGAGTTAGGCTTTATATCGTATGCCATAAAACTGATCCTAAGGCAAGACTAGAAAGACAACAATAATAGATGGTGCACAGACTAATTTAACGTACTTGATGGTAGTGCAATTCTTGGTTTTGAGTTGGATTGTGATTAACTTAGATTTTAGTAGACTTCGCTCGAGGTATTGTTGTGATTTCATAAAGACGAAAACACTGGAAAAATGTATCGTGTCGTCTCGGGGATTGATATAGACGATAATGAAATAAAATGGAGTTCGGTTTAGTCGAGTTAGGGAAACGATCAACGATTGGAAGTTAAGACTTTCCCGAGTAGCTTGTCTGACTTCGCTATTGCTAAGCTTGGTTGAAATACATGTATTTTGGGGACGCCTTAAATATGTGTATGATCCAGACTCAGCGATATGCTGAACTCGGATGCAGGTGCAAGTGAATATGTTTAGATGCGCATGGATGAGTTAGCGACTTAAGTAAGTTAGCATCGGCCTAAGATTTTCGTACACGGTGAATTATAGCATACCATGTGTTGAGCGATATAGTTCTGCGCTAAGACGTAATAGAGATCGAGTTAGATAATGCTACGATTAAGTTGGGTATAGTCTGGTAGCATCGAATGATAGAGTCGTTTGATGGAAATTGAATAAGGCATGCGCACGGTAGGATGAGTTCTGATTTATTCTAAGTGGTGTATAATGTAACGAACCACTCCGCTCAGTCTGGAGAGCCGATTGAGATGATGCAAGTATGACGACCTGCCCCGCCTAGCATGGCAAGATGACTCGCTTGATGCAAAAAAATTCAGACTTGGCCCTTCAGAAGAGTTCAGACTTAGACTTTCAAAGGCGCGCTCGGAGTCTCGCTTGGCCGATGTGATTCATCGCTAAGGTGGGTGGCTCCGATGAACCTGTCTTTGCTTAGCCTGCACATCTAATAACTTGGACGAGCTATGCTAGTCACTAGGCAAATCAATTGTTTCATGCTAATAAAAGACTTCAACGCACATAGCTAAGAGAATAACCCAATATTGTATTACTTGCATAGAACATGGAATGTAACCTGTTGCTAGGAGAAAGAATATTGCATTATGAGTTTCAATGATCAAAGTAGAGATTTTTCTTATGTCTCAGTAGTATTTGTCCATACACGATTGCAATGTATATCACATAGAACATGCCACGGTTTGATGCACTTCACATAATAAAGTTCACTCTATTGAGATAGGAAGACTATCAAAATAGTCATTTTGAGCCAACTAATGGAAACATAGAAAGGCTTCGGGACCATAAGGTCGTCAAGGTAGATCCCGTACCGGGAGCAACATAATGAAGGTGAGTAAAGTAAGAAAGAAAAGAAGAAGAAAGAGAAGACCATAGGCTGGGTATTTCGGGAACGTGCAGCTGGACTTGCTACCCGCGCTGCATGGAGAGCCGTCAACCCAGTCTATAGTCTGAAATGGCTCTGGGAGCCCATTAAGAAAGAGAAGTGAATAACTGAACTGTACTGAAAAATGAGAATGACTGCAGAAATGTGAATGATTGAACTGTACAATAAAAGAGATAAGATAATAACATGTATGGTTATAGACAACTTGTGCACAAGATTTTTGGTTCTGCGGACGGTAAGCTGGGGCACCGGGGCCGATCCGATCTGGACAAAATATTCTGATAGTCGTCTATATCGGACGAGATGCGTGCAGCCGGAAGTCCAGATTCCGGTGTTTCTCCCATCAGCCCCTAGACTTTAACCCATCGTTTATGACTTTGCCAGTGACCTTCTGTTATATAGATTAAGCTTGGCTCGATTGCGGCAATCTGCGTGCGAGTCATTGCATTAAAACAAGTAATCTGAAACAATATGAGTAATCTGAGTATAACCTATTTGAGTAATCTGAACGTAACACACCTGAACATTTTGAGTATAACATATCTGAGTAATCTGAGCATAATACATCTGCACAATCTGAGTGTAAGACATCGAAGAAATCTGAGTACATTATTCACCCGAGTCCGGAACACGCTCGTGACACTTGTGTATCTTATGTGATCCCTTGAGTCACTACATATGTTGTGCTTGGATAACTTGATTTATCTTGGACAGGGAAGGACAAATGGTAAGTCGGTAAGTCACGCCTGTTACTTATATATAATTGTGCGATACTTCATCTCTGCAACACGAGTTAGGCTTTATATCGTATGCCATAAAATTGATCCTAAGGCAAGACTAGAAAGACAACATAATAGATGGTGCACAGAACTAATTTAACGTGTTTGGTTTTGTTAAGTTGGGCGAGAAGTCTCCCCACCAGTGCATTCAATGTACTGATAACCCACTAGATTGCATGTAGGGTGTGAGAGTACCTCATTTATTGTAGAGTTTTTCGTGTGTGCTAAGGCGTTGAGCTAACTATGGATCCTTGGAGCATCGTCGATGGAGCTGAAGCACCATATACATGACATAATATATTGGAATATCGCCTATGTATCATCCCAAAATTGTAAAGCCACTTGGCATATTTTATTGTTTTGAGAGAGACAGCTTGAACGATTTATAATTTCGGCTTAGCGCTGCTTGTAACCCTTCTTCATATCAATAAAGAACTTGATTTTAACTTATACTTGTGTTTGTTCAAACTTGCGCCGCATTGGCGACTATATGTGCGACTCTGTGGCCTAGCATTTTTTGGTCGTTTCAGGTGCTTGCCTTGTGCGGGCATACCTCTAGGATCGTGTGTTATCACGCCCAAGCGAGGATGTTCGGTCCTAAGGGACTGGGACGTGACAACCTTGGATACAAAATACGAGCAAACCCACACACACAAGGAGGATCAATACTATCGATCAACCAAAACTGAATAAAAAAGGAGTGTTAGGTCAGAACGTAATACCTGTGCAGAGATTGTTTGGACTCGCAGGTGAAGTCAGGACTTTCTCTGTGTCAGATACAACCGTTTTCGTGTCCTGAACTCTTACTGAAGCAAATCAGCGAACAGATGGAGTACAGACACAGAAGATAGAATTTAGTGACCGACCTTGATCTCCATTAATCAAAAATTCAAGAAAAAAAAATTCCAAGAATCGAAAGAAAAATAATAGTAAACTCACCGATTCGAGTTCGTCAAAACTCTTCGGAACGACTCGGTTTGAAGGCGATCGAGCTCAACAGAATGACTGTCCGTAGACGTCCTCGACATGAAGGTGAACAGAGGAGAAAGAATTCTAATGGATACATTATCAAATACTTGGTGATCAGTACATGAAACTCAAACGGGAGAACCTACATCAAGTTGCGAAGAAATCGAAATACTCTGAAGGAGGACTTGCCGATATCCAATATACTCCACTCGTCCAAGGATTGCGCTTCTCGTCGCCATCGATCATGACAGAGCACCGGTCTTGGCTTGATCGGAGAAGAAGAGTTACTCAAGGACGAAACATCGATGGAGAATACAAGATCAGAGATCGGAACTCACCAAGTTGAAGGTCCTCGCCGGATCCGGTGGTTAGAGGAGTGGACTCAACGGTCCTGGCTCGAGCGCGCGACGGAGGAGGAGAAGAACTGTCGACAGAGCTCGTCGCTGACTCAAACTCCGCAGCACGTCGCCGGAGCTCCGCCACGGTGCTCGACGCTGGGATCATGATCGATCTTCACCCGCGTCGGAGAAGAGACGCCATGGCCGAACCTCGGCTAGGGGATGATCTGTGGATTCGCCATGGCTCGTCGAGCTTGCGCTCAAGACGGTTACAGCTTCTTGGAAGCTTGGACATGAAACGAAAATGAGAAGAAGTTTCTCTTGGTTTGATTTTTGAACCATTGATGGAATGATTGGGCCACTCTGGGTTGGGCTGGGCTGAACGACTATTTTAATGGGTTTGGAAAATGATTTCTAATGGAAAAAGTATGGTATTTATAAGGTAGGGGAGAAGCTTCTATGCCCTAGTTGGTTAGTTACAAGGTAGTTAGGGTTAGTTGCTAGGTTTTTAGAGTTGTTGGAAAATATCTAGAACTTCTATTATTACAAAAATGTCTTTCCTTCCATAGTTATTATTTGCTTAATTATTTCAAATAAATCTCCTTTTGAGAATAGAATATAACTTCAAGCTAAAAATACTTAATAAATATTTGAAAAAAATATTGAAACTAGTATTAGAAACTCAAATTTTTAGAAACAGAGGATTACAAATCTACTTACCTTAGAAAATTTCGTTCTCGAGGTTTCAGAACTAGCACGATCAAGAAAGAATCGATGAAAGATATAAGGATCACGGGAATCATCATTTCAAAATTGCGAGCAAGCAGCAAAGATTCAGATCAATTTTTTTCCTAAACTGTGATGGAGCACTCTTATCTCGCAGAATTCCAATGTCTACTAATTCAGTCATACGAAAAAATGTACATATTTAAATAGATCATGTCTATCATTATTGCTGTTTCTTTACAATGCTGGAAATGCTAAGATGAATAAAGTGGTGCATAGGAGAATATAGAGAGAACAAGAATCCATTGTTGTTGTCTTCCACATCAAATATATTAAATCTCCACTGGTTTGCCTAAGATCTTGTGTAAGTATTGTCGAGATGTTCTATATGTTTTCTTATTGTCCCCTTATTTAAAACATTAAAGGACTGTGCTTGATTGGACTTTTTTTTCATGAAAAATATTTACATCAAAGATTTTTCACCAATTATAGTACTTGATAACTTATATTTATTATGGAATTATTTTTCAAAAAACTATAATTTTTTATATTTTCCTTCAAAATGGTGAAAAATAAAAATTATTCAACTCATAGGAAAATATTATTTATTTTTATTGAAAATGATATTTTTCGTGAAAAATAATGACAAACAAACACCAAATTAAGTTTTCCATGATTTTTTTTAAAAATTTCATAATTTTTTTTTTCTAGGAAAATAATTCCATGAAAATAATTTTTTTCCACATATTTTTCATCTTGGAATCAAACGCACCATTAATAGTTTGTTTCTTTTATCACCATCACTATAGCCACTAAGCACGGAATTCCGCCAAGGTACGCGTGGGTGTCCGTCATCTTGGTTGGGTTCTGTTCATTTTCTGCCAACCCAGTTGGCAGAACATTTCATTTTTGGTGATTTCACAAACTTGTTTCGTTTTACCTAATTTATATAAACATATTTTCGATATATCAAATTTTCTGGAAAAAAAAAAGATAACTACAAAAGAATATATAATTTGGCCACCGTTAAAGGCGCTATGAAAAAGAAAAAAAAATTTGACGGTACTGCATTTTTGATCGTCCTAATTTATTGGAGGACTATCAGAATTTCAACAGTTTTATGATATAGTCCCACCCTAGGATGGTATTTAAAACAAATAAAAATTTTCTGACTAGACAGATGGTCTCGGAATCCAATCTTATAGGAGATGTGGATGTATGTGTATGAAAATTAGTGACCGTGAGCCCAAAAGATATATAATGTAGCGTATACAAAATTTCGTCTGTTGTGTCGGACATCCGGAAAAACAAAAAAGTAAAACAAAAACGATAACAAGTAGGTACATTGAAGTAGAAAAACCCTTCCCTCAACCATCAGTTACACTGACATTATTATTATTATTATTATTATTATTATTATTATTATTATTATCAATCAAAATAATAATCGCAATCTTCTACACAATCATAGCATTTATTAGTACATTCGCAAGCAAAGACCGAGCAAAAACCACCCAATTCGTGTCCTTCCTGGACACACGCTTTGTCACAAATGGACCCGACGAGACATAAACCTTCATACGATCCGCTTGGTACACTTGTACACCCGTCCTCCATTGTCATCACTCCCATTTCTATAACAGAGCAGGAAATAAAAAAAAAAATTAGCTCCTTATATTCAGACTATTTTTTTTAGGGTAAATTCAATTTAAACCATATTTATATTTCAAGTTGCAACCTACGACCATGATAATAGGTGCTGATCATGCTTAATCGATCTATACTAGAGATTTTATCGTGGAAATTTTTGTCTCAAAAATATTATTATTATCTATATTTACAACTTAAATTGTTCATTAAATTTCACATGGTAGTTAGGTCATTACGTGTGAAAAAAAAAACTAAATAAAATTGTTGTTTGTCCATATCAAAATGTAAAAAAATTAAAAGATTTTATTCTTCTCACGTAGTTACAAAAAAAATCCTATTGTTTTCTCTTCCCAAATAATATAAAATACGTACAAGGTAGTACATATATACTAGTCTTATACATAATATGAAAAGTTTTAGACTTCACCGTAGAACTTTCATATTCCAAAAGTGTTATTCTTGGACCTCATATATATATATATATATCAAAAATACTTAAATTAATGAAGGATAAACATAAAAATTATACATCTTCCAACCAATATAATTATAATCACTAATAATTAAATATTTCCAACTACATTACATGTTCATCATCTAAATAAAAAAAATAAAGTTACCTTAAAAAATTTAATATTCTTCCTGTGATCACATTTGTTAGTAAGAAAAAAAAAAAAGAGTGGTAGAGAGAAGAACCCATTGACAAGAGAAGCAACACCAGGAGGAAAAGAAACATCTTCCGAGAGCGGTCCATTAACACTTTATAACTCAAGAGAAGAGATCAATTAAAGTCCTTAAGTTAAATCATTCCTATGATCACATTTCTTATATAGGGATGGGATGACGATAGAGGCCGGTCAAGGAATATTTTGTTTTTGCACAAAGGAATCATAAGCATACTAACTCCCAACATTTTGAAGAAGCGGCACTCGGAAGATTTTGAACGGAAAGAGAAGAAACCTAAGTCAAAAGGAATATTTATCCAACGTTTTAGTGAAGTCGGCATAGGGTAGTAGGCTAAGCAAAGTTGCCGGCAACTCTACCTTTCAAAGGAAACTGCCAAAACTTTATATATATATATATATATATATATATATATATTATTTTTAAGTCATCTAATCTTAATCATTGATAAATTAACGGTTAATGCTTAGGGATGTAAAAATGAGATATTAGCATTCCAATTTTTTATATTTTCAAGCATCCCCATGTTATGAACCGTTGGATCTTTGTTTAAGTCATCTAATTTTAACCATTGATTTGAATGGTTCAAAACAGCGGTTAAGATTAGATGACTTAAACAAGATCCAACGGTTGTAAAAATGGAAATGCATGTGATGCATAATAAGTGAAAATGTGGATCCTTCCTCGGAGGGATCCATATTCCTCCATTTTTGCATTCCCACGCATCCTCATGATAACAATCATTGGATATTGTTTAAGTCATATAATTTTAACCATTGAAAAATGAACGGTTAAGATTAGATCGACTTAAACAAGATCCAACGACTGTGAAAGAGGAGATGCTTGGGAGATACAAAAAAGGTGATCTGGATCCCTCCCCCCCCCCCCCCCCCCTCCCTCCCCTCTCTCTCTCTCTCTCTCTCTCTCTCTCTCTCTCTCTATATATATATATATATATATATATATATATATATATATATATATATATATACTGAAGATATTATCCTAGTGGTAATGTGACGGGTACCTTGGAGTAGACCAAGGTTCGAATCCCCCCGATTGGTGGCGGAGCTAGGCATATCAAAGAAAAAATAAAAATAATATATATATATATATATATATATATATATATATATATATATATATATATATATATATATATATATACACACACATATGAGGAGGCACTACAACGATAAGGGCTTTAGGCCACAAAATCTAGTATGACCAAACAAATTTTGTCGTCCAAACTGAACTTTATCTACTAAAAAATAGAGTTGTCGCCTAAAGTCATCCAGATTGACACAAAAAAATGTGAACTCTCTAGCAACTATTAATTAGTTTGTGCCGACCAATAAGTTCTTCATAAAAAAAAAATCTAAAACGACTATGAAAAATATTTAACGTCTAAAGTAGAGTGGGAACACTAATTTTTCCACTAACTTTCTAAAGAGAATAAATAGCTTTTAGACAGACTATTATTTTAGTTGTAATATATTTTGACAAAAAAATTGCTTCCCCAAAATACGCGGAAGATCATGTGAAAATTTTATTCCTAATACCGCCAACCAAAATGAATTGCCGCCAACAAACCTAAACTGTGAAACTTCAAAGAAAAAGAAACCCAAACCCGACACCGAGACAATTCCCCTTTGATCTCCCACAGTCCTCTTTATTTTTTCTAGGGTTTCTAATTTGGGAGTTTTCTTTGACCGTCGCGGTCAAGGGCTCCGGCCATCTCAAGGTGGACATGTCACGGAGGCCGCACTCTTTCTTACTTCAGAGCTATCGGTGTCTATCAGCGGCCACTATCTTCTTGGTCATGGTGGATCGACTATAGTTTGTGCAGGACTTCAACAAGAGGCCCCTGGCTCTAAATGGTCATTTCTCGGCTATGACATTGGTGGTAGAAAATTTTGCATCGAGTAATTGTTACTGTCTTTGATTATTTTAATAACATTTTTATTATTCGTGAATTGTCTACTTGTAACCAATTGTTACTATAATATCCAAATTTTCAGTCGAGATCTGGTTTGAAATAGAACTATGTGCCCCGTGAGCAACTTCACCCTCGACCCCGCCATGGGCCTCCTCTTCATCCGCCTCGACCAACCGTGCCTGGCCGAGTGCGACCAGAAGAGCCTCATCAAATATGACCCCATGGAGCTCTTTCTGGAATAGTGCAAAATTGTGCCATCCAGGTGTTTGATCCTTGGTACATGACTATTATTACAACACATTTTCTCTCTCCTTAGAAAACTACAACTTGGTAGCTGAAGTTGAGGCACTTGGATACTTTGCATGCATATGCAGTGGTCATGAATTTTTTTGTATGCTACCCGAGAGTAAGCTGATCGCAGTCTCTAAAACTTGTATATGAAAAATAAATTTGTACATGACTTTAACCAATAGTCATTACACATGGAGATTTGTCACGACCCGCACCCGGTGTAAGGACACGAGTACGTGGGTACGTCCAGCCTACGCCGCAACATCGACGCTAGAACACTGTCTAGGTCAACAATATTATCTAAACATTCCACAATTATATATAATATACCTGTCAAGATATCTCAACTCCCAAATGGAGGACAATATGATAATATGGTAATGGTAAACAATACTCAATCATAATAAACAAGTAGAGGAAGATATTGCACGATATGGCAATACATCACAAGTCCAATAGTTTAATCATAACTCAATGATCTCAAATATAATACATGCCAAAAGTCTAGCTGACATATACAATATCATAAATGAATTAGCTAAGTTTCATTGACTGCTGGTACTATCTCAATATGCTCTACGGGTGCTAACTCAACTGGCTCGCTATCCTGTGTCCCGTAGTGCGTAGGACACCAGTCCTCTAATGAATCATCTGAAAAATATATTCAGTCAGGATTGGAGCGAAGTACAACCCAATAGCAGTTCTAATAATTGACAGAAACTATGAAACAACAATAGAAATGAAAATAAATGATGGAAGTAACTGAACTAGCATATATCACGAGAAAGAACATCATGGTAAATAATGGCAATAATTGAGAACAATATGGTGATGAACAATAATGTAATGAACTGGAATAAAGGAAACAATATATAAAATGTGGCTTAAAATATTAGTAAGATAATGTGATCGGCTTGGGCCTAACACGGGCTATCAATAAAAGGTGAGCTAGCGTGATCACATGTGGGTTGCATGATCTGCTAACTATCACGGGCTATACTAAATCATGAACTATAAGGTATGATCACATATCCACTAATACTTTTTCCAACCCCCGACTAGTACACGGATCCAAATTATGACATATTATAACATGTATATCACACTACACGGTCTATAATATCATGTACTATGATCACGATCATATAATCACTAAGATATCATGGTAATTACAGAGTAATCACGAAGCACGACACGAAGATCACTAAGTAATCACGCCAATAATATCTCATGACCAAGATCCACGTATACCAATCCGTGTAACCATCGTGTCAGGATTAAAATATCTTAATACTAAATAAATAAAACATAGAGACTATCAAATAAGAAAACTATCAGAGAATGTACTCGCATGTGGTCCTGAACAACAAGTATGACTCGGTGTCCGAGCTGGTGTCACACACACCTATATATGAATATAATGTCAATGGATGTAAAGAAGTGATAAATAAGCTAAAATGCACTAATTATGTTTTTCTAGGCCAATACTTGGTCACACTAGTCAAACTAAGTCAATATTAGTCAAAACTAAGTCATACATATATTTCTAGACCAATACTAGTTAATCTATTCAAAACCTTATATATACACTAACTAGTATATAACTAATTAAACTAACTTAGAATTGATACTAGCATAACACTAACTGATATCTAACATACACTAACTAATATATCTAACTGATACAATATCTCACTAATGATATTACACTAACTTAACTATCTAATATACTAACTGTTAGCTAACAAATAAATTAGTTAAAGTATACCCCACTGCTCTAACTCCCCCTTACACTGACTACACATACACTTACTCAAGCATTTGTTACTGTTGCTGTTACTGATGTTGTTCTTAATCAAACAGTATACTAAAGTGCACTATTAGTTCCTGACATCAATTTAATCCTGAGCTTCTCCCTAGACTTGCCACTGATACTCACATCATTAGATGACCAAAACACACTAAAGATACCCTCACTAACACTGCCATCAACTTCCCCTGTCTGTGTTCAATCTGGACACAACTCATAGTAGTATCCACCTTATGTTTATTTGTACATCATGATCTGATACCCCCCCTCTCACTCCACCTTAGCAACCTGTAATTCACTGCAATATTCCCCCATTTACTGACTGTTCGGTGATTGTACAGTCCCAGTTGTAACTGATACTTGGAGTGTCAATATCAGAGTTACCCCATGTATCAAGCCTGAATACTTTACTTCGATAGAGTATCAACTGATCACTCTCCTTTATTCCCAGTTATGCACAGGTATCCTCAAACCCACTGAGCCCGACCACCAACACACACTCACTCAAAATACATGATACACATAGACATCAGTAACTATAACTTCACACCCTATCTGCTACTACTGTTCTGTTCTAAATACTGATGTTTCAACTGCTGCTAGTTAAAACCCGACTCTTCCCTCACTGCACTTGAACTTCCTACATTGCAATATCTGATGTCTGAACTGTGGCAACTGTAGACACCTAGACTTCCACATGTTGTTGTGCAACTTGCACAACACAGTTCAGTTTGTAGTCCCAAAACAGGGTGCACAAGTGCACACTGAGCAGTAACACCACTACAGTGCAGTTACAACTCGACCCCAATGCCTTGTATCAACCCCTTCAGTATCCATAATGCCATATTACCTTAGTATGTTGCTTCCCTCTACTGCTAATGCAGTTGCCTACACCAATACTTGTTATTGCTGCAACTGGTTCATCTAACCAGGAAAAATCTCCCCTCAAGACTACTCCTAAAATATTGCACAACAATCCTTAGACTAGACACCTAACTCTCCTCATAATCCTTTGCTACCCGAGCATAAAACTTCATATAAACCAAGTACAGTTCTTGATACTACTGCTGCTACCACTGATGTTGGTCTCCCTTATTACCCGAATACCACCAAGCCTATACTCGACTCCCATCAAAATATATATACACTCACACACACTATATAGCAATTAATAATGAATTAAACATATATCTATATAATGCACTATAAGCATTTAAGCAAACACTTAGAGTGTACAACTAGAGTATTCATGATACACACTCAACCAAAGTGCCAACTCTCCCAATTTTTCATACTAATCATTCCCACATATCAAATACACCTATATATAACTAATACAACTAGATACAATAGGAATTGAAGAGAATAAACACAAACAACCCAAAATGAGCCTCGTATCACACCGTATCACAAGATACTATGATACGCTCTACTCGTGTCCAATTGTTGATACGTACCTAGTCCCACAACTCCGATCTAAGTCTAATTAGATCTAATTGGTCTCATGACACACACTTGATGTGTCAATATCAAAATTTCTCCAAAATGGACACAAATCATAATATAGAATCCACAATAAAAGTCATATAAACATATTTCTTGGTTCTATGGGTAGCCCTAAGCCATAAAATATTTTTTAATGGTTATATGCATGAATTAGAGTCTAAATTATAGAGTGGATTCAGAATTTACCTATTGGGAGATTGATTCCCAATAAAATGCTCAATGGACACAATTAGGACACAATTTTCTTGTCAATTCCTCCTCCTTCAAGTGCTCTTTGCAATCCATGCTCCAATACTTCTTAGATGATAAAATTGAGAGAGAATGAGAGTGAATTGGGTTGAATTTGGTGGAGGTATGAGTCAATTTGGGGAAGAGCATAATTGGGGATCTAGAATGAATAAACTAATGAGAGAGAGAGAGAGAAGACCCTCTATAGTGGCCGGCCCCCTCTTTTCTCCTTTTCAAGCAATGTACAATGCCCAAGATGCCCCTACTAGATAGTCGTGAGGTTTAATTAGGAAGGGCTATATTAGGTGTAATGCCCCGCAACCGCACGGTGCGTTACGCTGAGTCGGATTGAATAAAACAATAGCTGGTTACATTTGATTTGTTGGATTTTGGGAAGAATTATTGATTGAGTTGGTTTCATGTATAGATGGCTAGCGGAGTTCGATGGAAATCAGGTGTTCGTTCAGAGTGTACTGAGATAGCTGGATTTAGAGCGATAATGCCGTCTTTCTTAGTCCGATCGGTCGGATGATTTGGAGAGCACGACCTGCTCGCACGATCATACCAGTTGAGTAGATCGCACTTTGCTTCGGACCACGGGTTCAAGGAATCAGTCGTATCAACAGGACATGATGCTTAATGGAATCAAATATTGTGAGTGGGCTCTGTCCCTTCTCCTCTATTCCTTCATGCCTAATAATATGGAGAACACGTAAAGGCTTGAACACTTGGATTCGAACTTGGGAATTACTACACTGAGGCATGCATAGAGTGTACGTCGTTTGCTTGGATATGATTGGGGCTTGAATTGATTTGCACGTATGGATAGTTGGAGCTAGAGTTGGATTATACACTCGAGGCAGTTAGTTGAATAATTAGAATTATGGACAGTTGGAAATATACATCTTGGTTGGAACATCGAGAATTCGGGCAAGCGAGCGTGCATCAGTGCACGAGTATCACTTGGGCGCTTTGTCTTGCAAAGCGAGCAGTTGTGGTTCGAAACCGAACAACTGCATCGGCGAGGGCATTGTGCCACTATTGTGGCATTGTGCCATGGGATTGTTCTGAGCGTGGGGTGTTGCACCAATTGGAACACTGTGTTGAGAAGCGGCATAGTGCCTATGGGGATAACATTGAGATTTGGTGCCTTGGGCTATATGTTGGAAGAATGGTTAGGGATATTTGGTTATGGATATTTTGGTTGGATTTTGGTTGAACGAGTCTAGGATCGCTTGGTGGGGCGAGAATGTTCGATCCTCTCGTCATACCTACTTGGTGTCTGCATGTCACGGACAACCTGTGTTGCACAGGGTTTCGCTTCCTCGAATGGGGTGGCTTCGGGGCACCGGGACCGTTCGGCCATGGAGGAGACAAGGGTAACGCGTCTTGGGCGCGGTGCCAGGTAGTTCGATACAAACCAGAGGGGGATAGCTGCCCATTGCTGGATCGGGTAGGACTGCCTATTGATTAGTCCGATCAATGTCCTTTATGGCTTGGCCAATGACTTCATATAGATAAGTGTTGACTTGCTTTTCTTTGGTTGGTTTGGCTTCGTGTAGGCGCGGCCACCTTACCTCGGCAAGAGTGTGCACTTTGAGATTGGTTGGTAAGTTTTGGTTGAGGATGGATATTGAGGCTTGGTTGTTGGTTCGATAACTTATCGCGTTGCTTGGGCTTTGAGTAGGATGGTTTGCATGCTAGAATCCTTCAGGTTGGTTATTTATTGCTTGTCGATTGGATTGAGTTGAATGCTTGCATGCTTAAACTGCTTTACGGCTTTCCTTAACATGTCATCCTTATGCCATGAAATAAATCTATGATTCAACTAGAAATATCACCATATAACTGTTTGCATTCACTATTTTACTTAGTGTCGGCTTAGACGAGTGGGTTACCCTGCTCACCAGTACGGCTGTGTACTGACCCACGTTTGTGGGCATTATTTCAGGTACGCAGGTGTAGTGGCGCTGCTTGGATATACGGGACATGATGTATGAACTGTAAGTACCTTTGTGGGCTAGAGAAAGAGCAAGAGTATTGCATTAGCCTTTGTGGCATTCTCATTGTGGCATTTTATTTGGACCCTATCGAGAGCTTCGCTGTGTATACTCTGATGTGTGCTTGGTACACAATACTTGACTTTTGTTGCAACTTGGTCGTTTCGATAATAACTTTGGTGTTTGACAACATCGCCTTGTACGAGCGCAACTCCAGGCTCGTACTGCATCACGTCCCGATGAGAACGATTGTCCTGCAGGAGAGCTACAACGTGGTGATTCACGTTCAGCGGGGACTATTGAGCTTGCGGGAGATTGGGGCATAACATATTGGTATCAGAGCGCCTGGTTCATTTTCTCGGACTTGGTCCTTCGCTTTATCACAAACTCTAAATAGCTTCCGCGTGTCGTTTAGCTCTTGGCTCTACTCGATGCCGAATTGGATGTTTCATGCAATAAGTCTATATATTGCTGGTTGTGGCTGCATGTTGTTCTTGGTTGCTTTTGTTAGTTTTTGGTAGATCGTTTAGCATCGTTAGGCGTTGTTGCATTCGTGCAGCAAGTTGGGTGGCGTTGTTGCATTTGTGCAACAAGTTGAGAGATGTTGTGTTGGCTTGGCTTGTCGTTCGGGGAGTTTCTGATTACATCAGTGGATCAGTTGGTCGGCAGACGAGATTGGTTATGCGGCATGTTGTGAGTAGAAGCATTGAATTGAGAAAGGATCACTGCACGAGTTGCTCGTATAGCGATTATGTTGGATAGAAGTTTGAATTTTGGCTGGGTGTATCATAGAGAGCGTTGCACGAGTTGCTCGTGTGGCGCATCGGTTGAGCAAGTTTGAGTTTGGTATGAGAATATCAGGATAAGTTTGCACGAGTTGCTCGTACAGCAAATATGGGGAACAGTTGGGTATTGGGTTGGATTACTTGGAAGAGAGTTTGTTGCACGGGATTGCTCGTGTAGCAAAAGTATCGGACGGTTTGGAATAGCTGGAAGCATTGAGAATGGAATATGGCACAAGTTGCATTACGAGATTGATGGAAAGAGTTGGGTGGTTAAAGAATTGGCTAAGTGTAACGCCCCATTCCGCGTCGGCGTTATGTATCAGGTGAGTGGGCAGAACTTCGTTCTCTGATTCTTACACGCCCTAATAATAACTTGAGTTTTTTGCTTGCAATGTTTTCATAAGAGAATGATAGAACCTGCCTTGCATGTTAATGAACGAACTCACCTAGCTTGTCTTTGAACAACATGTCTGCTTAACGAGATCCTGAAACGCTTGCCTAGAGTGCATGAACATGTTCACTATTGTCTATCCTTCGAGAGAACCATAATGTGCCTGAATGTGTTCAAGTGATAAGTCAGATTGCCCCGCAACAACGATTGTATTCTGATGGTTCATCTCATCTGCATACTAGAGTTTATTTGATAGTGTTCCATGCATTCGCACGCGGTCGGACAATGACTTTTGGTGGAAAGCTGAACTGCATGTGTCACGGCTGCTACAGAGATAGTGGAAAGCAACCATGAGTCACAGCTGCCATTAGCATCAGATGAATGAGTCATTGGTATGCTGTACAACCAGCTGTCGATTCTGAGATACTCGGGGACTGCCCTGTATATAGCTAAGTCATTGTGTTGGCTTGGATAGATGACTGCCCCTAAGATTGTGCATTGTGTGTCTAGCTTCGCATCTGGCCCTGGAGTCGCACGAGACACGCTGCGCACACCCTGTGTCACGACCCAATTCCGTAGAATCACTTGAGGCGTCCCCCGAATCGTGACCGCCGTGCGGGCCTGGGGTTGCGCCCGCACAAGGCTTTAATGATTTGCATAGCAAGCACATATTCAGAGTACGCAGATAAATTGAAACACAGATTTGAAACATGGAAAAGTTCTCTTTATTGATAATGAACATCTATTACAAACTCTTGAACGAGTTAGCTAATATGCCGCACGGGCTTATAAAAGTGTTGACTCAAAATGAGATAACAGTCCTGTACATTACATCCCTTTATAAACTTCCAAAAGATATAGACCTCCAGGCTGGATGACGGCTTTGCCACGGAGCTGCATTTGTGTATGAAGAGTTGCAAGCTCCTGGATCAAAAGGCTTCTAGGGCGGCACGATCAGGATGAGCCAACAGCTGGACTGGATCGGGAAGACGACTTCGGCTCCTCGCTCGGTTTGCCTTGGTGCGGAGAACCTGTTTCAACGAGGGTCAGCATATCGAAACATGCTGGTGAAGGAGAGCTAACCGAACTATACCAATCAACACGTTGTTTTATGAAGCAGGCATATTTTGTGGGTTTCTATCTTGCCTTAGTTCATTTACAAGTAAGCAGCATATAGAATTTACTGAAATGAACGTGTCACCGTTCGGTGGATTTTACCTTCCCGTATGAATCACCTGCACAATACTTACCATGCCTTCCCTGTCACGAAGACACAAGTTAGTTTGCAACAGGTTTAAATGTACAAGATGTTCACTGGCTTGATTGCCATAATGGACCTAGTCTGTGACGAAGATGGTTTGCTATGTGCAAGAACGTGAGGCGCCGCATACCATCCCATCCAAGTACGTGAGACTAAACGTGAGTTCCGTCCGGAGCCGGAACGGTGCCAGTGCCCCAGCAGCCGCCCGCAGGAACTATACCTTGTGCACAAGTTGTCCGTGATCGCACATTAACAATCATTCGTCCGGAGGCTACGTTAGCAATCGTTCGCCCGGAGGCTACGTGATTCGCCCTGAGGCTACATGAGTACAAGACAAGCATTGCATGATTCATTTTATATTGCATCTACGTTTCAAACTTGTATCTATGCATATGATAAACATTCCACACGAACAAGCATGCAAAGATAAACCGTTCACAAGTTTGATTGACAAGCAGTATTAACCAAGTATATTCCCATTTTATCTTGGTTTCTTTTATTATTACTTGGTATCGTTTGATCGGGGCGAAGAGTTCAAGCTTTTAGGGTGTGAAGCTTGGAAGCAGGCTAGCTAATCGGGATGGTAGCCACTCACTTGGATTGTTGGAAGGGAGAAGGAAAGAGGCGCTTCATGACTTCGCTCGCAAGCCGCCTACTGCTCGTTCACCTGCATTACGAACAGCTCGATCAATACCTCTTCCACTTTTCCAATCTCGGAATTGAAGTACAGTTCAATGAACGAAAACAATAAAAACCATCGAAACCGTTCAAGGAAAACAAGCAAATCCCAAAACCAACTCAAAGCACGAAAGCAACAAGCGACATCGAAAACCGAGGCAATAAAAGATAGCAGCGGAGAGGTCCCTCCTGACTCTGCCGCTAAGTCGATCCCGGGGGCACGGTCCACTGAATATGGGAATCGATTCCGAAAAAACAAATCCATAACGAGGACGAGTTCTTAATTCAATCTATCCCGATCGAACGATACCGTCTTGTATTTCTTAGCCGCGCTCTCCGCACCGGGAGAACGGGGCGCTACATCCTACCCAACCAATTGGAAGTTTCGTCCCGAAACTTAAGAATAGGACCTACCATCAGGGAACGTTACGTTGAGGATGTCTAGCAGAGTATTTGGGACAGTCATGGATTCTGTGGTTTGCATCGCCACAGATGAGACATAATCCTTGTTTCAAACGACATTCGTTGGCCAGGTGCCCTGGCTTCTTGCAGAAGTGACAAAGTTGCCCTCTCTGCGGGCCACCGTTGTTGCGACGCTTTGCAGCGGTATTTCCTCCATCGTTGCCTTGGCGTTTGTGATTGTAGGTATGCACAGCGCCGGTGGAAACGTGAGGATATTGTGGTTCTAGAGATAGGGCGTGATTCATGACTTCACGCATGGTTCCATATTGATTATTGACCACGTGCCCATGGATGGCAGGGCGCAAACCACCTTCAAACCTTCTAGCCCGACTCGCTGCATCAGGTAAATAGGCCCTAGCGAATTGGGAGAGTCGGTTGAATTCGGCAGAATATTGCTTAACTGTCATACTGCCCTGCCTCAGCTGCACGAACTCGTTTTCCATTCGACGTTGTACTGGAGGGGGTACAAACTCCTCTTCGAACGCGGCACGAAAGGTCGTCCACGAGATCGCCTCCTCTCCGTGATCAAATTGGAGAGATCGTCGATGCACGTTCCACCAATCGTGTGCGTTGAGGCGGAGCTATAATTGGGCGCAGGCGACGCGCTTCTCTTCGGGGACCACAAGCAGATCAAAGTGGTCTTCAAGCTCGGCTAGCCAATCTAGAGCCACCACTGGCTCCTCAGTCCCGTTGAATGGGGTGTTGCAGACTTTCTTGAAGTGGCCAAAGTCGAAGGCAGTCACGTCCCTCGCCCTTGGAATTTGCGGCATCTCTACTTCAAGCACGGGCTGTTCCACCGGAGTCGTTGTTGTTGCGGTGGAATGGTTGGCAGCCAAAGTCTGAACGATTTGTTGCAGGGTATCTACCTGCTTCTGTTGGACTGAGAATCGGGTCTCTAGATTGCTTTCGAACTTGGCTTGGCGAGCATCATCTCTTTGTCGTTGCTCTTCTAGCATTTTCATTACCCGCTCAAGCGGGTCGACTTGAGATATGCCTCGCTGGCTCCGAGAGCTTCCCGAAGTGCCCGAACTACTTTCTTGCGTTTCGTTCAGTGCTTGCGCTGCAGATTGCGCTGGTACCATTCCTTTAAAAGAAGGTAAATTACATTAGAATCATAATGTATTATGGACTTATTGCATGAATCTATCTCATTTTGGCCTAGCGAGTTCAAGAGTTCACACAGGAATTTGATCGTTAAAGGAACTTTTCCAGCACGAGTCTAAGGAACTTGAATCTATGCTCTGATACCACTATGTCACGACCCAATTTCGTAGAATCACTTGAGGCGTCCCCCGAATCGTGACCGCCGTGCGGGCCTGGGGTTGCGCCCGCACAAGGCTTTAATGATTTGCATAGCAAGCACATATTCAGAGTACGCAGATAAATTGAAACACAGATTTGAAACATGGAAAAGTTCTCTTTATTGATAATGAACATCTATTACAAACTCTTGAACGAGTTAGCTAATATGCCGCACGGGCTTACAAAAGTGTTGACTCAAAATGAGATAACAGTCCTGTACATTACATCCCTTTATAAACTTCCAAAAGATATAAACCTCCAGGCTGGAGGACGGCTTTGCCACGGAGCTGCATTTGTGTATGAAGAGTTGCAAGCTCCTGGATCAAAAGGCTTCTACGGCGGCGCGATCAGGATGCGCCAACAGCTGGACTGGATCGGGAAGATGACTTCGGCTCCTCGCTCGGTTCGCCTTGGTGCGGAGAACCTGTTTCAACGAGGGTCAGCATATCGAAACATGCTGGTGAAGGCGAGCTAACCGAACTATACCAATCAACACGTTGTTTTATGAAGCAGGCATATTTTGTGGGTTTCTATCTTGCCTTAGTTCATTTACAAGTAAGCAGCATATAGAATTTACTGAAATGAACGTGCCACCGTTCGGTGGATTTTACCTTCCCGTCTGAATCACCTGCACAATACTTACCATGCCTTCCCTGTCACGAAGACACAAGTTAGTTTGCAACAGGTTTAAATGTACAAGATGTTCACTGGCTTGATTGCCATAATGGACCTAGTCTGTGACGAAGATGGTTTGCTACGTGCAAGAACTTGAGGCACCGCATACCATCCCATCCAAGTACGTGAGACTAAACGTGAGTTCCGTCCGGAGCCGGAACGGTGCCAGTGCCCCAGCAGCCGCCCGCGGGAACTATACCTTGTGCACAAGTTGTCCGTGATCGCACATTAACAATCATTCGCCCGGAGGCTACGATAGCAATCGTTCGCCCGGAGGCTACGTGATTCGCCCTGAGGCTACATGAGTACAAGACAAGCATTGCATGATTCGTTTTATATTGCATCTACGTTTCAAACTTGTATCTATGCATATGATAAACATTCCACACGAACAAGCATGCAAAGATAAACCGTTCACAAGTTTGATTGACAAGCAGTATTAACCAAGTCTATTCCCATTTTATCTTGGTTTCTTTTATTATTACTTGGTATCGTTTGATCGGGGCGAAGAGTTCAAGCTTTTAGGGTGTGAAGCTTGGAAGCAGGCTAGCTAATCGGGATGGTAGCCACTCACTTGGATTGTTGGAAGGGAGAAAGAAAGAGGCGCTTCACGACTCCGCTCGCAAGCCGCCTACTGCTCGTTCACCTGCATTACGAACAGCTCGATCAATACCTCTTCCACTTTTCCAATCTCGGAATTGAAGTGCAGTTCAATGAACGAAAACAATGAAAACCATCAAAACCGTTCAAGGAAAACAAGCAAATCCCAAAACCAACTCAAAGCACGAAAGCAACAAGCGACATCGAAAACCGAGGCAATAAAAGATAGCAGCGGAGAGGTCCTTCCTGACTCTGCCGCCAAGTCGATCCCGGGGGCACGGTCCACTGAATATGGAAATCGATTCCGAAGAAACAAATTACCTGGAGAGGCTGGTACTTCGTCGCAGCCCGCTCCTTCTCCGTCGGCGGACGACCTGTGGGTGACCGCAGCTGGTGGTCTCCAGAGGGGTACGTACTACGGTACGGGCTCCTATGGCGCCCTGGTTGCGACGCAATCATCTAAGGCCTCCCAGACAGCTGTGCATTCCACACACCCCTCGCAGTCGCAGCCCTCGCAGTCGTCGGCCCGAGTCCAGGAGGCCGTCCAGGAGGCCGTTAACCGTCAGATTGCGTCTCTCCGTGACGACTTGCTGCGAAGTATGGAGGAGCAGCCCCGGTCCCAGCCGCAGGCGGACGATCCGTTGCTCATCGCACGATTGGATATGCTCGACCGCAGCATGACGGAGCTACGGGACCTGACAAATGATATTAGAGCCTCCAATGACCGGAACATCATGGAGCTGCAGGCGTCACAGCTATCAATGGGCGATAAGCTGACGAGGATGCAGGATTCAATGGGTGATAGCAGTACGAGGCTCTTATCTACCCTGGATTCTTACAACCAGCGACTCGCAGACTTGGAGCGGGCACGGCCTCCACCGACGTCACTGCCTTATCCATCGACATCGGTGTCGATTCCACGGGACGAGTATGAGGAGTTCTTATCCTTCAAACGCGCCGGTGGTCAGCCTCCTGCAGATCCGAAGTAGTATAGTTATTTTTATTATTATTTATGATGCGATTGTATATTATGAATTATTGATACTTCAACAATAGGCATGATGTATGATGCTTCTTGTGGTATTTAATTTTTTAGTTAATTTAATTGGATTGATACTTCAACAATGCTTCTTGTGGTTTTTAATTTAATTGGATTATATAGTGGAGATGGAGGAGGAGTCGAAGAATGGTGGTTCTTGTGGTGTCAAGAAGACGAGATGGAGGAGGACTAGAACTGCAGGAAATCACCAATCTGGATAATATTTTTTTTTAATTTTTTTTTAAAATTAGCGACGGTTTTAGCGACGTTTAGCGACGTTAACTTAAGTCGCTAAATGCGTCGCTAATTAGCGATGCTGTAACACGTCGCTAAATACGTCGCTAATGACGTCGCTATACGTCGCCAAATGCTGACATGGCAGTATTGCCAGGTCATTAAAGACGTCGGTGTAACGTCGCTATATAAGTCGCTAATTAGCGACGTTTAGCGACTTTAAAGAACGTCGCTAAGTAGTGACGCGACGTCGCTAATCGTCGCAAAAATTTGCGACACATTAAAGTCGCTAAAAAACGTCGGTATAGCGACGTTTAGCGACGTTTTTTTTTTTGGCGATTTCATTTTTTTCGACAACTTTATAACGTCGCTAATTACGTCGCTAAACTAACTTAGCGACATTTTTTGGTTATTTAGCGACGTTTTTAGACGTCGCTAATTTGACTTATTCTGGTAGTGATTTGGTGCTGACGAGCCGAAGCTGGTTGGATATACCGACGCTGACATGGTTGGAGATGTAGAGACGAGGCGATCGACTTCGGACTATGTGAAGATGTTTGCTGGTGGAGCAGTATCGTGGCAGTCACGTTTACAGAAGTGTGTTACCTTGTCGACGATAGAGGCAGAATACATTACGGCAACGGAGGCTTGCAAGGAGTTGTTGTGTATGAAGAAGCTGCAGCAGAAAATTGGGCTAAAGCAGGAACAGTATCATTTGCTTTACGATAGTCAGAGTGTTATTCACCTTGTAAAAAATTAGACATTTCATAGCCGGTCCAAGCACATTGATACCCGAAATCATTGGATAGAGGATGTGGTTGACAAGAAGGAAGCGGCGCTTGAGAATGTTCATACAGATGACAACGGAGCAGATATGTTCACAAATGTTCTACCAAGGGGAAAGTTTGAGTACTGCAGGCGGATCGTCGGGATGACGACCCCCTCCACATAGTTGTGAAGGAAAAGATTTGTTGGAGTGGGTGTGGTTCCCAACCTATATGAAAAATACCCCGGAGTAGGATTGAGTATTTCAACATATAATAAGAATACCTTAATTTATTTGGATTGAATATTCCTAAATATAATAGGAATATCTCAATGAATTTGGATTAGATATTCCTACATATAATAGAAATATTCAATTAATTTGGATTTGGATTGAATATTCCTATCTATAATAGGAATGCTAGTTGTGGGTTTAAACCTATATATAGGTATCACTTGGCCCTAAAATCTCTCTCTCTCTCTCTCTCTCTCTCTCTCTATATATATATATATATATATATATATATATATATATATAGCAACAAGGAGAGAAAATGAGGCAAGAGTGTCATTGCAACTTTGGGAAGAAGAATGAAAGATTGGAGGCCGTTTCGGAGGAGGAGATCAACTTTGGGTCAGTTTTCATTGTCTTCTATCTTCGTGGTGTGATCTATTTTCTATTCCTAAGTGTTGTGGTGATCCGTGTTGAATCGTGAGGAGCTTGTAGAGGGTGTATTCTCTTTATTCCATTAGTGGAGGTTCTTCATGATTGGACTCCGATCGTCTCATGATTTTTTTTTTGAAAGGATTTTCCACGTCAAAAATCTCTGTGTTTGCGATTTGTGTTTAACATTTTTTGGTTTGTACGTTTTGTTCGGTTCTCTCGCAGGTACTCTCTGATTTGGAGAACGGTTTTTGCACTTTCGTTCCCAACAACATAGTGGAAGTTGGACGTAAACAGCGGGGATTCACTTGTTAGATCAACAAACTTGTGATCGTTGTGTACCAGACACTCCCTTCATATTCTTTTCTATCAACCCATATATCATGCTGAGTTGCTATTCAGGCTTTTTCTTTTTTTGATAATAAAGGATCTCGTACTGATGAGCAACAGTAGGTCATATCATTCAAGATATGCACCGATGTAGCTGTAGCTGTAGCTGATGATGGAGGTTCTTCGTACAATCATATTTAATCAGATTGATTAGAAAAGTAAAGCTTGTGAAGAGCTAGCTTATGAGTGTGCTATCAAGTTGGACGAAATACCATTGCATGGCATGGTTGCAATGGCATGTCCAGCACGCCACGTAATATCCATTTCCTTACGAAGGATTGTATATCAACTAGGGATTTTGCAATCACCTTTGATGATAATATGTGTATTTCTTTTCCTCCTGCAGAGTTCCAAAGCTAGACCCTTCCGTCTCCAATGGAAATCCTCCTTCTTGGAACTTGGATATAGCACCTTGAAGCTCCAGAAAGCCTCAGAAAACTTTTAAGAAAGTTGTTGTCTTCGTTTACTCGCAAATCATCGATTCGGACGAATTTGGTCCGAGTTCGGTTGGCGGACTGGACGAAAATTCATAGATATTTTATATACAGCTGGATCGTATCCTATGGTCCATGATTTATTGCGAGATTAGGGGAGTATATATTAGGTTTTCCTAAACCCTAATCCTAACATATCATCTCAAGAAAGAAAAGAAAATGAGACAAGAGTGTCATTCCAACTTTGGAAAGGAGAAAAAAAAAATTAAGGTCTTTTCGGAGGAGGAGATAAATTTTGGTTAATTTTTCATTGTCTTCTATTTTTGTGGTGTGATCTATTTTCTATTCCTAAGTGTTGTGGTGATATGTGTTGGATCGGGAGGAGTTTATAGATGGTGTATTCTCTTTATTCCATTATTGGAGGTTTTTCAGGATTGGATTTCGATCGTCCCGTGATATTTTTTTCCGTAAGAATTTTCCACGTCAAATTTTTTTGTGTCTGTGTAGATTATTTTTTCTGTGGTTTGATGTTTGATTTATCGGTTTTTTAAATAAAGTAATATATTTATATAAAATTGCAAAAAAAGGGAGGAATTTGGTGTAGTTACAGAGAGGAGGAGAACTCGCCAACTGAGTTGGCGGGGTCCAGAGTTCGAGAGGAACTCGCCAACTCAGTTGGCGGGCCCCTATCCTTCCCTCCTTTCCGCCTCGGCGACCACCCCGACGCCTCGGAGACCCCCCCCCCCTGACGTCTCGGAGACCCCCCCCCCGACTCCTCCCCTTCTCGGAGACCCCCCCCCCCTCCCATCAACTTTCCCCCCTCCCGTCCCTATAACTAAACCCCAACTCCTCCTCCTCCTCCTCACACCACTTCTCCTCCTCCTCCTCCTCCTCCTCCTACTCACAACACTTCTTCTCCTCCTCCTCCTCCTCCTCACAGCATTCCTCCTCATAGCAATCCCCCTTCATCCTATAATCTATATTTTTGGAGATGGCTAACCACAATGACGGTCGTATTCCTGGTGGACCGACTACCCAGCTTATTATTAAGCAACGTGAAGACCACATATCTAGTCGGATATTTACTGGCGAGGTAATTTTTAAAATTATATAATTTACACACAAAATATAATGCATATATTTTTTATAGTTATACGACCATGATATTGGTTTACGAACCCGGATCCATGTACATTGGCGGACCAAAAGGAATTATCGTACGTGGGAGCTAAATTCTGTCCAAAAGGCTTTGGTGGAATCCTTTGGATTCCACTATATAGATCGTGTTAGATATTTAATCCACGATCTTCATTTGGTTGTAAGTCTTGCGGAGCGTTGGTGGCCTGTGTCACGACCCGATTCCGTAGAATCGTTGGGGCGTCCCCCTAATCGTGACCGCCGTGCGGGCCTGGGGTTGCGCCCGCACAAGGCTTTAATGATTTGCATAGCAAGCACATATTCAGAGTACGCAGCTAAATTGAAACACAGATTTGAAATATGGAAAAGTTCTCTTTATTGATAATGAACATCTATTACAAACTCTTGAACGAGTTAGCTAATATGCCGCACGGGCTTACAAAAGTGTTGACTCAAAATGAGATAGCAGTCCTGTATATTACATCCCTTTATAAACTTCAAAATGATAAAGACCTCCGGGCTGGAGGACGGCCTTGCCACGAAGCTGCATTGTATATAAAGTTGCAACCTTCTTTCCTCGAGTACTTCAAAATACGGCGCGATCAGGATGCGCCAACAGCTGGACTGGATCGGGAAGACGACTTCGGCTCCTCGCTCGGTTCGCCTTGGTGCGAAGAACTTGTTTTAACGAGGGTCAGTATGTCGAAACATACTGGTGAAGGCGAGCTAACCGAACTATACCAATCAACACGTTGTTTTAATGAAGCATGCATATTTTGTGGGTTTCTATCTTGCCTTAGTTTATTTACAAGTAAGCAGCATATAGAAATTTACTGAAATGAACTTGCCACCGTTCGGTGGTTTTTTTTTACCTGCCCGTCTGAATCACCTGCACAATACTTACCATGCCTTCCCTGCCATGAAGACACAAGTTAGTTTGCAACAGGTTTAAATATACACGAGGATCACTGGCATGATTGCCATAATGGACGTAGCCGAGGACAAGGATAGCATACTACGAGAGTACACGATGCGCTGCAAGCTATCCTATCCCGTACACGATGACTACACACGAGTTTCGCCCGGATCGGATCGGTGCCAGTGCCCCAGCGACCGTCCGCAGAACCAATACCTTGTGCACAAGTTGTCCGTGATCGAACACGATTAACAAGTTAACAATTCATGCAGTTGAGGCAACACGAGTACAAGAACACGAGTACACGACAAGCAGTATTGCATGATTCATTTTGCATAGCTTCCCTGAACAATTATGCATAAACAAGATATGATCCATACTTAGCACGGTTTATAGAACATTTCCAAACGAACAAGCATCTAAGTAAGTAACCGTTCACAAGTTTGATTGACAAGCAATATTTTCCAAGTCTATTCTCTTTTATCTTGGTATCTTTTATTATTATTATTAGGTATCGTCTGATCGGGGCAACAAGAATACAAGAGTTTTTGGTGTGAAGACTTGGAAGCAGGGCTAGCTAATCGGGATGGTAGCCACTCACTTAGATGGTTGGAAGGGAGAAGGAAAGAGACGCTTCAAGACTCCGCTCGCAAGCCGCCTACTGCTCGTTCACCTACATCACGAACAGCTCGAACAATACTCCTTCCACTCTTTCCAATCTCGGAATTGAAGTGCAGTTCAATGAACGAAAATAATGAAATCCATCAAAACCGTTCAAGGAAAACAAGCAAATTCGAAAACCAACTCAAAGCACAAAAGCAAAAAGCGACATCGAAAACCGAGGCAACAAAGATAGCAGCGGAGAGGTCCCTCCTGACTCTGCCGCTAAGTCGATCCCGGGGGCACGATCCACTGAATATGGGAATCAATTCCGAAGAAACAAATCCATAACGAGAACGAGTTCTTGTTTCAATCTATCCCGATCGAACGATACCGTCTTGTGTTTCTTAGTCGCGCTCCCCGCACCGGGAGAACGGGGCGCTACATCCTACCCAACTAATTGGAAGTTTCGTCCCGAAACTTAGGAATAGGGTCTACCTCTAAGGAACATTATACCGAGGACGACGATCAGGAAGGTTCGGGCAGGAATTTATGGCATGGCCTGATCGTCCACAAGCGAGGCATAACCCAAGTCTCAAGCGGCAATCTTTCTTGTGGTGTCCAAGCTTTTTGCAGAATTGACATGTATTGCTCCAATGCTTTATTTGCTGATCACCGTCGTTTCGTCACTTTGCAGCATTGTTTTCTCTCTCGTTGCTTTGGCGTTTGTGATTGTAGGTATGCACAGCGCCGGCAGGAATGTGAGGATAGTGTGGTTCAAGCGATAGGGCGTGATTCATGACTTCACGCATTGTGCGATACTGATGAATGACTACGTGCGCATGGGTAGCAGGGCGTAGACCACCTTCAAACCTTCTGGCTCGACTCGCTACATCAGGTAAATAGGCCCTAGCGAATTTGGAGAGTCGGTTGAATTCGGCGGAGTAGTGTTTCACTGTCATGCTGCCTTGCCTCAGTTGCATGAACTCGTTCTCCATCTGACATTGTACTGGAGGGGGTATAAACTCCTCTTCGAATGCGGCACAAAAATTCGTCCACGAGATCGCCTCCTCTCCATGGTCAAATTGAAGAGATCGTCGATGCACGTTCTACCAATCGTGCGCGTTGAGGCGGAGCTGTAGTTGCGCGCAGGCGACGCGTTTCTCTTCGGGGACCTCTAGCAGAGCGAAGTGGTCTTCAAGTTCGGCCAACCAATCTAGAGCAACGATTGGGTCCTCAATCCCGTTGAATGGAGTGTTGCAGACTTTCTTGAAGTGGCCAAAGTCGAAGGCAGTCACATCCCTCGTCCTTGGAATTTGCGGCGTCTCTACTTCAAGCGCGGGCTGTTCCACCGGAGTCGCTGCTGTTGCAGCAGAATGGTTGGAAGCCAAAGTCTGAACGATCTGTTGCAGGGCATCCACCTGCTTTTGTTGGACTGAGAATCGAGCTTCTATATTGTCTTAAAACTTGAGTTGACTCTCCTCCGCCCGCTTCTCGGCCCGTTCGTAGCGAGCCTCGTCCCTTTGTTGGTTTGCCTCCAACATCCACAATATTTACTGGATGGGATCGGTGCTTGGCACGGCTCGCTGGCTTCTTAAACTTCCCGAAGTGCCCGAACTACTTTCTTGGCCTTGCGTTTCGTCCGGTGCTTGCGCTGCAGATTGCGCTGGTGCCATTCCTTCAAAAGAAGGTAAATTACATTAGGATCATAATGTATTATGGACTTATTGCATGAATGTATCTCATTTTGGCCTAGCGAGTTCAAGAGTTTGCACAGGAATTGATCGTTAAAGGAACTTTTCCAGTGCGAGAGTCTAAGGAACTTGAATCTGTGCTCTGATACCACTATGTCACGACCCGATTCCGTAGAATCGTTGGGGCGTCCCCCGAAACATGACCGCCGTGCGGGCCTGGGGTTGCGCCCGCACAAGGCTTTAATGATTTGCATAGCAAGCACATATTCAGAGTACGCAGCTAAATTAAAACACAGATTTAAAACATGGAAAAGTTCTCTTTATTGATAATGAACATCTATTACAAACTCTTGAACGAGTCAGCTAATATGCCGCACGGGCTTACAAAAGTGTTGACTCAAAATGAGATAGCAGTCCTGTATATTACATCCCTTTATAAACTTCAAAATGGTAAAGACCTCCGGGCTGGAGGACGGCCTTTCCACGAAGCTGCATTGTATATAAAGTTGCAAGCTTCTTTCCTCGAGTACTTCAAAATGCGGCGCGATCAGGATGCGCCAACAGCTGGACTGGATCGGGAAGACGACTTCGGCTCCTCGCTCGGTTCGCCTTGGTGCGGATAACCTGTTTCAACGAGGGTCAATATGTCGAAACATACTGGTGAAGGCGAGCTAACCGAACTATACCAATCAACACGTTGTTTTAATGAAGCATGCATATTTTGTGGGTTTCTATCTTGCCTTAGTTCATTTACAAGTAAGCAGCATATAGAAATTTACTGAATTGAACTTGCCACCGTTCGGTTGTTTTTTTTTTACCTGTCCGTCTGAATCACCTGCACAATACTTACCATGCCTTCCCTGCCATGAAGACACAAGTTAGTTTGCAACAGGTTTAAATATACACGAGGATCACCGGCATGATTGCCATAATGGACGTAGCCGAGGACAAGGATAGCATGCTACGAGAGTACACGATGCGCTACAAGCTATCCTATCCCGTACACGACGACTACACACGAGTTTCGCCCGGATCGGATCGGTGCCAGTGCCCCAGCGACCGTCCGCAGAACCAATACCTTGTGCACAAGTTGTCCGTGATCGAACACGATTAACAAGTTAACAATTCATGCAGTTGAGGCAACACGAGTACAAGAACACGAGTACACGACAAGCAGTATTGCATGATTCATTTTGCATAGCCTCCCTGAACAATTATGCATAAACAAGATATGATCCATACTTAGCACGGTTTATAGAACATTTCCAAACGAACAAGCATGCAAGTAAGTAACCGTTAACAAGTTTGATTGACAAGCAATATTTTCAAAGTCTATTCTCTTTTATCTTGGTATCTTTTATTATTATTATTAGGTATCGTCTGATCGGGGCAACAAGAATGCAAGAGTTTTTGGTGTGAAGACTTGGAAGCAGGGCTAGCTAATCGGGATGGTAGCCACTCACTTAGATGGTTGGAAGGGAGAAGGAAAGAGGCACTTCAAGACTCCGCTCGCAAGCCGCCTACTGCTCGTTCACCTGCATCACGAACAGCTCGATCAATATTCCTTCCACTCTTTCCAATCTCGGAATTGAAGTGCAGTTCAATGAACGAAAATAATGAAATCCATCGAAACCGTTCAAGGAAAACAAGCAAATCCGAAACCAACTCAAAGCACAAAACCAAAAAGCGACATCGAAATCCGAGGCAACAAAGATAGCAGCGGAGAGGTCCCTCCTGACTCTGCCGCTAAGTCGATCCCGGGGGCACGGTCCACTGAATATGGGAATCGATTCCGAAGAAACAAATCCATAACGAGGACGAGTTCTTGTTTCAATCTATCCTGATCGAACGATACCGTCTTGTGTTTCTTAGTCGCGCTCCCCGCACCGGGAGAACGGGGCGCTACAGCCTGAACACAATACTTTCCAACTCCCATTCGGCGAGATGACGATCACCCTATTTGATGTGGCAAATATACTAGGGTTACCTATTAAAGGTGACGCTATATATTTTGTTCTGCACTTAAAGGGATCTGATCTGATCAGAAGGTATCTCGGTGTTAGCCCTCCATCTGGAATAAAAGACGACAATTTTGTGAAGTTTACATGGCTTCGTGGCAACTTCATGGACCTACATCACACTATTGACGGGGTGGTTGATGTAGATGAAATGCGGGTATGTATTTTTATTAGTAATATTTGTTTATGACTTAATTTAGTGTCTATATAACACTTAATATTTTCAGGTCATTCGTTTCACTAGAGCGTATCTGCTCTGTTTATGTGGTGCAATTCTATTTTCTGATGCATCAAAAAATATGATAAATGTACAGCTTCTACCATTCTTGGATGATTTGACAAAACCTACTCAGCATGCGTGGGGAGCTGCTACTCTTGCCTTTTTATACGCCAATTTGACAGAATTTGTGAGATCCAATTGCAAGAGTATTTGTGGATGTATTTCACTGATTCAGGTATGAATGAAAGACCTAAACAAGTTAGAGTAATTTTATACGTAAATTTTGTTTGTACTAATGTCATATTTTTGTTTTATAGTTCTGGTCCTATGAGCACTTATATATTGGTAGGCCTGTTACTAGCATTCTCAGTGATGTTGGAGTATTTTCAGTTGCTATGCGATGGCCCACAGATGTAGTGGATTATCAACACTAGCAATACAGGAGTGTATCACTTTATCGTAGTCAATTTGATACACTGCAGTATCATGAGGTAATTTTTAAATATCTAATAAATATCTTTAAATTATTTCAGTTTTGACCGTAGATAAACATCACATCTATTTCATACAATATCTTTAAGTATGTTACCTGATTACCTTACACATGTGAAGATGATGCTCTAGAAATCAAGAGGACATCATATTCGTTTACTTTACACAGATCTTATATTATATATGATCGGTTCACCATATACCATCCGGCAGACCGTGTTCTTCGACAATTCGGAATGAGCCCAATAATTCCCGATGATCCACCGACAGTCGGTTATGAGGCAGCAAATGCATTGCAACGAATCCTTGGTCTCGTTGCTGACTGGAATAATCAGTTCGAGAATTATAGTGTGAGAGACATGTCTCCCGGACTAAGATCTGCTGAGGAATGTAAGTTCTAAGTTACTCATTATTCGTATTAATTTAGTGTAAATAGTTTGCTAAATTTTGTTTACATTATGCAGACATGGGTAACCTGGACTATAAGCAATGGTGGGGATGCCCTCTTTTGAGCAACCGAGTATACCAATATGAGGAGCAAAGGTTCAAGAGTATATCCGTAGACAATTCTACTCTGCGTGCTTTTGCCGATGGCATGCATGATTTGGTATGACTTCATTATACTTTAAAAAATACATATACATAGATATGATAAATATATTAATTTATAAGTTTCATATTTCAGAGTGGTGTATACCGACAATATTTGCAACAACCTGATATAAACCTTTTCCCACAAAGTCGACTTCTTATGGAGGAACTTATGACTCGTGTTGATCATCTGGGTATTGGACGGGAACCTGAAATGCCTCCAGTACAATCACGTCTTCCACCAGACTATCCGACCGGCTTTGTACGACAGAGACACTCTCGTCGTCGTAGGAGGGATGGTGCAGAGGACCCTATTCACCAGTATGCTGGAGCGGGCCCGAGTTACCAGTATGCTGGAGCGGGCCCTACTGACCAGTATGCTGGAGCGGGACCGAGTTACCAGACTGCTGGATATGAAAGCTACCAGATATTCACACAATTTTTTTCGACTCCATCAGCACCGCTGCCTACCCAAACTCAACAAGACGAGGAGGAGGATGAGTAGATAATTTGTAACAATGTATGATTGCAATATTTGTATGATTTGTAATAATGTTTTATTGCAATATTTGGGTATTGAACAATTCTTAAGTAGACTTTCATTATCAGACTCACTATTACAATATTTTTAAGTTTGTATTGAACAATTCTATTTTACTCTCTCGGTTGACTAGTACATCTTCTTCGGTTGTGTCCAATAGCACCACAATTACTGCAACGAAGATCTCTCGTCGATGAATCCCGGGGTTTGATGCGGTTCTTCTTTGGTCTTCCGGCTTTGCGTCTTACATCTGGTACCCCAATTTCTCCTCTAACCAAAGGAGCTTGGATCTTGTAGGAAACTGGAATTGGCTCCATTTTTGGTGCATATACACTTCTCAAGGTCTCCGTCGAAAATACTGCAGGATAAAAATTATCAATACTAATATTGCAATATCTACAAACAAAACATGCATGTATACATGGTATATAAGTATGGTACCATCTAAAACATGTACAAGATCTGTCAGTTATATTAACAATATAGGTTCTACTTGTTGCACGGTCTATTATTTCAAACTTATAACTATCAATAGCTAATATTTCTAGGTGATTCTTCTCTTTGATAATACAAGCCATGGTCTTTAACATCTTCGGACAATAATCTGTGTCTATATTTTCAGCATTCTTTCTACGATTGTCATGAAGTGTAATAATCTTGGCTCTAATACCATCGAGAAGTATTGTTATTGGCTTATCTCGTAATTTCTTAATCCAGCTATTGAAACATTCAGCAAGATTAGAAGTGTTAATATCTAATCTAGGACAAGTGTAATAATATGATATTCAGAAAAATATTCATTATTTCTATTATCTAATGTTGCTGCTACTTTAATAACATATATTTTTATATACCGTGATTGTGAATTAATCTCAAGAATATAATTCCATGCATCTTCACTATCTATCAAAAAATAATTAGAACCAAAAATAGACTTCAGAATAAAATCATAATGAATAAAACAACGTTCAATAATATGATTACGTATATTTTCAAAACTAATATTCGGATAAGTTGAAAAAATTATACTTTCTCCTCCTTCGTAATTTAACCCATTTACTTTACCGCCGTGCGAGCATACAATTCTTACGCTACGATCCATGACGGTTGAGAACTTTTGCTAAAAGAAACTCAGATGAACTTTAGCTGCAGGCAAAACTTTGACTGAAACTTTGCTAGAGGCAGAGAGACAGAGAGAGTGTTGGAGACTTTGCTAGAGGGAAGAGAAGAAATAGAGTGAGTATTGAATGATTTGGTTGAGATAGGAAATATATAGAGTCTTTGCTAGAGGGAAGAGAAGAAATAGAGTGAGTGTTGAATGATTTGGTTGAGATAGGAAATATATAGAGTGAGAGTGTTGAATGTAATAGCCGTTGTGCAACGGCTATAATGCTTCCCATGTTTCTCAACGGATCCTTACTCGCCAAATAAGTTTGCGGGCAGAGTGCAACGGTCCCCTAAACCCTCACTCGCCAACTCAGTTGGCGGGCACAGCCTCCAACTCAGCATCCCTCGCCAACTGAGTTGGCGGTCTGCATGTATCTCGCCAACTCAGTTGGCGGGCCCCAACAACCCGCCAACTCAGTTGGGGAGTTCTCCTCTCCCTGTAAATACACCAAATTCCTCCATTCTTTTACAATTTTATATAAATATATTATTTTATTTAAAAAAAATCGTTGATTTATGCATTGTATTATTTTTCCAACAACAGGGAGCATGTGGAATATGGTGTAACTTCCATAGTTGTTTCCGCTCTATAAATTCTGACTGGTCATGTGGACTCAAGTTTTGGATTTGGATTTTTTTTTTTTGGTCATGGATAAGTCTATAGGCAAACTTGGCATTAAGAAATCCATTATTCATATGGATCCAAATAAGTTGGTCATATCGACTAGCAGAGGAGGGAACGGATTGAATACCATGTCTCTTTTCCAACTATTAGTATCCTTGTTGAGGAGCTCACTGACAAACTGCACCACTTGACTAGCATCTTGCTAACCTAAGACTCTGTAATTGCTACTAAGTTATTCATCATGTCTGGAGAAATTTTCATCATTTTCAACTAATATCGATTAGTAAATAATAAATGCTACAAATATGGCCAATTTGGTGAATTATCACATTTTAGCCTCTTTTGGTTCGCAAAATCATGACCGGAAAAGAAAAGTCGTTATTTTTTTATGTTTAGATGCTAAAGATATGGAGGAGGAAAAGAAATAGATTCCCAATAGAAAAAATAGAAGAAAAAAAATGGTTTTTTCTATCCACCCAAATTTACTTTTCCATCTTAGATATTTATTTTCTTTACAATTTTTTTGACATTTTCAAACGCCCAGAAATTATAATTTTTTAAAGAAAAGTAGACAAGTCGTTTGATTGGAGTTGACTTCAATGAGACGAGACGAGTGGGGATTATGCCTTTCTAGAACATCCTTGATCCACACTACACATGTAGGTGGGGATGATCTAAAAAAAGATTGTCAATAACAAAGGGGGGAGGGGCTTTCGTAGGGCGGATCTTGGCGGTGTTCGGCGCGTCGGAGTCGTCGATGGCGAGCAGCGACTCGAGGTAGGCTCAGCACCAAGCCCCCTTCCTGTTGATCGCCTTCGTCCGGTTGTCACTAGTGACTTGTATCACCTGCCTAGGGGATCCAACTCTCAGTGACATGGTTCTGATTTTCTGAAGAAACTTCACAAGAACTGAACAATTGAGAGGAAATTTTGGGGAAGAATGAGGGATTTAATTTGAATTGGGAAAAGGCAGGAAAATGACAGCAACTCTAAAGCTGAAAAATTTGAGAAGAATGAAATTTTCAAACATTCGGTACCTCTATCTTCCCACACTCTATTTATAGGCAGTTTCTGATACTGCTTCAAATTCTGACTCTGACAATTTGTTGTGGCTGACTCAGCCTGCCAACTGTTATTACAATAGATGCTGACTCATAATGCTGACTAGGATTAGTAAAAAGAAAGGCAAATTCTAAACGTACTTCAATAGTTACTTAGGACAGCCTATTACTTCAGGACAGTCCAGATTTTTATAACTTTTATTTAGTACATCCCAAAATTTACTCAGGACAGCCCAACTCTCCCAAACCTTCCCAAAACCTTCATTCTAGGTTTTTATTCTTTCTTCAAATTTACAAACTTTCAAAACCTAACCATAATCCTAACCTCAACCACAACCGCCGGAGGAGGAGGAGGCGGCAGCGGGGGGAGGAGACGGAGGCGGAGGCGCGCGCATGGAGTTGTTGCTGTTGTTGTTGTTGTCGCTGCTGCTGCTGCTGCCGCCGCCTCCGCTGTCCGCCCCCGCAGCCCCCAACCCGCGCGCATCCACCCCGCATCCGCCCCGTACCTCCGCCCGGTGCCGCCTCCGCTCGCCGCAGCCCTACGCCGCCGTCCGACCCTGCACCCCGTCCCTACTGTTGCTTCTTCTTTTTATTTTTCTCCTTGTTAGGACTGTAAACAAAATTGGCAGTCCTTCCAATTGGAAGGACTATCAATTTTTTTTTACAGTCATAATTATTTAGGACTGTAACAATATTGATGTCAACATTGTGACAGTCCTAAGAAAAAAAAATTAGACTGAAAAATAGAAGTCATTGACTTTTATATGAGAATTTGGACTGCCCTCAAATAAAGAAATTGGATGACAAACTTGTAAATAAATTAAAAAAAATTTAGACTGTCCTAATCAACTATTGGAGCGCCTTTAGAATTTGTCAAAAGAAATTAGTACTGCGAACTGATGCTGCTAAGTCTGGCACTGCTATTTGAAGAGACGTCGACTCTGCAGCTCCCTCCTTTGTCTTGGCGATTACGTCGAGCACCTCTTGCTCGTCCCTACTTCGTCCGGTTGTCACCAGTGACACGTACTGCGTGCTAGCCGTCGCGCTCGCCGCCGCATCCTCTCCAGCCAACGTCAACGCTGCATCTCCTTCCTTTGTCTCAGTCATTACGTCAAAGAAAAAAAATGGGAGGAAATGATTTCTCCAATCACACCAATTTTTTACTTTTCCATACCCAATTATTTATTTATTTTCACATTTTTTGGAGTTTCCAAACTCTGGAAAAAAAATTAATAGGAATGGAGTAGAGTAGATATACATAGCATCCATCCATTCAGTTGTTTTTCTTCCACATTTTTATTGTTTAATGAATTGGATCTATAGTTGAGATCGTAGTCAAATTTATAAAATTATAATTTTTATATATACACATTTGTTATATTTTAAAGTTGTGTCCAAACTCCAAAGTTAGGCTAATTGTTAAATTACTAAAGTTAAACTTCAAAATGCATATATATAATTGTTGTTTTCAAAATATACACATTTTTAATCACAAAAATAGTCTATTTTTGTTCATCCACCAAAACTTGGATGTATGTTCACCCTTCCACTCAAGTGTTGGCATATATTAATTTTATGCAATCTAATACAACTTTGGAAGTGGTTTTATGAACAACCAAAATGATTTTGATCCCTATTTTGACAATGTGACAACACTTAGTAAAAGGTGAACATCCAAAGTGATTTTGATCCTATTTTGACATGTGGTAACACTTGAGTGAAATTGTACATATATACCTAGTTTTGGTGGGTGAACAAAAAATGGACTCACAAAAATATTGATAGAATTGAGAGTATTTATATAATTGCACTAGTATTCGATTCTAGACCGAAATCGAAATCCAAAATCGAAACCGAAAACGAAAACGAATAAGAAATTTTAGTATTTTTAAAACCAAAACCAAAACCGAACCGAATTTTTTTAAAACCAAACCGAATCTCTTGTTTAGTTTGGTTCGATACAATTTTGGGTCCAAAATCGAATAGTGCTCACCCTGATGGTATCAAATTATTTATTTTTAAAGTTTAGGATATCGAATTGAACAACTTGAATAAAGTTTATTTTTAAAGTTTATTTTTGTTTATTAAGCCAAAAAGAAAAAGAAAAAAGAAATCTGATTATGAGATGAAAAGATTTCAAATTTGCTTTAGAGCATCTCCAACCCTGTTGTGAGGTTGGAAAAAATGATTGCCACACAGGAATCAAAATTTTTTATTTTAATTTATTTTTTACTAAATCAAATATGAAATAAATTGTGAAGTTGACATGATAATAATAATGTGAAGTTGGTTCTCTAGATCTAGATTTAGATCTAGACAATTTACAATGCTTTACTTCCAAACATCATTAATTATGAATAAATAAATATTTTTTTTAAATAAAGAAAAAAAATTGTCTTGGTAGTTGAAAAATAATAATTTGTATTGTCTTCTCAATACTTTTACATTATCTTGTGTGAATATAATATTGTCACATAGAAAAGATATTGTCATGTGTCTCATATCACTTAAAAATCACAACACAAAATAAGACAATAAGATTAAAGATGCTCTTATCGCTCTGACTTCTCTACTCAACCACCAAGTTGAATCCAGCACAAAACATGAGGCTAATCAATGCTTCAGCAGTAGATTCTCCCAAATATCTATTTCTAGGATTTAGCACAAAACTAGCGTATTGCCTTGTGTCCGTGTCCTCGTTTATGTATATCATGGAGTATCGTATTTGTGTCCCTTGCAATGTAGGCAGATACTTCATTGGCTACTCTCATTTTCCATGGCTACGTGTGAAACACAAAGGTATGATATGAAGGAAAATTACATCAAACATATTCTTCTAATGAGGTTGCTAAGAGAACACAGTTCTCATCACGACCAATCCACCACCACCGCCACCTATTCTAAGAGGTTGCTGATGCTGCTGCCGCCGCGACAGGAAGCAAACAGTCCCCCCTACCACCACCACCACCACGGCGGAGAAGCTGACCAGAAGGAAGGCTATTGCTGGCTGAGAAGACTCCACCACCACTTAACCTCTCTCCGTCGCCATCGACCCAGTGTCGGTCGGTGGAGCCGGCCGAGTTAGGCTCCCAAGGTTGGCCCCCGACGAAGCTGTTGCTCCCGGCCGATTCCTGCGGCTCCATCTCGGATATATACTTGTGAAGGCTCGGCTCCGTTAGGTCGTCCTCCACGACTATCTCGGACTCCACCATCGGCTCCCTCGACACGAACGTGCCCCTCCCCAGCCTCACATTGTCGCCACCGCCGTTCACCTGTCCCGAAGAGAAGGAGGAGGAGGAGGAGTTGAGGTCCGCGACCGCCTCAAGGATGGATCGGGCCTTGGAGAGGCAGGCCGGGAGGGAGAAGCCCCCCGCGTTCTGCTGGTGGTAGTTCTGGATGTCTTCGAGCAGCAGGGAGGCGTAGGAGGTGGTGGTCGGATTCGCCGCATCGAAATCTTTGGAAGATCTTCTACTTCTCATTACGGCTCTCGGGTTGTTCTGGTTTTCTTGATCAGCACTAGTAGTCTTAGCGGCAGCGGCAGCGACCAACTTAGTAGCCTCTGTTACGTGGTCGGCTTCGACTGTCTCGGGGGGCATCGTCTCCTTCTCCTTTGGCCTGCAGCTCATTAGCTGCTCGCGAACGCAGTTGTTGCTGATAGTGTTGCTGCTGCTCTTATTCCTCTTGGGAACATCCATGGATCCCCCGCTGCCGCCGCTTCTTCTCCTGTCACTTGATCTCTGTAATGACCCATTTCAATAGACATGTCAGTGAAGATGTAGCTAAGAAGAAATCGAACAAACAAACATAATATATATGTTTTTGACATCTTAATTTTCGGTGTTTGATTTTGACACTCCCAACTTTACAAATTTCTATTTTGAAGCACACTATTTTAAAAAATATCTGAACATACAAGTATTTAAATTGTACTTTGTATTACAAGATATGTTTTCAAGGTGATCTCGATGTTTTTTTTTTTTATTGGAGTACCAAGATCGAGCAATATAAAATTAACTAACAAAAATGTCCAAAGTTATGATTAGAGTGCCATTAGCGTGGTGATAATAGCTTAAAGTTGTTTGCCTGGTGGTTGTTGACATGGTTAGGCTTCCGGATAGCTTCCTCTCCATCCCTGCTGATCTTCTGAGTCCTGTTGTTGGTGTTGCTCTGGGTTGGCACGACCGAGTTGTCGTCGATCTCGGCCATGGGGTTTCTTCTCAGGGGTGACTGCTCCGCCTTCCTCGAGTTGCTCCTGCTGAGAGTCTGAGGCTCACTCATGACCATCCTGGCATTCTTCGCCGGAGAATTTGACCTCGATGTGGCGGCGGCAGCAGCGTTGACTCTCCTCGCAGTCCCACCCCCTTTCTCTCTCGCCGGCACCGACACCATCTTCCCCGGCTGCTGCTGGTGCTGCTGCCTCGGCTTGTCGCTGGCCGAGGAATAAACCAGCCCATCCGATACTCTCCTCCCGGGCGACCGGCTGACCCTCCGGCTCCCTCCGCCCCCGGCCCTCTCTCGGCTGGGGGTCCTGCGGCGGGGAGACGGCCTCGGCATCGGCATCGGCAGCTTCTCCCAGTCATCATCGTCCTTGCGGTCCCCCCTGGTGCTCCTGTCGTTGTCGAAGTCGTAGCTCCGCTTGGAGCCCGAGTACCTCCTGTTGGAGGAGCTGCGGCTGAGCCGGCCGCACTGGATGAGTATCGCGTCCACCTCCTCCTTGGAGCAGCTCGAGGTCCTCACCGCCACAGCCGGCTTCCCATTGTTGCTCTCTCCATTATTCTCAACTAATCCAACAGAAGCCTCCTCCTCCTCCTCCTCCTCCTCCTCTTTCGAAGAGTTCGAAGCCGCGGAGACCGAAGTGGTGTTCTTGAGCTTCTGCGCCGCCGCAGCAATGACGAAGACCGGCTTCTTCTCGGCACCGGCTCGCCGCGCGTTTGTTTTTGTTGTAGCCCTTGTTTCCTTTATTGTCACCAATTGGTCTTTGTCTACGACAACCACCACATTCTTCTTCTTCTTCTTCTCCTCCTCCTCCCTCTTGTCAAGTGGAGGAGGAGGAGAGAGGGGCTGCTCTTGTTGCTTCTTCTTCTTCTTGCTGAAGCACATGCCCATGGCTTTGGAGTGGGTGAGGAAAAAGAGGAGAAGAAGAGAGAAGTGTGTGCTTGGTTTAATATTTTTGTTGGGGAAAAGGGGGTTTGGAACCAGAGGACCTTCCTTCTCTATTTGAAATTTTCAAAATTTTGGGGAAAGAGGAGGGAGGGGATCAGAATATAGCCGTTGGGCTCTGCTGGGTCAGGCTGGAGACGGGGCCCACATGAACCCATCATTCGTATAATAACAACAGTAATAGTATTTTAGTATTTTTGTTGCGAAATAGAGTATGTTTGTGGTTTGAATATGCAACGGCTATGCTCCATGTTGTTTGTGTTTAAAATTTCACTTCTTTTTTACAGAAATTTTTATGTAAAATTTTTTTTTTAGGTAAACTTGTACGTAAAGAAAAGAATTTAAAAAAATTGCACGTGAAAGAATAACTCGTCAAAATAGTTATCAAACCGTCAATAGTTGTCGAGTTCCTTTGGGAACGCTAAAAAAGGTGGTGAGATAGCGCAAAGCCACGGGGCCCGTCAAAAGAGTTGGCGAGTTAGCCCACACGGAGCTCGCGCCAACTATTTTGACGAGTTATGCAAGCAGCAGAACAATTTATGTTAGCCTTCTAAATGCTCGTCAACTATTTTGGCGAGTTCGTCCATAACATTTATAGCTAAATCTTGTAGATTTTTTTATCAAGGGCTAATAAGAGTTTAGACGCTAGGTTTTATATCAACTTAGAGTTTAAGTCATGACTTGTCCAATTAGAAAGTTTAGACTCTGAATTTTTATTATTTATTTTATTCTTTCCATTATATTCTCCCTCCATGCTTGACAATAAAATCTCCAGAAAATTTGCTGTAACGAAAATATTTTTAAATAAATTACAAAAAAAGAAACTATTTTAAATAAAATTTAGAGTAACAAAATCTTTGGCCATCACAGATGCGAAAAAGCAACAAATTAATTTTTTAATCGATGTTTGCATATTTTTGCCAACTGTGTTATCGAAAATCTAACGAATAATTGTTTACGTAGCGCACAGTTGGCGAATAAATGTTCACGTGTTGGCGAATAAATGTCAACTTGGGAAGTGCTGACGTGGCGTCAGATTTTTGCCAACTCTGTTGGCAAAATTTTGGACGTGCTGACGTGGCATCAGATTTTGCCAACTGCGTTGGCAAAATTTCGACAGCTCTGGTTCGCTCGGTTCGGGTGGGTCGTTTCACTCGCTATTCGGGTCGGTTGGTGAGTGGTTTGAGATATTTAATAGTACTGCAATTTTAGAGGAGGGTGGGTGGTTTAATATGGTGGGTGGTTTAATAGGGTGGGTGAGTGGTTGGTGTGTGAGTTGTATAAGGAGGGAGGATGAGTAGTGAATCCACATAAGAGTCTTTGTGGTATTTGTAGAGTTTCTGTGATATTAGTGGAGTGGAGGAGAGTCTCTGTGATATTGGCTTGGAGTGGAGTGGAGTCACTACCAGAATAAGTCAAATTAGCGACGTCTCAAAACGTCGCTAAATGGCCAAAAAATGTCGCTAAATAATTTTAGCGACGTTACATTGAAGTCGCCTTTAAGCTAGTCGCTGACAGAAAAAATATCGCAAAACGTCGCTATTCCGACGTTTTCCAGCGACGTAAATGCGTCGTTATATTAACGACGTGTAGCGACACAACGTTGCTAAATTAGCGACGTCTTGTTTGTCGCTATATGTCGCTAAGTTTTTTCTTTTTAGCGACGTTGTGCGACTCATTTAGCGACGTTATATTGACCTGGCAATACTGTCATGTCAACAATTTGCGATGGGCAGCGACGTATTTAGCGACGTGGATAGCGACGTATATAGCAACGTATTCAGCGACGTATTTAGCGACGTATGTAAACGTCGCTAAACGTCGCTAAAAACGTCGCTAAAGATATAGTAAAAAAATAAAAATTAAATAAAAATTAAATTGTTTCCAAACCATTCTTCCTGTAGTTTATGAATTCATAATTTGTACAAATAGACCCAGAGCAACCCTCCATTGAATTTGCTGGGTTCGCCGACCCCCTTCGGTCGAACACTCAACACCGGTAAATTAACATACATTTAATATGAATAATATAGTAAAATTTAAAGAAAATGAAACATTGAGATTACAAACCGAGTAAGGACAAAATCTCGTCATAAAAAATACAACAAATATTCACACAACTGAGTCTAAAAGCCTCATCCTAAAGAATACAAGAAATAATGTCTGAATGCCTCAAAAATAAAGAATATTCATAAATGACCAAATATCATAGGTCTGAAACACAAACAATGAATAAACGGTCCTAACTAGGACTACTGCGGATCTGCAGGAGGATGACCACTGGCGCGCATCATGGATAAGAACAGATCATACTGCTCCCGTGAAATCGATACCGATGTCGATAGAAAAGGCAGTAACGTCGGTGGAGTCTGTGTCGATGAAGGCGCACCAGGAGGACGTATCTGCTCCAACTTTGCTAGTCGATGGTTGTATGAATCTATGGTAGATAACAGTCTCGTACTGCTATGAACTATTGAATCATGCACCATCGTCAGCCTCTCGCCCATGGACAGCTGTGATACCTGCAGCTCCGTCACGCTGTGCTCTGTTGACACTCTAAGATCAGCTGTCATATCCCGGAGCTCCATGATGCTGCGCTCGAGCATATCAAATCGTGCGATGAGCGTCGCATCGTCCGCCTGCGACTGGGACAGGGGCTCCTCCTCCATCCTTCGCAGCAACTCGTCACGGAGAGACGCAATATGACGGTCAACGGTCTCCTGGACTCGAGCCGACGACTGCGAGGGCTGTGGGGAATGCACACTTGCCGGGGAGGCCCTAGATGACTGCGTCGCAACTAGGGCACCATAGGATCCTATACCGTAGTACGTACCTGTTGTGACATGCATTGATTTTCTCGTATCCTATCCAGAGCGATCTCACCATCCTCTTAGATCGGTAGAAGTCTTTAGGCAACTTTGCATCCTCTGGTAAGATCTCTATAATCAAATCCATCAGTCGGTTATAGCATTCTTGCGACATGTTAAAATCGGACTTGATGCTCAACAATCTTGTAACCACCTCCAGCGGTGAATGATCTTCACAACCAGTATAAAATGGAGTCCTTGGATTCTCCAGCAACTCTATGAACTTCACAGCATCGGTATTCAGTACCTCCTCAGCTGCATCATGATTGTCCGGATCGAAACTAGGCCCCGCCGCATCAAAAATCATGTTCACCCATCCGTCGTCGTAAGCAGCGTGGTCGTGGACATCTATATACGGCTCCACATAAGGCTCGGACTCCGATGCTAAAGACACAAGTTCTCTGTGCATGGTCCACTGATAGTAATTCGACGTGAAACCCTTCGAATACAAATGATATGTGACTTTCACTTCTGGATGATATTTTAAGTTGCGATATCTCACACACGGACACTTAATTTTGGTACCGTCCATGTACTGAGGGAACGCCTTGGCAAACTGCAGGAACTGTTGTACACCCTCAATGAATTCATCTCACACACCGCACATGTCATCAGGATGACGGTTGTACATCCATGAACGATGACGCAGATAGTAATTCATATCCATTTCTAGATACTTCTGCAAAAATGAATAGACATCGTTCAAGTATATACTCATCGTTAAATACAGGACATGCACAGATACTCCTAGCCCTAGCATATATACTCATCGTTAAATACAGTATGATTCTCTGGAGGAAGGTAAGAACTGCTCTAACTTGATACACAATGCCCTCTGTGACAGTCTGTGTCCTATAAATCAAATTACTAGTCATTTTTGTTGTCAAATTTTACACCCTTTGTGACAGTCAGTGTCGTGTCAGTGTCAGTGTGTCGTATCTGTGTCAGTGTCATGTGCATCTGTGTGTGTGTGTGTGTATGTGAGAGAGAGAGAGATCGAACTAATATTACTACCTTAACTAATACAAGACTCTAGACATTACCTTAATGAGACACTTAAAAGTCATGACTAGACTAATACACCAAGGCCTCTCTTGACTTACTCTTACCTGGATTTGATTTTTCCCTCCTGCTACACTTACTGCTACTTGATCATATGCAGCTGCTGCTGCTACCTAATGCATGAATATTGGCCTACAGGTACTCACTCCTTGCTATCACTGTGTTTCTGTTGTAGAACTCCTACCTGCACCCAATCTTGTAGTGCACCATTGTGTTCACTGCCTCACTTGAATGCCTGAGCTCCCTCACACTTCCCAACTGAAAGTATTTTTCCACTGCACACACTTTCCCTCCTTGATTACACTCAAGTGTTTCCTTGCCCCACACCTGTCTCTGATATAGAGTATCAGTTTTTTTAGGCAACTCTTGTTGCTATTGCACAACATAGGCACTTCACTCACTTGCCACTTGCCACCTGGTACTGCTGTTCTTGAGTGTGTATCAAATGATACCACTCCTCATCTTAACAGACCCTCCACCAATTCTGATACTCTGTATCAGTTCTTTACTGATACATCTAGCTCACAACATAACTCCCTATTAGTTGGACAACTGACACTCTCCCAATTCTCCATATTGCTGCTACTGCAGTTGCTTACCTGCTCGAGTCCCCTCTCTCACCTTCAACCACTGCTATTACCTTAACCAACACTGTGGACTGTGGACTGTGCACTATGCACTATGCACTGTGCACTGTGCACTGCTATCCAACCCGACATTCCCTCCTGCACCTTGCAGCTCACATACTTCCTTTCTTGCAATAATTTAACACAGCACACACACACCCACCACATGGACTGAACTCACATGCCCATGGCTAATTGCCAACACACAACACTAACTTATGACAGTGGTGCACAAGTATATGCACCTACTTCCTTACTTATATCACTGCATATATATAACCTCATCAGTGCACATATTTCATACTGACACTTAAACATCTGCTGCTGTTGCATTTGTTGCAACTGCCACTAAGGACAGGGCACCCCCAACCTTGCAGCTACTGCTGCTATCTAGTTTACCCCACACACTCCAAACTGGCCTGTTGTCACTCCACTTAACTCATGTGCACTGCCAACTCCCCATCATCTGTTCACACTCCTTACCACGACCACTAGAACACAGCACACTTGATTTTATAACACAGTCCAATCACCACTTCACCACAGTGCTCATGCACTTGTCTGGCACTCCTACATCCCACATTCACACACATATCAAATGCACCTATGTATACACATGTACTACTGAGCAAATTCCCTTTGTCAATATAGGTATCACACACACACACAATACTAAAGTCAATCTATCAAACACCTTTAGTGCCACACTACACACAGTGTGTGTGTCGTGTCTGTGTCAGTCATGTGTGTGTGTCGTGTCTGTGTCTATCACGTGTGTGTATTTCGTGTCTGTGTCTGTGTCATGCCGTATCCTGTTAGAGAGAGAGAGAGAGTTAGGATTTACCTAGAGGGAGAGAAAGATTTTGGGTTAGGGTTAGTGTCATGTCGTGTCTGTCACGTGTGTGTGTGTCATGTCTGTGTCAGTATCATGTCGTGTCCTGTGTGTGTGTGTGTGTGAGAGAGAGAGAGAGAGAGAGAGTTAGGGTTTACCTAGAGAAGAAGGAGGAGGAGGAGGAGGGGACGCTGTGGAGGACGCCGGAGTGTGCAGTTGACCGGAGGGGGGAAAAAGAGGGGGTTTTGGAAAATTGGGGAGAAGATTTCGACAAAAGGGGGGAATCGAAACATATATTAAAATTTTAGCGACGTTTAGCGACGCCAACTTATGACGTCACTAATAAAAATATTTTGCGACGTTATAGACGTCGCTAAAAACGTCGCTAAATATCTAAAAGATTAATATCGCTAAATACGTCGCTAAACGTCACTATATTATAAAACTCAGCGACGTTTAGCAACCTTAAATAAACTTATAACGACTATTCTTTTAAAAAATTGAATTACAGTCGCTAAACGTCACTATATGTCGCCAAACAATGACTTATAGCGACGTTAATCTTTGGAGTCGCTGAAATCTTTAATATTAGCGACATTTTACTTTGACGTCGCTAAAAATGTCGCTAATCCCGCAATTTTTAGTAGTGAGTGGAGTGGAGAAGGAAGTAGAGAAGCAGTAGCAGAGAAGGAGAACAAGAAGAGAGAGATTTGATTTATAATTTTTTTTAAGTAATATTTTAGTCATAATTATAATTGTTCTAAATAGTTGTATCATTTTAGTAGCCATAATCAAATTTTTATTATAAGGTTTAACTTCTAACCTTAGCCATAATTATAATTGTAATCCTCATCATAGTAGCCATAATCATTTAGTATTAACTATATTGTTAGTCATTCTTATAATGGTTAGAATGTTAATTATTAGCATGATGAAGGCAGAAAAAATATTTTTATAAAAATTGAATAATATAGTGTTAGTTTTAATATTTAGAATGTTAATCATTTTTCTAAATAGTTGTATCATTTTAGTTTTGATAGTTAATATTCTTAATTAATTTTAGTATGATAGAAGAAAAACTATTAATTATAATTATAATTTTAGTTATAATCTAATACTACTCTTTAGCAAAATAGTTATGATTATACCCTAATCGTAACTATTTTGCTCATCCTAAGTAGTTAATGTTAGTGTTACTACGTAGTTAGTGTTACTGTTACTACGTAGTTAATGTTATGGTTATAGTTAAACTGATTATGATTTAGGGTTAGGAAACACTAATACTAACCATAAACCTAACTATATCCCTAATCATTTTAACCATAACCATAAACCTAATTATAATCCTAATCATTTTAACCATAACCATAAACCTAATTATTTTAACCATAACCATAAACCTAATCATTTTTCCTAACCCAATTTCTAATAGTAAAACTAACTATGTTTACCTAACTATAACCCTAACCATAACTAATTTTCTAATCCTAATATCATTATTAACACTAACTATTTTAACCATAACCCTAAGTTTAGCCAAACCGAAAAATTTATAAAAAATTAACCTTAACCATAACCCTAACCCTAGCATAACCCTAACTTTAGCAGAAAACTTAACCCTAACTTTATCAGAAATCTTAACCCTAATATTAATATTTTTTGAATCTAAATCATAACTAACATTTTACAATTGAATACCCAAAACGATGGACGTATTCCGGGAGGGCCTACCACTGATATGATTATCCAACAACGTGAGTCACACTTTTCTAGTTTAGTATTTTCTGGACAGGTATATTAAAATTTAATTATTTTAGTCAATATAATTTATATTTTTTTAGATGTCTAATAATAACATCATTTATATATCTCATATATAGCAATACGATTGTCCTGAAACTATACGAGCACGAGAGCATGTCTCATGGTGTTATGAGGAGGACGTTGGGTATTGGATGTTGACTGAAGAACAATATGCATTGGTGAACGTATTTAGTTTTGATTATATTAATCAGATACATTTTCTACGTCACGATAGAGACTTGATCTTCAGTTTAGTTGAGCGATGGTGGCCCAAAAAAAATACCTTTCTGTTACCATTTGGAAAAATGATCATTTTGCTAGTAGATGTGGCAAATATCTTAGGATTATTTGTTACGTGTGAACCTATAATATTTGATGATGATGAGTCATTTTGCGGTAAAACTGTGATTATGAAGTACTTAGACGTTGAGCCGCCTAACATCTATGGTAACAAGTTTTGTGACGCTTTCGTGGCTCCGTCACAACTTTATGCACCTAGATCGTATTAGTGAGAAAGAAATCATAGTGGATTCGAATCGAGTAAGTATAACATTTAATGTTATTATTTATGTAATATATATTTTTATTTAGTTTAACTGATATAATTTTTAAATTTTTTTGTTCAGGTTCATGCTTGCATCATGTCACCCTCACTTTTTAGCTAGGGGTAGTTTGGTAATTTGGCATGGGTATTTAATTTCAAAATATAATATTTATATTAATGTGATGGTTGTATTAATTATTTATTTATGTTAAGATTTAATTATTTGTGGCTAGTATTATTTGTTTTAGTTGGAGGCTTGTGTTATTTATTTAGTTAGAGAGACTAGACAATATTAGACTTGTCACATATAAGCCCAACTTGGACCCAAGCCCATTAGTCATTCCACTAATTAAATTAAGAGGGATTAGTGTAATTAAAATTAGTTAGAGACTTCCAAATATATCCATCCTTAATTATTACTCATAATGCAATATGTGGGGGGCAACTTGGACTTTTGATATTTCTTGGGGAAGGGGGAAGAGACCGGCCACATAAGAGGGGGGTTCTTCTCTCTCTCTCTCTCTCTCTCCTTATTTGTATTTTATTTTGTGTCCAAATTCTAGATCCCCAATTTCCCAAATTCCCTCAATTGAATTTTCACATAATTCACCACCAATTTTTTCTCAATTCATCACTTATGGAGACTTGGAGCTTGAAGAAGCAAGGAGCACAAGGAGAAGAAGCTTTGGAGCTAGAGATCGTGTCTGGATCATGTCCAAATATATTTTCATTGAGAATCCATCTTCCAATTGGTAATTCCTGAATTTTTCTCTCATTGTAGCTTCTTAATCATGCATTTGACCATTAGGAATGATCCCATGGCATATGACTACCTATAGAAACAATTTCTAGGCTAATTGGCTTTGTATTGTGAGATCTATGAGGTAATTTGTGTGTAGGTTGGGGAAATTACGAATTTGACACATCAATTGTGTGTCATGAGGCCAACTAAATCAAATTAGACTTACATCAGGATTTTGGGACTAGGTACGTGTCCACAAATGGATACGTATAGGCCGTATCACGGTATCTTGAAATACGGTGTGATACAGAGTCAATTTTGGGTGATTTACATGAATTCTCTTCATTATATGTTGTAATAATTTCTAATAGTTGTAATTATATCTATATGACTTGAGGGAATGATCAATTATGGATTATGGAAAGTTTGGCACCCCATTGGATTGAGTATCATAGATATCCTAGTATGCACTATAGGTATATATATATATATATATATATATATATATATATATATATATATATATATATATACACACACATACATATATATATATATTGATATATCACTATACATACATATATAGTGATGTATATATATGTATGTGAGTGAGTTAGTGTCAGTGTGCATCAGTAGGGGAGGGGATCAGGTTTCGAGCAGTTCGGTAGCATGTAGCAGCAGTGCATTACAGTAGTAGCTAGCAGTACATTGAGCAGCATCTGCTCGAGTGCATGCTGCAGGAGCAGTACAGCAATAGCTGCAGAAGCAGCATGCTGTAGCAGCAAGCATGCACAACAGTGTAGCAGTATCAGTGTGCAACAATAGCTGCAGTAGCAAATGCACAGAGTGTTAGCAGCAATTGCAGCAGCAGTATGCACTGCTCGAGTGCCGTGTAGAGCAGTATCAGCAAGCTGCAGCAAGAGCAGCAGCTAGGAGCAGCAGCTAGCAGTGAGCAGCAACACTTGCTGTGCAGTGAGTGTTCTTGGTTTGGGGGTATGTTATGATATTGTATAATAGAAATTAAGAAGCAATAGCAGCAGGTATGATAGAGGGTCGGACATTCTCCCATTATAACACAACAAATTAGGTTTTAGGCAGTGTATCAATTGGTATTAGGATATCAGGTCTGTGCATATGAGTGTTGTATGCATGTGTAAGTCTGTGAATATGTGTGGCTCGAGCAAGAGCCCAAGATGTAGTACTTTGTGTATCAGTTAAGTAGGTATCAGTAGTAGCATGTTAGGAAACTAAGTTATTGGCTGTCAGTGGTAAGTTGGTTAGTATATTCAACAGTTAGCTTAATTAGTATAAATTTATTGTTAATTAATAGTTAGCAAGTGTATATAGATATATATATATATATTGGTATCGAGTTCATAAGTATGTTTTCTTTGAGTGACAGTTAATATATATATATATATATATAGTGTTAATTAGTAACATTCAGTATTGGGAATGTTAGTGTCAGTTAGTAGGTTAGTGTGTGGCAGTTAGCCAGTTAGTAATTAGTTCCATTAGTATATGTATAAGTTATATTAATACTATATCAATTAGTGAATGTATACTAGTTATAGATATTGGTATTGGTATTAGTATATATAGTATCCTAGTACCTAGTGACAGCTAGATTAACTATCACTTTCAAGATTATAAACTTAGAAACCCAACCAAGACCTAGTACTCACTAGTATACCTTTGTAATCAACCTAGAGCCTAGGTATGAACCCAAAATCTAGGTATTGACCTAGAAATGGCCTAAAAATTCATATTAGTACATTTTAACTCATTTATCATCCATTGCACATAAATGACATTGATACATAATATATAGGACTGTGTGACACTAACTTGGGCATCGAGAGACACACCTTGCTCAGGACCTCAGGCGAGTACATCTCTCTGTTAGTTTTTATTTCATGATAGTGTATATATCACTTGTTCTAAAACTGTGTACTTGATACTGATACTTGGTTACACATACTGGTACTATATGGATTCCGTCAGGAGATGTTATCCCTTACCGTGTTCAGCGGGTACTCATTCACATGTATTTTATCATGTGCATCGGGTATTGATTTTTATGTGCTTCATGTGCATCCACTATTTTGTGTACTAGTGTGACTATATCGTATTCATGTATGTAACGTATCGTGATTGGATCCATGAGTATTGGTTGGGAAGGGGGAGTAGAAGTTGGTTATGTGATCAAGCCCTATTTATCTCATGTATATGTCGATTATTCACCTCACGTATAATCGAGTTACCTTTATAACTCATGTACAACCTAAGCCGATCACATAACGAACTTGCACTCTAAACCATATAGCTAGTATTTCTTTTCTTCAACTTGCAGTTTATTTCCATATTTCCAGTATTTACTTTATAGTTCCTTATCATGATTATTTGCTTGTTCTCACCTGTATTTTTATTTCTTAATACTTGTGCATCTTGTATCTTTTTCTATTACTCATTATATATGCTCGATTATGTATTTGAAACTGCTTTCAAAGGTTTGTACTTCGTTCCAATTCTGACTGGATATATTTTTTAAATAATTGGCTAGAGGAGCTATGTCCCACTTATTATGGACTGCAGGACGGCGTTTCATTAGAGGATACTTATTTAGAGCAAGAGGACTTAGTACCAGAGTATGAGGAGGTTTAGATTATTGCTAGACTTGTATTAGACTCTTATTGAGGTTTTTGGCATGTATATTTTATTTCAGTCTTGTGGATGTATTGTGACTCTTCCTTTCGTTATTCCATTCGTGCTCTATCTTCCTTAGTTTGCATTGTTATTGAGTATAGTTATATTTATCAGATACCATATTGTTCTTCCGTTTGGAGTTAAAGTGATTGACAGGTACCATATATATATATATATATTATTGAGATATTTAGATAGTAGAGTTGACCTAGACAGCGTTCTACCGCCGATGCTGCGGCGTAGGCTGAACGTACCCTCATACTCGTATCCGAACATCCCGGTATGGGTCGTAACACATCAGGCTTACTTACTAGGTCTAATCAACGACATTTTGTTTCCAAACTCATAAGCTAGGGTAAATTTACATTTTTACCCTTTCTGCAAAATCTGGCAGAACCTACCTATCATGCATGGGGAGCATCTGTGTTGGCATATCTGTACAACTCCATGTCAACTTTTGTGCAATTTACTTTACTAGATAAAAGAAAGAAAATTTTGAGTGGATGTATGAGATTAATACAGGTATAAAATTTTGGAGGTTGTAAGGGACTGGAATTGGCTCCAGATGCGGCTCATATACGCTACTTAATGCTTCCTTAGAAAAAGTACCTGGATAAAAACTCTCGATGCTAATATTTTTAGACTAACATGCATATACACATGGAAGCAAAGTATGATACCACTTTAAACATGAACAAGATTTTTCATCTAAGTCTACAACATATGTTCTATTTATTTTACAATATAATATTTTAAACAAATATCTAACTATATTCAACATTTGCAGTCAGTAATTTTCTTTTATGATAAGAGCCATAGATTGCAACATCTTCGGACAATAATATGTACCAATATAAATTCATAATCAATTGAACATTGCTCAATAATTTGATTACGTAAACTATCAAACGAAATATTTCGATCAATTAAAAAAAATTTAGTTAAACCTCCTTCATAAACTAACCCATTTAGCACACTTCCAATCGAATATAGTATTGTTAGACTTTGATCCATGACAAGAGAGTAAGCTTCTAAATACAGTGAGTGAGCTGAACTAGCTTCTGTTGAGTAAGAAATCACCTTCTGTTGAGTGTGAAAAGAATAGAAGAATTTTTTTTGAAAGTATGTGTGGGTTGAGTAAGAAATGAATAGAATGGCAAAAATTTATAGATATAAGAAAGAAAGAGCCGTTGTCAAAATATAAACGTTATAATATGAACGTTATAAAAAGAGAAAAAAAACTTTGATAAGTGACCCAAAAAAATCCAACAAAAAATAAACCAAACACAACTATCCCAAAAAAACAAAAACCAAAAAATAAACCAAAATAAACCATAAACATAAAACAAAAAAATAAACCCTAAACATAAAACCCAAAAAAATTAAAAATAAACCAAAACAAACCATAAACATAAAACGCAGACCCAAAAAAACCGATCACCCAAAAAAAAAAAACCTAAAAAAACCCAATATGAAAAACAAACCCAAACAAAAAAAAAATTGATCCACCCAATTTTTTTTACCAACTGAGATGGCTCCATCACAGATAGCGAAAATGTAAAAATAAATAAATAAATACTTTTTCCATATTTTCGCCATCACAGATGGCGAAACCTTTCGTAACTTCCAATTTACCAAAATTTCTTTCGTTTTAGCTAATTATTTTAAAAATATTATTGGTACAATAAATTTTCTGTAAAATTTTCTTATAGAGACTAAGGAGGGTATAATGTGAAGAATAAAACAAATCATAAAAATTCAAGGTCTAAACAATCTAATTGAACAAACCAGGACTTAAACTCTAAGCTGATATAAAATTCAGGGTCTAAACTCCAATTAGCCCTTTTATCAATGATGTTATCCTTCTAAACAATAATGTTAACTTTACTACCAAATGTTTACAACATTCTTACAACCTCTCTCTCTCCCATCCCTTACACATGGGTCCCATCGGGTCCGACCTCCTCTCTCACCTCCTGCTACATGGGGTCCATCCGATCCTATCACTTTCTTCTTTCCTCCAATCGAAGTCCGACACGTGACATACACGTGATGTTAGTAAGAGGATTGTAAGCATTTGGTTATAGTCATAACATTACTGGCCTTCTAAATCCTTCTTCTTAGGTGTTCTTGATGTTTTGACGCCTTCTCTACGCAACAATTTATGCATATTTCCTGATTTCTCATTCATTTCATATCTACTGAAGTAGATAGCAAGATCATCGTTTACTCTATATTTCGTCCACTTGCTGGCTTTTGCCTCAGAGCCTCATCATAGCTTATGTACCACTTCTTTTGAAGGGTCACGAGAACCCCGTAGGGTTCTCCTACTCATGTTGGCAGCATCTGTAGCCTGTTGTAAAAAACTTTGATACAGTAGTCTGTATAAATTGTTTTAATACATATTATGTATAACACGTGGGTTCCACATCAAAGTTTATATTTACATGTTTTACGAAGAAAGAGTGGGACCCACATGTCATACAAAGTATGTATCAAATTTTTTGATACAGACTTCTGTATCAAAGTTTTTTCCGCATATGTTGAACCTTTCTTCTCCAAGACGAGCATGACCTCCTTATTGTGGGTGTTCAAGAGGACGAGGAGCAGAAAACTTCTTCTCCTTCTTCATAGCTTTTGCTTTATGGTTTAGGTTGGTGGAGAGAGCTGTGAATCCATCAATCTTTTCTTGTGATAGGTAGTTGAGGCTTTTAATGGTGTTCAGCTAGGGGTGAGCAATTAACGGTTTGGAATCAAAAATTGAACCGAACCAAATCGGACCGAAATGGAAATTCGGTTTGGTTTTTTCCAAACGGTTTGGTTATCGGTTTTATGTTTATATGAAATCGGTTATTCGGGTCGATTTTCAGTTCTGGATTTCGGTTGTCAACCGGAACTAAAAATCGAATTTACATACATGCCTCTCCACGAAATATATATATACCAAAAATTTCTAACCCTAACCTATTTTCTCTCTCCATTTTATTTGTGTTGCCAGCTCTAGTTTCTTTCTTCCTATGTCTAGAGATGGAGGAGAGATTTTGATCACTTTTCTGATCTCTCTCTCAGCTCTCTCTCTCCATAGCGACAGAGTCATCCCTTTCTCTTACTCCCTAGATCTAGATCTAAACATGTTCCAGATCTGTGATTTATATTTGGTTTTTGAGTTTTTTTTTTAGTATTTCGATCTAAACCTAGATCTAGATCTAAACATGTTCTTCCAGTAGATCTAGATCTAAGCATGTTTCAGATCTGTGATTTCTTTTTGGTTCTTGAGTATTTTGATCTAACCTAGATCTAGATCTAAACAACTTCCAGATCTGTGGTTATCTTTTTGGTTTTTGAGTTTCTTGAGTATTTCGATCATTAAAATTGTTTATTCCATGAGTTATTTTGAATGTTAATGTCTGATTTGCGTATCATGTGATTTATTGGGAAAATTAGTTTTTTTCGATTAACCATCATGAATAATCATTGTTCCTATAGTCTTTTGATGGATTATTATCGTTCTTGTAGTCTTTTTCAATTAAGCATTGCCTATTTCGATATTGACGCCTGATTACATGAATTATACTTGTTTATATTTGTTCTTGCAGTCTTTTGATAGATGATCCTCGTTCCGATGGGTGACTCTTCAGCTCCCTCGTCGCGGGAGCTTGCGGAACAACTGTATAAGGTCTGCTTCGCTTCCTTCTTGTTACTGTCATGATTATATTAATTTTTGATCAAAATGATCAGTTCATTTACTAACTTTTCTATCATCAATTATACTATTTATAACATCTATTTGAAACTGATGCGACTATTAGTGAGGTACCTGTTTATTCCTATCCCTATGCTTGGTGCTATTGTAAAACCCCTAATTCTGAAAATAATATTAATCTTTTTATTATTTATTTAATTTATTTAGTAGTTATGAGTTAAATAGAGGAAATATATTTTATTTAATTTTATTTAAGATGTTTGTACAATTAGAGGATTTATGGAGCCATTATAAATTTTTCCTAATTTATTCCATGTAGGAGACCCTTTGGACAGTTGCTAGTAATCGTATGCACCAATATAAATTTTAGAATTTTTCTATGTAAATATAATTAATTAGAAAAGAAATTTCTATTGGATCTCAACCCGAAACCCAAACCCGCTATCCTAAAACCACTACCCGTTTAGCCCCTACCCAGACCGTTAGGAGAAGAAATATCAACAACAGCAGTAGCAAAAACCAACTTTTCTTCCCCTTCTCCGCGCGTGTGAGCCTTCTCATTCCACCGCTTCTTATCTCTATTATTACTAAACTCTCCCCAACCAAAACCAAAACCAATGAAAGATCAACCGAAACCAAAACCAAAACCAACGAAAGAAAGAAACAGCAGTAGTCTTTGAGACCACTAAGTTTCCCCACTGCCTCTCTCCTTCTATATATATTGCAAACTCTCCCAAACCCTAACTACAATTCTTCTTACACCAAACTAAAACACATATATTGGACGGTTGCACTATACCGAAGTCTTGCTCGGCAAGTATACCTTGTTATTGTATTGTTATTCTTATTCCATATGTTGCATATGCGACAATGTTGTCGCGATATATTTTTATTTATGTATTTGCATTGACCTTGTTTATGAGACTACCCCCATTATCATGTTACATTTGACTGTGACATATTTTTACACGAGTTGTGAGTCTCATATAGATCACGGACGTACGTATTGACTGATTATTGGTACGTGTGGGCCGTGCGTTAGGGATGACTGCTGATAGAAACTTTGTATGCTAGTAGACCTGGCAGTTATTTAGAGGTTTTATCGTGTCATGGATATGACATGCCTAGAGCATGGGGTGGAGAGAACAATAAGTAAGGCGTTTGGTCTCCTTTGCACTTTTCTCCTGTGCGCTCGAATTCTCCACCGGAGAAACGGGTGTTGATGACTACTATATATTATATTTGTAGGCGGCCTCTGTCGTTCAAAAGACGACTTGCTTGTAGGCCCCTGATTCTTCGAGAGAGTCATGCCAATCCCATGGCCAGATAGCCCACGTGTTGGAAAGTTGTTCTGAAATTGTATTCACTTAGACGGTTAGGCGACCCGTTGGATGTTTACTTTTTAATACTTTATTGGCATGTTATTATGTATCTTGTTACGTCCCTCTGAGGACCTGGTCCCTTTCCAGATATGGACGAGCAGGAGTACCCGCAGGAGTACGGACCTGGACCTGACACTACGTACCTGACTGAGGAGGTCTTACCCTCAGAGTATCTGTGATTTATTGCCAATATTTAGAGATTTTGTTGCTACTTCAGTATAGTCGTTTTGTAGTAGATTTGTTTCCACCCGACTATCAGACTAGATACTCATCTTGATATTCAGATATTATTCAGCTCTTTATTCTTACTTATTATTTGTGCTGTGGATGAGATATAGATTGTGTGTGACTTGTTGTGACAGTATATTACCACTGGTGGATTGGATATTCATGTACAGCGTACGTGTGTATATAGTTTCCATATATTGGAGTTCGTATACATACGGCTGAGCGTGTTACGTATTCCTAGTCCTACGTATTTTGGGACTGGGGCGTGACATATTTTTCGTGGTGGCCCATGCAGGTCAAGAATATATTGTCTTGGTTACGTAACTGTACCAAACAAGCCTGCGTATAGGAATAGAGTATAAAGATCTCATCCACACTTGACTAAAACCTCATTCTTCCTTTCAACCATCCTATGTTTGAATAAACAAAGTTTTACGCCAGAAACCCTTTACACTGTGACCAGACTTTTTACCCTTGTTGGCGTAAAAGCCAAATGACTATTGTTGGCGTAAAAGCCAAATGATTGCCTAGTTGGCGTAAAAGCCAAAAGACTGTCTTGTTGGCTTAAAAAGCCAAGCTATGAAGAAGATTGCCTCCTTTACGCTGCGGTTATGATAAACTGCTACCCACGTTCAATCCTGCGTATGACACATCGTGCAAGCCATGTAGGCAACTACCCCTGCGTAAACTTGAGGATTTATGAATAATAGATAACCAGCGTAGAGTAGCCTGATTAGGCGTAAAATGTAAGGATAGGTGATGTGAGCGCATTTGGCACAACTTTAGCTTTCCCAGTCAAAACAAATCTCGTGTATTAAATACAGAGATATGCCTCGAGCCCTGTGCAAGCAACAGATTTTGACGTGGCATCTGATTTTGTCTTATTTTGAGCGTAAAAACTCATTTCTGTAGGCAACATATTCAGAAGACTCCACTTTCTTCCTTTTGGATGCGTAAAAATGACTTGTATTAAATATGTCACTAAACGACAACGGTCTCTGTACAAAATCATCATCACAGCCGTCCTCTCGATCGTTGTGCAGTACTTTTGTCAGATGTCAGGTTCACTGATTTGTCTGACAAATTCATCCGAGGAATACGAAGAGTTCCTCGTATGACTTTACACTGCAACGTACTTTATGCAGGAAGTGTAGAAAAACTTTACGCGGGCAGATTTTACGCAGCAGATTTTACGCGCAGAATTTTTTCGCAAATTTTACGGAGCAAATCTTTTACGTGCAGACTTTTTACGCGCAGATTTTACGCAGCAAATCTTTTACGCGCAGAGATTTTACGCAGACTTTACGCAGGCTAAGCTTTACGCAGACAGATTTTACGCAGACAAATTTTTACGCAGACTTTACGCGGACAGCTCTGAAGTTCTACTTTACGCTTCTCTACTTTACGCGAACAGTTCTACTTTATGCCAAAACCACATTGAATCTCTATTTTACGCCAAACTTCCTTAAATCTCTGTTTTACGCGGTCAGCTTAGCAACCTGTTTTGCGCCAACAACCTTGAAGTCCTGTTTTACGCAGGGAGAGACTTCATGTATGTTGGAGGTTTTTGACTGTAAAATATGCAGATAATTCTCCAACATATTTCATGCTTCTACATCCTATTTAATGCTTGCATCCTGTTTGATTCCTGTACTCCTTCTAATCGTTGCGTACATCACCTGCAGAGAGATGGATATGCAGAATGAATGTACTGTCACCAATGGCGACACAACTCCTGGAGTCAATAGTCAGACTAAAGGAGGGACCTCAACAATTCCTAGACTTCCGGGACCAGATGGACAGATTCACAATCCAGTTCCATCTGATCTTCCCGTTCCACCTAATGGGAACCTTCCAGTCTCATCGACACCCCAGGATGGCCAGGCATAATTGTTCCAATTCTTCCAGATGATAATGCAGGAACAGCGACAACAGGCCGCCACACTAGCTGCAGAGCAGAGGCAGCAAGCAGCAGAACAGAGACAAGAGTTCCTAGCAGCACTTGAAAGGATGGCTGCACATGCTACTGTACCAGCTCAAGCACTAGCTCCAGTACCTCGAGCTAGAGTTGGTTCAGTAAAGGACTTTATACAGATGGGTCCAAAGCCGTACAAAGGCATTGAGAGTCTAGAGGAGACTACCAACAGGATCACTCACACCCAGGAGCTCCAACATTACACAAGCTCACAGTCCCGGATCCCTTATGACGAGTTACTGACAGAAGCCAGATTGCAAGAAACCATCAGCCGAGGAAAGGGTCAGTTGGGGACACAACAAGGACCAGCAAGGACACATCCAGGACCAATAAAAACACAGCAAGGAGGACCTCTCAGACGTCCTTTGGAATAACAACAACAGTATCAACGTAGAGCCGGACCGTACCAGATCCCGGAGAAGCCCCAATGTAATTATTGTGGGAGACACGGGCACATTTTGAGAGATTATCGGAATCGCTTGGGATAGTGTTTACGATGTGGTTCCGGACAACATATGATAAAAGACTGTCCTATGTAACAAGCATTGACACTTTCACCGCCAGTACAGAAGCTAGCACTTCCAGCACCGAAGCCAGCTCAGCAGATGAATAGACCAGGAGAATCAACTTGGCAGCGCGAGGACGGCAGGCGCAAACGTTTCTGAACCTATTCGTTGACCAAGGTATAAATATACTTTGTTGATTTATACCTTATACCATCATTGACTTTCTACCGTGGCTTAGTTTTAATTTCGAGGACGAAATTTTTATAAGTTGGGTAGAATGTAAAACCCCTAATTCTGAAAATCGTATTAATTTTTTTATTAATTATTTAATTTATTTAGTAGTTATGAGCTAAATAGAGGGAATAGATTTTATTTAATTTTATTTAAGATTTTTGTGCAATTAGAGGATTTATGGAGCCATTATAAATTTTTCCTAATTTATTCCATGTAGGAGACCCTTTGGACAGTTGCTAGTAATCGTATGCACCAATATAAATTTTAGAATTTTTCTATGTAAATATAATTAATTAGAAAAGAAATTTCTATTGGATCTCAACCCGAAACCCAAACCCGCTATCCTAAAACCACTACCCGTTTAGCCCTTACCCGGACCGTTAGGAGAAGAAATATCAACAACAGCAGTAGCAAAAACCAACTTTCCTTCCCCTTCTTCGCGCGTGTGAGCCTTCTCATTCCACCGCTTCTTATCTCTATTATTACTAAACTCTCCCCAACCGAAACCAAAACTAATGAAAGATCAACCGAAACCAAAACCAAAACCAACGAAAGAAAGAAACAGCAGCAGCAGTAGTCTTTGAGACCACTAAGTTTCCCCACCGCCTCTCTCCTTCTATATATATTGCAAACTCTCCCAAACCCTAACTACAATTCTTCTTACACTAAACTAAAATACATATATTGGACGGTTGCACTATACCGAAGTCTTGCTCGGCAAGTATACCTGCCATTGTACTGTTATTCTTATTCCATATGTTGCATGCACGACAGTGTCGTCGCGATATGTTTTTATTTATGTATTTGCATTGACCTTGTTTATGAGACTACCCCCATTATCATGTTACATTTGACTGTAACACATTTTTACACGAGTTATGAGTCTCATATAGATCAAGGACGTACGTATTGACTGATTATTGGTACGTGTGGGCCGTGCGTTAGGGATGACTGTTGATAGAAACTTTGTATGCTAGTAGACCTGACAGTTATTTAGAGGTTTTATCGTGTCATGGATATGACATGCCTAGAGCATGGGGTGGGAAGAACAATAACTAAGGCATTTGGGCTCCTTTCCACTTTTCTTTTGTGCGCTCGAATTCTCCGTCGGAGAAACGGATGTTGATGACCACTATATATTATATTTGCAGGCGGCCTCTGCCGTTCAAAAGACGACATGCTTGTAGGCCCCTGATTCTCCGAGAGAGTCATGCCAATCCCATGGCCAGATAGCCCACGTGTTGGAAAGTTGTTCTCAAATTGCATTCACTTAGACGGTTAGGCGACCCGTTGGATGTTTACTTTTCAGTACTTTATTGGCATGTTATTATGTATCTTGTTACGTCCCTCTGAGGACCTAGTCCCTTTCCAGATATGGACGAGCAGGAGTACCCGCAGGAGTACGGACCTGGACCTGACACTACGTACCTAACTAAGGAGGTCTTACCCTCAGAGTATCTGTGATTTATTGCCACTGTTTAGAGATTTTGTTGCTACTTCAGTATAGTCATTTTGTAGTGGATTTATTTCCACCCGACTATCAGACTAGATACTCATCTTGATATTCAGATATTATTCAGCTCTTTATTCCTACTTATTATTTGTGCTGTGGATGAGATATAGATTGTGTGTGACTTGTTGTGACAGTATATTACCACTGGTGGATTGGATATTCATGTACAGCGTACGTGTGTATATGGTTTCCATATATTAGAGTTCGTATACATACGGCTGGGTGTGTTACGTATTCCCAGTCCTACGTATTTTGGGACTGGGGCGTGACAGCTATAGAGTAGACAACTTTGGTGAATGGACAATTATGATACCGATCTTCAATCAAAGTTGAGTATGAAATAAAGAACATAAATTTTCGTCTGAAGGGATAAAATAATAGAAAATTGCGCGTGAGAGGAGAAGTTTGGGAGAATTGTAAAGTAAGGGACAACTCGCCATTGATTTTGGCGAGGAGAACTCCTGGAATAAATCTCGCCAACAGAGTTGGCGAGTTATAGCTCTCATTCACACCCCGCCATAATGATTAGCGAGTGCATGGCCAGCCCACTAGATTGATTGACGAGTTAAGGGTCTGCCCGACATAGTAATTGGCGAGTTCAAGGCCAACCCGCCATAGTAATTGGAGAGTTCAGGGCCCGCTATGCCAGTTACGGCTAGCAACCACTTTATTTACAACGTCTTTATAACATACACTATCTCGCCAATTTAAGTGGCGATATCATGCACAGCGTTTACTCACTCGCCAATTCAAATAGCGATATTATTTTCACCCCTACCCTTATAAATAAAAATAATAATAGACAGTGAGAACTACTCGGCCCAGTGTCTACTCTCCCTACCTCTCACTTCTTTTTCTCTCACAGTATTCTCAATCTCTCATATCTGAAACTTTTTCCATCCTCAGGCAAAAGTTTCTCTCAACCAGCACTCAAATTCTCTTTCCAGCCAAAGCTTCACACATCCTCAGACATTCAAACTCTCCTCCATGAATCACAGAGTAAGAATAGTAAACTCGCACGAAAGTAAAATAAATGGATTAGATTACGAAGGAGGAGAAACCCAATTTTTTTTGACTTATCCGAATATTAGTTTTGAAAATATACGTAATATTATTATTGAACGTTATTCTATTCATTACAAATTTATTTTAAAGTATATTTTTGGCTATAGATGTTATTTGATAGATGGTGAAGATGCATAAAATTTTGTCCTTGAGATTAATTCACAATCACGATATATAAATTTATATGTTATTCAAGTAGCACCAATATTAGACAATATAAATAGTGAATATTTTTCTGAATACTAGCATGTTAGTTCGGGTGCTAGTTCTTCTCAACAAGTTGTTCCATTTTCTTAAGAAGATCATTCATCAGATGAATTTAACAATGATGATGATACTGACGACGACGACGAGAACAGTGATGATTTAATTGATAATATAGATTATGAGGTAGATAATGATGTTGATAATACTATCACTGATGAATTATTTATGGGAAAAATATTTCCTATTCGTTCTAAATTTAGAAGTTTTATAAGTAATTTAGCAATTAAATATAATTTTAGTTGTTCAGCTAGTGCTATGAATAATGCTCGTGGAATTATATATACTTGTGATCAACCGAATTGTAATTGGAGAGTATATGCCAAATCCATTGGAAATGGCGAGATAGTTAAAGTTAGTACATTAGAAAGTCGTCATTCTTGTTTATGTGGACTTACAACAGGAAGTCATCGACTAGCTACCGCTACATAGGTTAAGACCTGTGCAATTGATATAATTAGAGATAATCAGGCATATAGTGCATCAGAAATTGTTAAAGATATATATAGAGAACATCATATACATATTATTTATTCAAAATCCTGGAGGGCCCAAGAGATGGTATTAGCTGAAATAAATAGTAGTTATAATGAGTCATATACTAGTCTTGAGGAGTATGGTTTTATAATTACGGAGACGAATCCATATAGTAGATATTTTCTTAAAACTGCCGAAAATAATAGCTTTCAAAGAATTTTTATTTGTTTCAAGGTATGTATTGACGGATTTTTAAATGATTGTTTACCAGTTATTAGTACTGATGCTATATTTCTTTCATCTAAATATCAAGATATTTTGTTTATTGTTTGTGCTCACGATCTTAACTATCAATTATATCCTATGGCCTATGCTGTTGTTGAAGGTGAAAATATTGATTTCGTGATGAATCTGGAAATAAAGACTATAACATGGTATTAGTAACAAAAATAAAGACTATAATATAGGTATAATATTTGTATTCTTATCTGAACCAGTGACATACATCCACAAATGTTCTTACTCGGCTTCGAACCCACAAAGTTTGTCAAGGATCCGTATAAAATGCTAAAGTAGCAGCCCCCCATGCATGATGAGTGGGTTCTTTCAAATTCTCCAAGAATGGCAAAAGTCATAAATTTATCATATTTTCTGATGAATGTGGAAATAGAATTGTACCACATAAACAGAGCAAATACGCTCTAGTAAAACAAATGACCTGAAAATATTAAATTTTTTATAAGCACTAGTAATAAACTAAATTAAATCATAAATAAATGCAAATATTAAAATACGTACCCGTATTTTGTCTACATTAACCTCGCCATCAATAATGCGATATAGATCCATGAAGTTGCCACGAAGCCATGTCAACTTCACATAATTGTTATTTCCTAAATTCGATGAAGGTCTAACACAGAGATATCTCCTAATCATTTCATCTCCAGTTAACAGAGAACCAAAATATATAGGATCACCTGTAATAGGTAATCCTAATATATTTGTCACATCCCATAGTGTGATCGTAATCTCGCCAACGGGGAGTTAAAAAATATTGCGTTCAGGCCACCGTCTTAGCGAGACTTAAGATTAAGTGGAGATCATGAGTTAGAAATTTTAGATTATCTAAATAGTGGAACCCAAAGGAGTGCACCAAAGCCTTTTTTGCATTGGTTAACTCCCATGTTCTGTATCTTCTCTGTTCCCGCCAACTTTCGTGCTCCCGCGTTCGTAAATCAAGATTTTGATCATATAACTATAAATAAAATATATACATTATGTTATATTATGTTTATCTGAAACTATTTAACTAGCATACTTACAAAATTTTAAAAATTACCTGTCCATTAAATATCAAACAGGATATGTGATTTTTACGTTCCTGAATAATGACACCAGTAGTCGGTCCACCGGGAATACGTTAGTCATTTTACTCATTTTTGGTATCCATCTACAAAAAAAAAAAATATCCGTCATTGTTTACCGACTAATATATCTCATTACAAAAATAATTTTTTTTATAAAATGACTAAAAGAAATCAAGAATAATGACTAATACCCTAATTTTTCTTCTTGCTTCTCTCCTCATTTTCTTTATTTTTTTTCTTGTTCTTCTTTGCTTCTGGAAGGGGGTTCTCGGTTGGAAGGTGGGGGCTATCGGTTTGGAGGTGGGGTGCTGCTGGAATATGGGGTGAGTGTGTTGATATAAAGGGGCATGTGTGTGCTGGGCGGTCTTCGAGATTGGAGGAGATTCCGCGCGGACGTGGTCTACGAGAGTAACTTGCCAATCGTTATGGCGATTCCATACAAGCGCGGTCTACGAGACCTGACAGCTCGCCAATAGTTATGGCGGTCTGTGACCGGCTCGCCAATAGTTATGGCGGCCTGTGACTGCCCTCTATAACTCGCCAACTCTGTTGGTGAGCTGTCTGCCTGACCGCGTTCTGCTCGCTAAAAGCAATGGCGAGTTATCCCTTGTTTTACAATTCCCCCAAAATTCTCCTCTCACGCACAATTTACTATTATTTTATCCCTCAGACGAAAATTTCTGAATGAAGAGAGAAGAAATATGAAAATCAGAGATCTAATATTTTTTTTTGGGTAGTTTGAAAATGATAATATCGTGTTAGCTGCAGAGATATTTTCTTCCTTATTGTACTTCATTTTTAATGCTTGTGTTTTTAGGTTCTTCTTGTTCAGTTACAGTTAGTTTATTAGATTTGATTTTCTTTCACCTTCCTAATTTCAACTTCTCTACAGCTTAAACCTGAAGTTTAATCATTACTGTCTTATAATGCAAGTGTTGTGATCCTTCAATAACATCATCTTCAAACATCCTTCCCAACTCATTCAACATTTTGCTAGCCTACTAGGTTAATGTGGAAGATTTGGGTGAAGTTGGTAATAAATTTCAGAAATTAGACATAAGAAAGTTGTAAACTGCTACTAGCAGAAGCTCCTTGCATATATTGGTGAAACCTTTAGGGAATCAAGTAGGTTGCTTGACAAATCATTTAACCTTGACTTGCATAACTTTGCTTGGAAAACTTCTTCCTTTGTGGCATAAAAGAAGTCATGCTTGTACCATTAAGTTGCAATAAGAGTGGAAATTTATAAAAAATGTAAAATTTTGTGTACTATTTGACAGATTGAATGTTGCTTTCTTGTGTCTTCTTTGCACTACAACACTAGTAGATCTGCTTAGTTAATATGCACAACTGTCTTTTTCTGCTTAATTAATATACACAATTGTTTTTTTTTTGCTTAGTTAATATGCAAAGAAGACACAAGAAAGCAACTGTCTTTTTTGCTGTTACTACAGCTAGTGATTGGCGAGGTATTCGTTACAGCCAGTGGCGAGGCATTCACTGCAGCCAACACTAGTAAGAAAAATTAATAAGAATTAGTGATGATGATTTGGCATACAAATGCAGCCATTGGCGAGGCATATACTGCAACCATTGGCGACTCATACATCATATTCTGAGCCTTTCTTGTCTCTCTTCTTTAGTGATTGTATAATACAGGTTTGAGTCTTGCCATATTTACATTTTAATATTTAGAGTTGAATATTTTTAACTAAATCATTCTTTTTTTTCCAGTAAACATGAACATCAACAATCAAGATTTTGGCATGCATATTTTGTTGGAACTTAAAAAGTTGGAAGCTGAAGCTGAAACCTATCATGTTGGCGTGCAAATTGTGTTAAATTTTGTGCTGCAAATATTGTAAATTCATAATTTAAGTTGGCATGCAATTTGTGTTAAATTTTGTGTTGTCTATGTTGTATATTCATGTTGGAAGCTGAAGATGAATTTTTTTGCTACAAATTTCAAATTTGGAAAGCTCTGGACCTGCATTTTATTGTGCCGGCAATTTTTTTGGCTGCAAATATTTTGTGTCTACAAATTTTAATCCTTGCTGCATAAGCTTTGGGCCTGGGAAAGCTTTAGGCTGCAAATTTTATCTGTTATTTTGTTAAAAAAAAATTATGTTAGAAGATCCGGCCCACTCGGGCCCATAAAATCGAATCGTCCAAAATCCGAACATTTTTAATTCGGTCGATTTTTAGTCATGCGATGCGATTTTCAATTTTGAAAAAACTGATTTTTTGTTTGGTCGGTTTTGTGATATTCGGTTCGGTTTGAACGGAATCGATGCCCACTCCTATGTTCAGCTGCTTCCTTCATAATTACTTGCCAAAATTGTTGGCGGGGTTCGTAGCGAACTCGCAAACTCTTTTGGCAAGCCCAAAGGAACTCGCAAACTATTTTGGCGGTTTGACCCAACTCACCAACTATATTTACGAGTTATTCATTTACCTACAAAATTTTCAAACTCTTTTTTTTACGTGTAATTTTATTGCTTATTTTATGATGAGATAAAACCTACTATAATAATATAAAATGGGCAGACGGAATCGACCGTTAATGGCATGCAAAACAAAAACATAAATTTTCTATAAAAATTTATGCTTTGCTTATATTATATGTAGAGAAAAAAATTTATCATAATTTGTATAAAAAGAACACAACCGATCCTATGACCGTTCGACTTTTTTTAAAGTCAAATAGCCTTAAACATCCTTAGTAAAAACATTTGTCTTTTCCTTTTGACAGAAAAAATAGAAAAGGAGAAAAATTACACACGCCTTACTAAGGATGTATATCATGCCTAAATCATTCTTTAGTAAGGAAATCCTAATTTTTTTTTCCTTGGTTGAAGGAATAAAAAATAAACCTAAAATAACCGGAACCACTCATTCATCGTACTAGAGTTTATACATGGTATGCGTCCATAGCATGGGCGATTGTTTTGTGTGTCACGGTTTGTTCTAGCATTTGTGTTTTCTTCCAATTTTTTTTTGTTTACTTTGTTGTAAAAAAATAAATAAGCAAATACACTTACTAAGAGAGTAAGAGTATGAACGAATATTTTCCTATTTAAAAAAAAAATTCAATAAAAAAAAAAAAAATCCATACTATAAGGATGTTTAGCTACGAAATACAAAGTACATTTCGATTCTTTTTCTGCAAATTTTGTTAACTTATTTTTTTCTACACACTATATACAAAATACAGTTCTCTACAAGAAAATTTTTGAAAAAAAAAATTTGGTTGTCTTAGTTAAAGTAACAAAACTGCTACGTTGTTCGTCTCTGAAACGTGATCGTGCCGACCAGCAGCCACATAACGGTCAGCTATGGTCAGCTATTAGCCTCTTGGCTAGGGATGAGCCCAAACTAACAGGGAGACCAATGGCTGTTTGTCATGTGGATGCAGACCAACCATCACCCCAGGTACGGATCAAAATTAAAGTAAATGTTCTTTACTGGAGTCTGTTAATAAATCCTTAAAGTGGTCATCATTGTGATTTAAATTAAAGTAAATGTTCTTTATGGATGGACCCGGCAGTTATAATACCAGGTACAGATACCAAACCCAAACTGGCTTGGCAGAAACTCCAGCAAACACATATGGACCACTGCTAGAGAGTTCAAATATATGGATCCCATCTCTATTTATTCAAAGTAATTACTATTTACCACTTTTTCAAGGAAACCACTATCACCTGTTTTAGAGGAGTATTTTTGTTCATCCACTAAAACTAGAATAAATATTCATCATTAAATTCAAAAATTGTCATGTATCAAACCGTTAGTCAAAACTAGTATGGATATTCACCAAACCACTCTCAAAGTAATTTTAGTTTGAATGAAAATGACACGCGACAACCAAAGTCATCAAAAGTCATTTGGGAACCCCCTGCAAATTAAAGAAAATAATTAATTGCTTACCTTAAATCATGGGATCATATGTCAATTAAATAATTAATAAAATGAGATAATTGTTGTTTTCCTTAAATTATTGGACACTTAGGTCAATTAAATAATTAAACGTTACGTTAATTAAATAATTAAGGATATAATTTATTTATTTTTTGTTCCATATATATTTGACACGTATATATATATTGTGTAAAAATATGGGGGGCCCTTAAATTATGGGGCCCTAGGCACATGACTAAGTTGCTAACATTGTTGAGCCGGCTATGGTGACAACCCTTGAGTGGAAGGATAAATATGTGTGAAAAAAATGAATGTTTATTTTTGTTCATCCACCAAAAATATGATAGATATTTATCATTCCACTCAAAAATTGTCCCATGTTATTTTTATCCAAACTAAAATCACTTTGGACGTGGAGCTTGAGCATTAAAATTTCTTTAAGAAAAAAACTTATTTGAAACTACACATACCCCCCCCCCCCCCCCCCCAACCCCATATTATTCAGAAGAAAATTTGGGTCTCGTCTTGACGGTGGACATGGGATGGCCGTCCAAAGTAAAGATCCAAACTTAAATTTTGAATATTATATGAGACCCTAAAACTAAATGTAAATTTTGAATGACCCTAAAACTAAACGCAAATTTTGAATACTATGGAGACATAAACAAAATCTAATGGTCACCCTAAGTCAACCGTCAAGTTGAGACCAAAATTCTTTTTTGGACAATATGAAGACATAAATGCAAAATTTAAATATTATATGAAACGCTAAAACCAAAATAACCCAACAAAAAGAATATTAAAGTGTCAAAAATGAATAGTTGAGTATAATTTGGCAATTTCTTTAATTCTCCAGTAGGATTGAGTTTTGAAAAGAATCACATTTGAGAAACCAAAATTAATTAAATTGCAAAGCAAAACTAAGGTCTTGCCTATATCATGGGCGTCAAAAAGAAGATATCACATCCCACTCCTAGAATACTGAGAAATGCGGGGATGGAACATGCTAGCTACTCCGTACAAAGTATAAAAATATTACGACTATCTAGAAGACAAGTGAGAGGACTCTAACAAGAAATGATGCTAGTCTTAAGGTCGATAAATCCTAGTATCTCAATCCAGCAACAAGAAGTAGCAAGAGTATATCATAATGAAAACTAGTAAGGCGTCTCAAACGCTATATCGTATATAAATATGAAACTAGTAAGAAAAAATGCTACACTAACATAGTTCAAATATACATGATCACAAATACCAGCCTAGGTCTAGTATATACAACCAAATGACCTTCCTTCCTTCTTTATTTGAAATTTTCAAAATTTTGGGGAAAGGAGAGCGGATAAGAATATAACCGTTGGGCTCTGCTAGGTTATGCTGGAGACAGGACTTGTCACGCCCCAGTCCCTAAAATATATAGGACCAGGCCACGTGGCAATGACCAACTACGTATCAAGTGGACTCTAGTCCAACTCAAATACGTATAAGCTGTTATGTGAGGGTCACTGTCTAGATAACTCAATAAAAATATCCATGTCTCAATCCACAAGAAACGAAATAAAAAGAATGAACAATATATATCATGGTGTGCACCCCACACTACACATGTCCGAATAGACTCGAATGAAATAACACGAGTCTACAAACACTAGGTCATATCAGGAGTAAATAATCAATAAGAACATAATAGATGAACAACGAAATACATGATAGAAATACCTAATAGTGATACATGTATACCGAGACGATACTCATCAGCATCTCCAGCAGAACTCAACGACAATCAACACTGTAAATCTAGCAGGAGACCAGGTCCTCATAGGGACGTAACAAGATACAAAAAATACAAGCTATGTAAATTGTAATAAACTCATAACTAATGCAAGGGTATTCTAACCGCCTAAATGTGCAATTTAGAGGACAACTTTCGTATACATGGGTGAAATTCAGGCTAACTCTACTAGTCTATGTTTCTCAAGGCTAGTGATGTACATATATTGTCAACAATCGTCTGTATCCATCCGTAATGTTCCAAGAACGCCAGGGGGCATCTGCATAACTCATAAAATCTCATAGGTCATCCTGGAGAACCTATGGTATACCAATGTAGCTGTCACATACGCATAGTAGTTGTCCTCCCCCATAATCCCCTACTGACCAAGTCATACCAATAACCTGTCCAATTTTATAACTGCTTGAGTCTCTAATACACTAATAATAGCAATTACGTTTTCTATCTGTCATGCGTTCCTTACGTAATAATGATCAGTCAGTTACGCAGACCGTGCCCCTAGCAAGATGTCATAATTGTGTAATATGAGTGTCATGGACAAAGAATATATAAATATATCCTCCAGTCATAAGGTAATCCCCTAAAATTAGGTCGATATGCATAAAATAAATAAAATATGTAATGCCCCACTCTGCACGGTGCATTATGCTGAGTTGGATTGGAACGAGGCGTTGGGTTGGTTGAATTACTTTGAGTCAAAATTGGGAACAAATATTAATTCATGTTTTGGTTTCATTTGTAGGCTTTTACGCGAGACTTTCTAAGGTCGATAATTTGCCCCAATGCGGGAAGAAGTACAGAGTCAAGTATCGTACAACGGAATCAGTAGGCTAGACCAGAGCGATGCAGAGATAATGAGACTTAACGATGGTGCAGTCTTCCTTGAATTCGCTCAGGTTGGATGATTGAGAAGCACAACCTGCTCGTATAGTTATAACATTTAAGTAAATTATGCTTTGCATCAAACTACAAAAATTGGGGATATGCTGTATCGACTCAGGTATAGCGATAGACTCTGTCGGCTCTGTAGAACGATAAGCAGATGAGTATAAGGTGGGCGGGCCAAGACCCTTCTCCTCTACTCCTTCATGCTTAACAAAATATATTAGTTGCTTGCTAACAATATCATAGATTCAACGTACGTGGTTTGAAGAAACACAAGTCAGAACTTACATTTGAACATTAAGATAGAACATTGAAACAAAGTATATCGAGGCATGCATCAAGTGCATGAGCATCGAACGGAGATGCTTCGTTAGGCAATGCGAGCAGTTGTGGCACAATGCCACAAAACTTCCAATAGGCGAGAGATGAAAACGTGCATCCGTGCATGAGATTCATAAACGTTTTATAAAGCGAAGCTTGTAGTTGCGTTTCGAAACCATGTAACTATGTCGGAAAGGGAAAAGTGCCACGAAACTATCGATCAGGGATAGGGTACCACTGAACGATGTATCGAGAAGCAATATGGTGATTCGGTACCTCGGGGCCTATGGGTCGTCAAGTGAAATACTATATAAGACGGGATACGATATCTCAAGATGGGGTATGATATCTAAAGACGGAATAGTTGGTGACTACGAGTCGCCACAGAACAATAATCGGAGGACGAAAGAGATAAGATATTAAGATTTAGTGGGGCGAGTAGACTTGTTCCTCGACCGTATTTACAAATGGAAGAGATGCTGGGATTTAGTGGGGCGAGTGTACTTGTTCCCCGGCCGTACTTACTAATGGAAGAGATGTTGGTATTTAGTGGAGCGAGTAGACTTGTTCCTCGTTGTACTTACAATTAAAAATGTCGTATGAGTTCATAAATAGTACTGCTTACACTACCAGAATAAGCGGGATTAGCGATATTTTTTAGCGACGTCAACGAAAAATGTTGCTAATATTAAATATATTAGCGACTCTAAGTAAAAACGTCGCTAGACGTCGCTAATTGACGACATATATCGACATTTAGCGACTGTAATTTAGTTTTTAAAAGATTAGTCGCTATAAGTTCAATTAAGGTCGCTAAACGTCGCTAATATGTTTTATTTAGTGACATTTAGCGGTGTACTTAGCGACCTATCTCTTTTAGACATTTAGCGACGTCATTAGTGATATCAGAGACGTAGCTAAGTTAGCAACGTCATTATTTGCGTTACTAAAACGTCGCTAAATTACTTTCATTTAGGGCTGATTCCCCCAATTTTCTTCGATCTCTCCCTCTCCCAAATTTAAAACCCCCTCCCTCCGGCTCCTTCTTCCTCCGGCTCCCCTCTTTCCTCTGGCGACTAGCTTCCTCCCTCTCGGCGACCCCCCTCCGGCCGTGTCCTCCCCTTCCGGCTCCACTCCTCCCTCTGGCGTCCCCTCCTCCCTCCCGGCGACCCCCCTCCGGATGTGTCCTCCCCCCTCCGCCGTCAGCTCCTCCTTCCTCCGGCTCCCCACCTCCCTCCGACATCCTTCCTCCGGCTCCCCTCCTCGGTGAGCTGCTCTCTCTGTCTCCTTTCTCTCTCTCTCTCTCTCTCTCTCTCTCTCTCTTTCTAACATGGCACAACATGACACGACACAACATGACACACACTAACCCTAACCCTAACTCGAACACACACACACATACACACACGCACGCGGACACACTAACACATGCAGATACTAATCCTAATACTGACACGGACTCACAGACACAGACACGGGAATGACTCTTCAAACTAGTCAACACTAGTCAAAACTAAGTTATACCTAGGTTTCTAGGTCAATACCTTGCTAATACATATATTTATAGTATTTACATACTAATACCTAAGTCTAGAACAAATACCTAGTCCTGTATCCTAGTGTTTCAACCCGTATCCCAATATTACCATGTATCTTAATATAACTAATATACCTTATCTAAATTCAATACCTTGGTACTACTTCTTAACCTAAATTTACCTCTTAACTTGGTATTAATATCTAGATACTATCACATAACACCTTAACTTATGCCAATTTCCCCCAATACCTTAGTGTATCTATATATCCTAGTATCTAATAGTCACCCTTAACCAATTTCTAACACATAGGCCTGCCACCTACTGATACTATCAGGTATTAGTCACTCCTCTAGAGGACGCTACATAAACAACTTGGTACTAGACCTTGATACCTTATACTCAAGGCCTGTACCCCTTACCCATTACCCCTACCTACTATCTGCAGGTGCAGGAACTCAAGCCCCCAACATTGACACTGTGCATACTTCACTTAACACCTTGCTCATAACATTACCTATACACACTTACCCTCTAATATTTAGAAACCAAATCTTTACCTTACCCAACCCACTGATACAATCAAGTATTATTTACCCCAAATTACCACCCCTCGCTCAACACCTCAATCTTGCCCCTAAATAACCTCAACACTCACCCATTATTCGTAATGCCTCAAGACTGGTCATAAGCACTACCCAAACCTGTGCACAATATTTACCCTAAATCAGGTTGCACAACCTGTGTATACTGTTGCACATAAATTATGCTCAGCCTACAGGGCCTCAATCGGGTATCAAGTTAGAGCAGTTCTTACCTTCCTCCAGAGAATCACACTGTATGTAATAATTTCTAGGACACATACTTTCATTTTTGCAGAAGTATCTAGAAATAGATATGAATTACTATCTGTGCCATCGTTCGTGGATTTACAACCGTCATCCTGATGACATATGCGGTATGCGAGATAAATTTATTGAGGGTGTACAACAGTTCCTGCAGTTTGCCAAGGCATTCCCTCAGTACATGGACGGTACCAAAATTAAGTGTCCATATATGAGATATCGCAACTTGAAATATCATCCATAAGTGGAAGTCACATATCATTTGTACTCGAAGGGCTTTACGCCAAATTACTATCAGTAGACCGTGCACGGAGAACTTGTGTCTCTAGCATCAAAGTAGGAGCCTTATGTGGAGCCATATATGGATGTCTACGACCACGCTGCTTACGACGATGGGTGGATAAACATGGTTTTTGATGCGACGGGACCTAGTTTTAATCTGAACAATTATGATGCAGCTGAGGAGGCACCGAATGCCAATGCTGGAGTTGCTGGAGAATGCAAGGACTCTATTATACCCTGGTTGTGAGGATCATTCACCGTTGGAGGTGGTTACAAGATTGTTGAGCATCAAGTCCGATTTTAACATGTTGCAAGAATGCTATAATTGACTGATCGATTTGATTATAGAGATCTTGCCCGAGGGTGCAAAGTTGCCTAAAGACTTCTATCGATCTAAGAGGATGGTGAGATTGCTCTGGATGGGATACAAGAAAATTGATGCATATCGCAACAGGTGCATGTTGTACTACAAAGATGACAAGGATGAAGATGCGTGCAGATTCTGTGGTGCTGATCGCTACAAGGCCAGTGGTAGAGGAAAGTCTGTGGGTGCAAGGAAGTCTACTGATTCGATGCACTACTTGCCTTTGACGTAGCAGTTGCAGAGATTGTTTATGGTTAAGGAGACTGCAGAAAATATGAGTTGGCACAGGTGAAAACAGATCGAAGGAGTATTGGATCATCCATCCGATGGAGAAGCATGGAATCACTTTGATTGAGAGTATCCAGATTTTGCTTCAGATCCGCGTAATATCAGATTGGGGCTCTCATTTGACGGTTTTACCCCATTCAGACTTTCGGGCTCCCAGTATTCATGTTGGCCTGTGATCGTCACTCCGTACAATCTACTGCCTTGGATGTGCATGTAGACTCCATATATGTTCCTAACCGTTATTATCCCGGGTCCGAACAATCCAAAGAGGAATATCGATGTGTATTTATAGCCTTTGATAGATGAGTTGAATCAGCTGTGAGAAGTAGGTGCCAACATGTACGATGTTTCTAGCAAGCAGAATTTTCAGATGAGGGCAACACTTATGTGGACCATCAACAACGTTTTGGCCTATGAAATATTATCAGGATGGAGCACTCATGGTCGTCTCTCATGTCCGTATTGCATGGACCATACTAAGGCTTTCCGTTTGAAACACGTAGGCAAACTGTGCTTCTTCGATTGTCATCGATAATTTATGTCGAAAGATCATCCGTACCGGAGGAACATAAATGCTTTTCGTACGGGCGTTATGGAGAAGGCCAATCCACTGCCAAGGTGGCCCAGATACACGATATAGAAAGAGGTAAAAGATTTACCAAGTGCTATTGAAGAGCCTACTAAGGGGTACAAATGTGACGGATTTAGTCGCACCTATAACTGGACGAAGAGGAGTATATTCTGGGATCTGCCATATTGGAGCACCAATCTGATCAGACATAACCTTGATGTCATACATATCGAGAAAAATGTATTTGATAACATAATTAATACTGTAATGGAGATAAAGGGGAAGACAAAAGATAATCCGAAGGCCATGTTGGACTTAGAAGAAATATGTAGACGTCCTGCGTTGTATTTGATAGAGGAGGGGAATGAAAAGTTAAAGCAACCTAAGTCAGTTTTTTCACTGGAGAAAGAGGATAAAGGGAGACTTTGTAGGTGGATTCAGGGTCTAAAGTTTCCAGATGGGTATGTGTCGAACTTGAAAAGATGCGTCGGCCTCAAGGAGACAGCTTTCTGGATCTTGATTCCACAAAAAATAGTTGTTTGTGTATCAAATCTTCAAACTACAGAGACGTCAATCTAGGCAATGATTTCTTTGGCATCTTATAAGAGATTGTGGAGTTGACATATAATTATGGCACATAACCTGCTAATATCGTGCTATTCAAGTGTGAATGGTTCGATCCGATTCAAGATCAAGGTTGGAAAATTGACAAGCATGGCCTTGTGGATATAAACTACAAGCGTAGATATCAAGGCTACGAACCATTTGTCCTATCAAGTTAGGCTCAACTCGTGTATTTCACAACTTATCCTAGACGGGGGACAGCGAGGTCGGATTGATGGGCAGTATGCAAGACTAAAGCTAGAAATACCTTTGACATTGACGAAATAGCTTATCAGAAGGATTAGCTTATAACAAATATTATAGATGTGAGTTATTCATTACACGAGTAGTAATGTAGAAGATGTATAATTATCCGAAGAGGAAGACGAAGAGGAAAATAAAGTAGATAAAAGTGAAGACGAGGTGGAGGAAAAGAAAGAGGAAGATGAGGACGAGGAAGGCGAACAAGATAAATTTTCTAAAGATGATTGAAAATAAAAATTTTTGCCTGTAGAATGTACTATATTTTGACTGTAGAATGTACTATTTTGACGAATATATGTATTATATTTTGTACTGTAAAATGTATTATCCATTTAGACTTGTGATACCACTAGTTATTTTTTGTACAATTCTATGAATGATGTGAGATATGCATAATATTTTGACTGTAGAATGTACTATATATATTAGTGTATTTCTTTATTCATTATATGTTGTTATCAGATATGACAGAACGACACGGAGGGTTCGGCAGGTCCCAAGGTAGATAGAGTGCTCCTCCGGTACTGCCTACTGTTGGTTCCGGATCCTAGTCGTTCAGTACTCCAGTATATCGATCAGTCACATCTTCGACTGCGACAACGTTACGTGGCATCACTCCTGGGATGAGTAGTTCCAGGCCTGATAGTACTCCCTCGTCTAGTGTTCCTCCTGTTGACGGAACCATGGAGACAGATGAGCATATAGAGGAGGTCGTGCTGACATTGTCCCAGCATCAGCTAGATCCTCCATGCGCACCTCCGGAGGTGACGAGGACAGAGATTTAGGCCAACGATATAAAGTAAGTCAATTAAATAGTTTAGCATCATATATATCGTGTATTTCTTTATTCATTATATATTAATTTTTTTGATCAAAATAATTATCTCTGTATGGATATCGTCCATCGTCAGTTCAGAGATGCCTGGACCTCTTTCTGAGGAACAACTATGGTGGCCCTTGGATCAACTACTCTGAAGCTCCAGAGGAGAGGAATGCGTTCTGGTTTGCGCACTTCAAGGTAAAAGTATATTATATAAATCCTCTAATTTATGCATATTATATAACTTATCCGTGATGCTCACTTACTAAATTATTTATTATAGCAAACGTATTTCTATCCTCCGTACCGGGCCGAGTTGATCGAGCGGATATTTCCTACCGTTGTTGCCAAGCTTATCCGTGATGCTCTGGATGACCAGAAGGCTCATGATTGTGCTAGAAAATTAATCCAAGGTTGGATCACACCTGAGCAGTGGACTGCGATGAGGGCTAGATTCGATGATCTGAGGTACAAGGAAAGGTCTGAGAAGGCCAAGGAGGCTAGGCGGAATGCTGCAAAATGGTGTAGTGGCTCGATTCCGATGACGAAATATTTTTGTCGTTTGGTATATTTTTTATTTAAGATATATTATTTTAATATAAGTACGATAAAATGGTAGTAGAAAAAATATTTAATTTTAGTACTAAATAATATATTTTTAACAAATACAGAGGGGTGAGGATGCAAACATGGTGACCTTCTTCTTGGCCACCCATCGAAAGGACGGAAATCTCATTGATGAGAGGGCCTCGCAGACATATGTAAGTATTACTTTACTTTGTGTTAATTTTAATATAACTTAAGCAATTATCGAGTATCCAAACATTTTTAGGTCGAGTATCTTAGGCTGCGTGAGCGGGCGACTGCTAGTGCACCTACAGCTGGAGAGGCTGGTACTTCCTCGCAGCCCGCTCTAGCTCCGTCGGCGGATGAGCTATGGGTGACCGCCGCTGTTGGTCTCTAGAGGGGTACATACTATGGTACGGGATCCTATGGCATCCTAGTTGCGACACAGTCATCTAGGGCCTCCCCGACAAGTGCGCATTCTCCAAAGCCCTCGTAATCGGCGACCAGAGTCCAGGAGGCTGTTGACCGTTAGATTGTGTCTCTCCATGATGAGTTACGTCGAAGGATAGAGGAGCAGCCCTGGTCCCAGCCGCAGGCGGATGACCCGACGCTCATCGCACGATTTGATATGCTCGACCGCAACATCACAGAGCTCCGGGATTTGACAAATGATCTTAGAGCCTCGACAGAGCGCAGCGTAATGGAGCTGCAGGCATCACAGCTATCCATAGGTGAGAGGATAACGATGATGCAGGATTCAATGGTTCATAGCAGTACGAGGCTGTTATCTACCATGGATTCTTACAACTAGCGACTCGCAGAGTTGGAGCGGATACGTCCTCCTGGTGCACCTACATCGACACAGACTCCACCGACGTCACTGCCTTCTCCATTGACATCGGTGTCAATTTTACGGAAGCAGTATGATCTGTTCTTATCCTTCATGCACACCGGTGGTCATCCTCCTGCAGATCCGCAGTAGTATGGATATTTGCTGGATATTTGTATTATTTAGGATGAGACTCAGTTGTTTGGATATTTGCTATATTCTTTACGACGATATTTTCTCCTGATTAGGTTTTTAATTTCAATATTTTATTTTCTTCAAAATTTATTATATTATACATATTAAATATATATTAATTTACCAGTGTTGAGTGTTCAACCTAAGGGGTCGACAAACCCAGTAATTTCAACGGAGGGTTGCTCCTGGTCTATTTGTACAGATTGTGAATTAATAAACTACATGAATAATAGTTTGGAAATAATTCAGTATTAATTTTTTTTTACTGTATCATTAGCGATATTTTTAGCGATATTTAGCGACGTTTAGTGACGTTACTACACGTCGCTAAATACGTCGCTAAGTTGTGACATTACTACACGTCGCTAATGACGTCTCAAAAAATGTCGCTAAAAATGTCGCTGTACGTCGCAACTTGTTGACATGGCAGTATTGCCAGGTCATAGTAACGTCGCTATAAAAATCGCTACATACGTCGCTAATTTGTGACGTAAAGCGACAAATCAACACGTCGCTAATTAGCGACGTTGAGTCACTAAACGTCGCTAATCTAGAGACGTATTTACGTCGCTAAAAAACGTCGATATAACGACGTTTGGCAATGTATTTTCCGTCAGCGACTAGCTAAAAGGCGACTTCTGTAAAACGTCACTAATTACGTCGCTAAATTTATTTAACGACGTTTATTGGTTATTTAGCGACATTTTTTTACGTCGCTAATTTAACTTTTTCTGGTAGTGTTAATTATGCTCCATGCCAGGCATCGTATCATAGATAGATGGTTAACGCATTTTTATGGTCATGGATAACTTGTGCACAAGGTTTACTATTTTTTTGATTGGTATTTCAGTCACACCAGAACCGAGACTACCTAGGGAAATTAAGAAATGTGCTACGACGCGGGGCATTGCGGGACCTCCAGATGGCTCGCAACTCGACTTGGAGGGTGTAGTGTAATATCAACTATACTCCTTCATGGTGTCGACAATATCACCAATGACCTTCATATAGATAAGAGTAGTATGATATCGAGAATGTTTCAAAGTAGGAAGAAGAGTGTGCACTTTGCCATATGCAAGGGTGGGCGCTTATGTTTGCATCTACCTTGCCTTGAATACGAGTGTATATATTGGCTATAGTAAGAGCCATGAATAATGGGATGTGGTTCGATGTGTTTTCATGTATTACTTACGCGATACAAGTATGGCATGCTTAGTTACCTACACGGTCGAGAATATCATGCATAATTATCGATGTGATCGAGTATAACATGCTTGTCTGCTTAAGTGATTCAATGCTTACATGTGTACATGCTTTCATAACTTTAAAATATGCGCATGCGAACATGATTTACTGCTTTCGATGCATGCCTCAACATGAACTGAATTTTATCTAAGTTCTAATAAAAAAATTACCATATAATCTATATGCTTCACATGATTATTTAGTATCAATTTAGGCGAGTGGATTATGTCACGCCCCAGTCCCAAAATATGTAGGACCAGGAATACACAACATGCCAGCTACACATTCGACCAGACTCTGGTCCGACTCGAATACGTATAAGCTGTATAATAAAGATCACTATCTAAATAATCCAGTAAATAAAACATCTATGTATCAATCCACAATGAACATAAATACACAAGAATGAGCTACATATGCTACAATCGGCCGCCCAATAACACACAAACTCAAATAAACTCGAGAAAAAAATACGAGTCTATAAAAACTAGGCTACAACAACAGATGAATAAACAGTATGAATAAAATAACCATAACGCTGGTAGAAATAATATCAGTACCTGGTACCAATGCCTGCAAGACAATTAACTCCACCAACAACTCCAAAGGCTCCGTAATCGTCTACGCTGCAAAACTGGCAGGGGACCAGGTCCCCAGAGGAACATAACAAGGTACAAAATAGTATGCCATAGTATAACAGAAAGAAACAAGTGCAACATCGGTGTAATCTGGCATAACCACCTAAGTGAGACATAATTTTTGAAGACAATGTTCGACGAGTGGGCTGTCCAAAATAAAATTGTAGCTCCGGACACGGAGACATATGGGACGTACCGCAGCTCCGGGCAAAGAGTCACACGGGTGATACTACTACTCCGGATACATGAATACTACATCAACAGGACATATACATATATAAAGCACGTACAGAGGAGCCTAAACGTCTAGTAACTGTCTTTTTCTCCCAAAGCGGTCAACGAGTGTGCGCTGAACCTGAACCTCTGTCTAGCAGTCTCGTCATACTGAAGTAACTATCAACAAACGCAACCCTAAGGTCGTCCCAGATTTTGGTCATGTTGTCAGTATCAGGATACAGGAAATCTGGCATGATGATAGTATCTGAATGTGTCCTAGGGTTATGATGCAACCAAATGTATACATTAAGGTGTTGCGAACATCTATCCATTGTTACCAGATATTACCGACGAACGTCTGCACCCGGTTATGATCCGGACGCGAAGTAATGGTTCTAATCCAAAATACACACAATGTATATAATAAATAAATAAATATCTGGTAACTGAAATACAGGATGACAAGGTACACTTGCCTGGATCCGGCTACTGAAGATGGGTCTCCAGTACAACGTCCAAGTCCGCGGGTCCCGTAGTACCTAGAAATGAGGCAGAAGCTCAATCAATAGACTATCACGAGGCTAAAATAAGAGGTGACACACGTCTAGTATAGGCTCCAATCTCTGTTACAAATTCACATAGACACTAAGCTAGAGGGTTGACCAAGGTTGACTAACGGTATGCCATATCTAATTCAATTGATCACCTGTTTAAAATTACCAGACGAAACCTCAATCTTACCATATTTATCATGATGTTCAGTAGTTCAAGCCATGATCAATCCTCAGATTTCACCTCGATGTTCACATATATTAACATGCATATTTAAATTTTATCCTCAAAATAAATAATTATTAATTATCACAACCCTCGATTATATACAATCATTACAATTCCACAACAAAAACTACTCCTCGATTAAACTCATCATTAATTATTAGTCCTCAATCACAGATTAATGGTCTGATATCACACACCATTTCACAGTAAATTACTTGCTCCTCAATGATAAATTATAGTATCATTTTGCAATAATTTAAATCTGCTCATCAACAATAATCAATATGCATAAATTAAATTGAACAGCACCCTAAATTATCATACCTAACATTCATAAACACTACTCTCAATATTCATATTATTCCCAACCATCATATATATATTTTATAACATCATTTCCATAATATTAATGCATGCACATACCATCAAATGCATGTAAATAACCCTAACTATTAACTTAGGCTTTTAACCATTAATTGTATATTATAACATGTATTAAACCTAAAATCTCACATGCATAATCAACCCAACCCTAAAACTAACTAAACTATATAACAATATACAAAACACAAGGGGAGGGGTGAGAGTATACCCTAGCAACGTATGGTGGTTGCTGGCCGGAGTGGGGTTCGGTGCGGGATAGAGTCGACGTTGGGTGGAGGGGCTTGGCCGAGGTGGTGGAGCTCGCCGGAGTGGGGGGGGGGAGGCCGGTCGACTGCTGGTGATGATGAAGGAAGTTGATGATAAGGATGATGATGATGGGGAGGAGGATCGTGTAGGTGGTGGTTTAAGGTACAGCGGGTGGAGGAAGTGATGGAGAAGTCGAGGATGGTGGTGGAGCTATTGTTACAGGGATGGAGGAAGTGTAGTCGGTCGGGGTGGCTCAGCGTAGAGGTGGTGGTTCTAGGTACAACAGGTGGAGGGGTTGCTCGGCCGTGGTGGTACTGGAGATGTCAGCGGGGTGAGGGGTTGCTCGTCCGGGTTGGATGGCCGGTCGGGTTGAGTGCAGCTGGAATGGGGTGGTTCAGGCGATAGCTCGGGAGGAAGAGTTGGCCGGGGTCGGGTTGGGTTAGCCGGAGTAGTTGTGAGGAAGAAAAATAAGAAGAAGAAGAAGAAGAAGAAGAAGAAGAAGAAGAAGAAAAAGGGAAGAGGAGAAAGTTGGCTGTAGTTTTATGGAGAAGGAGGAGAGAGGATGGGGGGTTTCCAAGGTATTAGGATTAGTGCCGGCATGGGGAGATGGGGAGTGATGGAAATATTTTATAGGAGGTGGTGTGAGGAATGGGTGGCAAGGATGAGCTCCAAATTCAAATGGATGGCTCAGATTTTATATGGAGGAAATTGCTCATCCAAAGAAGAGAGAGGAGTGAGGTTGGACCGGTCAAGGGAGAGGGGTGGTTTCTTCATTGGTTTGAAACAATGAGCTGATGACACCTAATAACACTTTTATAAATTAGCCCCTTAACTTTTGGGTATTTGCACAAACATATAAAATGATGGAAAAATGGTGTGGGAAGTGGTGTTTGGTGTTTTATAGGGTGAGGGGGTGTTGTATGTTTTACATGGGCTTAATTAATGGGATATTGGGTTAAATTGGGGTTAAGTTGGAATTAGTCAAAGTTGGTATACCCAATTTTATTAAAATCAAATGTCATGTGCTCTTAAATTAAATGGGGGCACATGGGGTCTTAGCTTGGAGTGACACAAAGGTCATAAAAGGTGTAGGATTGGTGTTAGGCTTGGACCCTTTAATTGGTCCGACTAAACGGGTTGAGTTTGTGTCTCAAAATAGAAGGCAACGATACAGGTACGAGACACATGATTAAATAATAGATTTTGGATACGGGAAATTATGTAACTAAATTAGAGCACAAGAGATTGCGATTTTGAGTGATGAAAAAGTCCAGCGCCTAGTTTGGCGTGTCAAGAGTGCAACAATTAGTTGGAAATTATGGGCTATAGTTGGGCTCCGAATATTACAACAACGGTAGGGTGCACCAAGGATTTAATTAAAGAATCAGACATCTGCAACCTTAATTCCAAACCTCAATTACCTGATGCTAAACCAAAATTTTTAACCTAAAACTAGTCTATCTATAAAAATAAACGAGAGGGTTTACATCCTTCCCAACTTAAAAAAATTTTGTCCCCGAAATTAAAAGTAAAGCACGACTAATAGCTACAAGAATTTAAAAGCAAACTGGTAATCGAATGCGGTACGTAAATTTATACCTTGGTCCTCAAATAAATATGGAAAATGCTACCGAATGGAATCCTCGCTCTCCCAGGTAGACTCGCCTGACGAATGATGCTTCCATGCAACCCTGACTAGTTGAATAGTCTGACCTCTCAAAGTCTTCTCACTGCGATCGAGTATCACCACTGGCTGCTCTACATAAGGTAAACTAGGCCCGACTGTAATCTCTGAATGATCCAGTATGTGGCTAGGGTCTGCCACGTATCTTCTCAACTGTGAAACATGAAATACATCGTGCACTCCTTCTAATGATGTAGGCAATGCAAGACGATAAGCCACTTTGCCAACTCGTTCCAAGATATCAAAAGGTCCAATGTACCTTGGACTCAGCTTGCCTCTGCCTTCGAATCTGATGGTACGAGTAGGTGATATATTCAAAAATATATGGTCACCCTCCTTAAACTCCAAAGGTCTGCGGTACGCATTTGTCCAATGCTTCTGTCTGTCTTGTGCTGTACGCAGGTGGCTCTGAATCTGCTTTACTTTCTCCACTGTCTATGTCACCAACTCTGGACCCAGTATCTGACGCTCTTCCACGTCATTCCAATATACCGATGACCTACACTTCCTGCCGTACAGTGCCTCATAAGGTGCCATCTGTATGCTGGCCTAGTAGCTGTTGTTATAGGAGAATATCTACCAAGTATAGATGGTCCTCCCATGATCCTCCAAAGTCGATCATGCACACTCTCAACATATCCTCTAGTATCTGAATCGTGTGCTCTGACTGGCCATCAGTCTGTGGATGATATGTAGTGCTGAACTTGAGACGAGTTCCTAGGATCTCATGCATACTCCACCAAAAATGTGACGTGAATATGGAATTATGACCCGATACAATGCTGACAGGCACTCAATATAGTCGTACTATTTGTTTCATATACATGTCAGCTAATATCTCCGTGGACTGTCCAACTCTGAAGGGCAAGAAATATGCAGACTTAGTGAGTCGATCTATGATAACCCAAACTGCATTATTCCCATTGGGGCTCATCGGGAATCCTGTGACGAAGTCCATGGTAATGTATTCCCACTTCCACTCGGGAATGGGAAGTGGCTACAATAGCCTTACAGTCCTCTGATGTTCAGCCTTGACTTGCTGACAGATCAAACATCTTGCCACGAATCTTGCAATCTCCCTCTTCATTCTATGCTACCAGTAGTGTTGTCTCAAATCTCGGTATATCTTCATACCCCCGGGATAAATAGAATAAATAGAGCTATGAGCCTTGGTCATCAACTTCTGGTGTAGCTCACCACTCAAAACGTATAGGCGATTTCCATACCTCAATATTCTGTCTTCATGAATCCTGAGTCCCGTCTGCATGCCGGCCTCTGTCCTCTCTCGCAGTCGTCAAAATCTCGCATCTGTAGGTAGGGCTACCTTGATCCTCTCAACCAAGGTAGACTGACCTCGAGATTGGCCATCTGTCCATCCATGCCTGGCAACACAATCTCTATCCCAAGCTCCTGAAGATCCTCTAACAATTGTCGCTGAGTCATCAAAAAGTATGCCATGGGCTTCCTGCTTAAGGCATCTGCTACTACATCCGCCTTTCCAGGGTGGTACTATAACTCTATATTATAGTCTGTCATTAACTCTAGCCAGCACCTCTGTCTCATGTTGAGCTCCTTCTGAATGTAAACATATTTCAAACTTTTATGATCTGTGTAAATCTCAACACGCTCTTTATAAAGGTAGTGCCGCCATAGCTTTAGTGCAAATATCACTGCAGCTAGCTCTAGATCGTGCTTCGGATAGTTCTTCTCATGAACTCTCCGCTGTCTCAATGTGTAGGATATCACCTTACCGTGTTGCATTAGTACACATCCTAATCCGCTCCCAGATGCATCACTGTACACTATAATCCTCCTGATCCTGAAGGAAGTATCAAAATTGGTGCTGATGTCAGACACTTCTTCATCTCATTGAAAGCCGTCTGACACTCCTTAGTCTAGATAAACTCCTTGCCTTTATGCGTCAGTCACATCATAGGTGCAACGATTCTCGAAGAAGTTTTCCATGAACCTCCGATAATATCCGGTAAGTCCGAGAAAACTCCTAATCTCTGTAACTGATATAGGGGTAGGCTACGTCTCTACTGCAGCGATCTTCTCTGGGTCAACTGATAGTCCATCTTCGGTAATTATGTGTCCCAGGAATGGTACTCTATCCAAGCAGAACTCATATTTGCTGAGCTTAGCATATAGCCTCTCCTTTCTTAGAGTCTCCAACACGATCCTGAGATGTCACTCGTGCTCCTCCTGGCTCTTGGAATATACTAAGATGTTATCGATAAATACTACCACGAACTTATCTAAGTACTGGTGGAAAATATTATTCATCAGACTCATAAATACTGCTGGCACGTTGGTTAAACCAAATGGCATAACTAGAAACTTATAGTGCCCGTACTTCGTCCGAAAAGCCGTTTTCGGATTGTCCTCCCTTCGTACATTGATCTGATGATAGCCGGATCTGAGATCAATTTTCAAGAATACACATGCGCCACTTAGCTGATCAAATGAATCATCAATGTATGGCAAAGGGTACTTGTTCCTTATTGTTACAACATTTAATGCCCTGTAGTCGATACACAAACGTACCGTCCCATCCTTCTTCGGCACAACTAAGATAACACTAGCCCGAATAAAAACCTTGTCTAAGAGATCCTCTACTATGGACCTTCAACTCAACCAACTCTATTGGTGCTAGTCTGTAGACGGAGAAAGTAACTGGCTCGGCTCTGGGAGTCAACTCTATCACAAACTTTCTCTCTCTATCAGATGGCAGGCCTAAAAGATCCTCTGGAACCACATCCTCAAATCCTGATATAATGCGAAGGTATACCGGTTCACTTGGGAGCTTGAATCTGAGATGAGTGATAGGTTTCCCTCATTATTTCCTAGTGGTAGGTTATATTCATAAGTTTTGGGATAAAACTTCTAATTAGTTGGGTAGGATGTGGTGCCCTATTCTCCCTATTCGGGGAGCGCGGCTAGGAAATAGAAGACGGTATCGTTCGATTAGGATAGATTGAATCAAAAATTCATCCTCGTTATGGATTTGTTTCTTCGAAATTGATTCACATATTCAGTGGACCGTGCCCCTAGGATCGACTTAGCGGCACAGTCAGAAGGGACCTCTCCGCTGTATCTTTTGTTGCCTCAGTTTTCGCTGTCGCTTGTTGCTTTCGTGCTTTGAGTTGGTTTTCGGATTTGCTTGAGTTTTCTTGAACGGTTTCAATAGATTTTATTATTTTTGTTCGTTGAACTGTACTTCATGTCATGACCCACACCCTGATATTCGGGCATGAGTACGTGGTTACGCCCAGCTTACGCTGCAGAATCGGCGATAGAATGCTGTCTGGATTATTTCTAACTATCTAACATCTCAACACTATAATATGGTACTTGTCAATCATCTTAACTCCAATCGGAGGAGCAGTATGGTATCTCATACATATATTAATCTCAATCACAGAACAAACTAAAGAGAAAAATAATGCACGAATGGAAATAGCGAAGGAAAGAAAGATACAATCCACAATATGAAATAATAATACATCTGCAAATCTTCTCAAATATAATAGTCTAATACAAGAATCACTAAACAAAACTAGACCTCCTCGATCACTGGGACACTGTCCTCCTGCTCTAGGGGAGTGTCCTCTAAAGTCTCACCCTCTTGAGGTCCGTAATGTGTGGGACACAGCTCCTCTAGTCAATCATCTGGAAAAATATATCCAGTCAGGATTGGAGCAAAGTATATATCTCTGAAAGCAGTTCCAATAACATAATCGAGCATATATAACAAGTAATAGAAAAAGATACAAGATGAACAAGTAGAAGAATATACAATACAAGTGAACAGGTAATAGGCACAATAAAGATGGAAGTAAATACAAGAATAACTGCAAGTAGAGAATAAGAAATACTAACTATGTGTCTTAGAGTACGAGTTCGTTATGTGATCGGTTTAGGTTGCACATGTGGTATATAGGTAACTCCATTATACGTGAGATGTATAATCGACATGCACATGAGATCAAGAGGGCTTTGATCACATAACCAACTCCTACTCCCCCTCCCCAACCAATACTCATGGATCCAATCACGATATGTTATATACATGATCACAATAGTCGTACTAGCACACGAAATAGTGGATGCACAAGAATCACATGAAAGTCAATACCCGATGCACACGATAAAATACATGTTATTAGGTACCCGTTGCACACAGTAGGGGATAACACCTCCTGACGGGATCCATATAACACCAGTCCATAAAATTACTGTGTCGGGAATCAATGTATACTAATATAGAATATGCATATATACAATATTATGAATTGAAAACAATCAGAGAAATATACTCGCCTGAAGTCCTGAGCAAAGTGTGTCTCTCGATGCCCAAGCTGGTATCTCATAACCTATATATGGTATGTTGCATCAATACAAGGTTCAATCATGAAAATAAATGAATTTGATGCAATTCTAGGTTGATACGCCGTTTCAAGGTCAAACCAATGTATTCTAGGTTGTAAGAGTCTAATATTAAGTCACTAAGTCGAACTACTATAAAACTATGCTAAGCTAGCTATGCTAACACACCACAGTGCATTCAAGAAGCCGTATCCTAAGATACGAAGGTTTTCGAATATGAAAAATAGTTTTATATATATAGATAAGTCATATATAATAATAATATCTCAAAATAATATAATTATGATACCTTGGCCTTGCACCAATGTGTATTGCAACTACCTCGATACCCAATCTCAATACCTTGGTGATATCCTGGTATCCCGAGGTATTGTAACACTTAGCTAAGTCATACCTACCTGTATAAGCTAAATAGTAGAGTACCTATCTGTAAAAAGACAACTAAAACAAGTTCATATGTATATACATATAGCTAACTAGCTACCAGCTATCTTAATGAATCCTTAACAACTAAATTAGCTATATATATAACTAATCTTAACAAGTAATTACATAACTCCCTAACTATCTGGACTAACAAATACCTGTGTATATAATTCACTAATAGATATTACAATAGTATATAAAGCTACCTAGCTAATTACCCAAATACTTTATATAATCCATCTAACACCTACCTATATATAACTATCTAACTGACTGAGACTGAAACCAAACTCCAACTAAATAATAACTTAGACTGTGCATGCCAACACTGGGAAAAAACTGAACTGTTACTGTGTATCACCTGTACTGTGCAGATACTATACAGTGCCCTGGCTGCAGTTGTGCCCGAGCGTCTGGCTCTTCACTGCAGTCGCACCACTGCAGGCTATCCCCTCTACTGCAGTTGCTGTCTTTAGTTATCAGTTCATAGTGATCTTCAGGTCTCCAATTCTTCAGTTGTAGTTCAGTGATCTTCAGGTAGATGATTCTTCAGTTATTAGTTCACAGTGATCTTCAGGTCTTCAGTTTTAGTTCAGTGATCTTCAGGTAGATGAGTCTTCAGTTATCAGTTCACAGTGATCTTCAGGTCTCCAGTACTTTAGTTACAGTTCAGTGATCTTCAGGTAGATGAGTCTTCAGTTATCAGTTCACAGTGATATTCAGGTCTCCATCTGCACGCAATATTGATACTGTGTCGAGCCTTCAGGTGTGCATCTGCTCTTTCCTTCAGACTGTGCGGTTGTCTCAATTTGCCTCTGCGGCTGCACCTCTTCATTTGTTTAGGTGTGGACTGCACACAGGAAACTGAGGGTTGATGCTCCTGCTGAACATCATTGGCATACCCGAGCTTCTTCCTCCCCTTTGCCACTATGACTGAAACTACTACTATACTGATACTCCTTACTGTTGAACCACTTCACAGATACACTAATTATATACACTAAACTCTCAAACATATCTAAAATAACTAGTTATATATATATATATATATATATATATATATATATATATATATATATATATATATATATATATATATATATATACACACACAAAACACAAATCGTAAGTGCACCCATATGCATATACCAATATGTATATATATATAGACCTATACACATAGGCATACGTATATACATAAACCCAAAACCTCTATTATATACACCAAATAATGTATAGATAATATATACAAATATATTTACATATGTATGTATAGTACAAAAAGCTAAAACACAAACACATGGGACGCATCGCACCCGCATCACACTTTTCTATGATACGCTTGCGATACGGCTCCGAACTCCCAACTAAACGTATCCCAAAGGACACATACAATCCTAATACATATATTATGAACAATATATATAGAAATTAGAGTGTCTACGTATCTGTGTCATACTGTGATATGCACATGGCCCCGTGTCGGAGGAAAACCCCCAAAATTGACTGTTTCGTCAAATTGACGAGATTCGACCCACACGTATCTAATTATGGATACGATACAAGCTATAAACAAACAATCATGGGTCAAATAGACCTATTAGATCTATTGACAAGCACTACATGTGCTAATCTCGGAATTCCTCTAAAATTGGCACCAATTTGGCCATAACTTCCACCGCATATCTCCAAATGACTCCAAATCAAATCCTATGGATAGCCTATGCATATGGAGTAATTTTTTATGGTAAAAATCTCAAATCTATAGTCTATAGGAAGAGGGAAAACTAATTTATACCTATTGGGAGATACATTCCTAATAAAAAGGTCCCAAATGATAAGTAGCTCCTCTCCTTGTAGATCTTGGCCTCCTCCTCCTTGTTCCTTGCTCCTTGCTTGTAGATCCTTAATGTAGAGGCTTCAATAATGAATTTAGAATGAGTTTGGTGAAGATTTGGTAGAGAAATGATAAGGGAATGGAGGGAAAATGGAAGGAGGAAATATAAATCTAAAAATTTGGGAAATAATTAAAATGAGAGCACTCTCTCTCCTCTCAATTATGGCTGGTCATAAATCCCTCCCCAAGCAATGTACAAAGTCACAACTACCCCTTGGGGCCTCTCATGAAGAAATAATTAGGGAGGGAAGGTTCTAGTCCAATGGTTTAACTAATTAATCATGTTTCTTAAACCATGGGCCTAATTCATGGGCTCAACTTAGACTACTCCAAAAGTTTGTTTTATGCTCTCTAATTAAATGGTTAGGTCCACTACATAAGTCCAAAATAAGTCTACACTATCAACAATTAATAATACAATAATAGATAAATTATGTCATACACAAATATTAATTATAATAATCCTAAAATAATTAATACCCAATAATAATTACCAAACTACCCTTGGATGGAAATGTGAGGGTGGCAAACCTACCCACCTTAGAAAAATTTTGTCCTCGAAATTAAGGAACAAACTATCTACCAAAACAAACAATATAATGCAAGAAGGAATTATACCTCACGGCTCGAATAGATACGGATATCGCTCGCGCATTTCGGTCTCTCGCTCCCAGGCACTCTCTCCTGGTGAGTGATGCCTCCCCGCGACGCGCACCAAAGGAATCGTCTGGTTCCTCAGCACCTTCTCTCTTCGATCCAGAATCTCCACTGGCTGCTTTGGATAGCTGAGAGTAGGGCCCACCTCTATCTCCGAATGATCCAAGATATGACTGGGATCTGCAACGTACTGTCTCAACTGTGATACGTAAAACATGTTGTACACTCCTTCCAATGCAGGTAGTAAGTCTAGTCTGTAAGCGACTGCACCGACCCTCTCTAGAATGCTGAAAGGACCGATAAATCGTGGACTAAGCTTGCCGCCTCCACCAAAATGAATCGTGCCACATGTCGAAGAAATCCTCAAGAAACCCCGACCGCCAACCTAGCACGAAACACAACCTTAGCATTCTAACAAGCAACAATCAAACACAAACAAGACAAAACTAAAGATATACCTCAAACTCCAAAGGTCTTCGGTGGCTATCGGTCCAATGCCGTTGCCTGTCCTGCACAACTCGAAGTCTGTCTCTGATAAGTTTTACCTTCTCTGCTGCATCCACTACCATTTTTGGTTCCAATAAAGCCCTGTCACCAACATCATCCTAGGACAACAGAGTGCGGCACCTCCATCCATACAATGCCTCGAATGGTGACATCTCAATGCTGGCTTGGTAGCTGTTGTTGTATGAAAACTCTACCAAGTGAAGGCGATCCTCCCAAGAACCTCCAAGATCCAAAACACAGGTGCGTAGCATATCCTCGAGAGTCTGAATAGTCCTCTCCGACTGTCCATCCGTCTGAGGGTGATAAGCGGTACTGAACTTGAGCTGAGTGCCTAAGCTAGCCTGCAAAGTCCTCCAGAAATAGGACATAAGATGGCTATACCGATCCGAGACAATGCTCACTGGAACACCGTGCAATCTAACAATCTGGCGTACATACATCTCTGCAAGTCTCCTGTAGATGTACCCACTTTAAATGGTAGAAAGTGGGCTGATTTGGTCAACCTCTCCACGATAACCCAAATTGCATCCTTGCCTCCTGGAGAAAGCGGAAGCCCTGATACAAAATCCATAGTAACATGCTCCCATTTCCACTCCAGAATGGGCAAAGGCTGAAGCAATCCTCCTGGTCTCTGTCTCTCCGCCTTGACCTGCTGGCAAACTAAGTATCTGGACACGAAGCTAGCTATCTCTCGCTTCATGCCATACCACCATACATGCTCCCTTATGTCTCTATACATCTTGTTAGCACCGGGATGCATAGAGTATTGGGAACGATGCACCTCCTGCATAATCTTCTCGTACAATGCTCCCTTCGGTACGCACAACCTGGTACCATATCATAATGATCCATCATCTGTGACGGTAAAGTCCTCTGCCAGCCTGACCTGAACCTGTGCTCTGATGCTCCTCAGAGACTCATCTTCATACTATCCGGCTCTGACTCAGTCTATCAGCTCTGACTGAACCTGAAGTCCCCACATCTGCGCTGCGACCCTCGAAATCAATACCTTAATGCCCAAACTATCAAGGTCTGCCAATAGATGCCTGTCTCTAGTCAAGCACATAGCCATGGGATACCTGCTTAAAGTATTTACGACTATATTGGCCTTCCCTGGATGGTACTACAAAGATATGTCGAAGTCCTTTATCAGCTCCAACTATCGTCGCTGCCTCATGTTGAGCTTCTTCTGTGTGAACACATACTTCAAGCTCTTATGGTCTGTGAAGATCTCTATTCTCTCTCCATAATTTGAGAGCAAAGATAACCGCTGTAAGCTCCAAATCATGGGTAGGGTAGTTCTTCTCATACGGGCGTAATTGCCTGAATGCAGAGGCAATTACCTTCCCGTGCTGTTGTAGTACACAACCCAAACCCTTCCCTGATGCATCAGTGTAAATAGAAAAATCTCTTGCTCCTGATGGTAGTGTCAAGATAAGATCTACAGTCAATCTCCTCTTCAGCTTCCCAAATAATGACTGGCAATCCTCAGTCCAGACAAATTCTATGTCCTTCCTGGTCAGCCTAGTCATCGGCTCTGCTAGTCTGGAAAAGTCCTGAACAAACCTCAGGTAGTAGCCTGCTAATCCAAGGAAGCTCCTGATCTTTGCTACTGAACTCGGGGTAGACCATGATTCAACTGCTGAGATCTTCTTCGGGTCCACCGAGATTCTATCTCTCGTAATAACATGTCCAAGGAATTCAACCTTATCAAGGAAGAATTTGCACTTCGACAACTTGCCATACAACTTCTCCTTCCTGAGGGTCTCCAAAATAATTCTCAAGTGCTGCTCATGATCCTCAGGGGTCTTCGAATATATCAGAATATCATCTATGAAGACTATAACAAATTGGTCCAGGTACTGATAAAATACCTTGTTCATCAGGTTCATGAACATTGCCGGGGCATTGGTCAACCCAAACGACATTACCAAGAACTCAAACTACCCATAACGAGTCCTGAAAGCCGTCTTCGGGATGTCTTCCCTCTTCACCTCCACCTGGTGGTACCCTGACCTCAAGTCTATCTTCGAGAATACCTTTGCTCCGCTCAGCTGGTCAAACAAGTCATCAATCCGCGGCAATGGATATTTGTTCTTGATAGTGAGGTTATTAAGTGCCCTGTAGTCGATACACATACGTACCAACCCATCCTTCTTGGGTACAAACAGTACCGAAGCACCCCATGGTGATGAACTGGAATAGATAAAGCCTTTGTCTTGTAACTTATCCACCTGCTTCTTCAACTCTGCCAGTTCACTATTGTTTTCTCTATAGATGTGCTGAGAGATCGGCTCTATGCCTGGCACTAAATCTATAGAGAACTCCATATCTCTGTCCGACGGCAACCCCGACAAATCCTCTGGAAAGATATCCAAGAACTCGACAATCAATGGATGTGGCGGCTCCCACTCTTCTACCAAAGCCCCACAGAAATTGCCCTCGCTCTGCTCTGCTCCTCGGATGAACTCAAACTCCAGCTCTCCTGGCGTCTGAAATAAAACTCTGCCTCCACGATAATCGATACTAGCATGATGTCTACTTAACCAATCCATCCCGAGTACTATATCATAACTCGGAAGTGGCATTACAAGTAAATATACACTCAGGTCACGGCCTCCCACATAAACCCTCTAGTTCTTGCAAACATCACTGACCAGGATGATGCCACTCCCAGTCGTGATCTTGCAAGTCCTCGTCAACGATTTAGACTCTAGACGATGTCTCAAAGCAAAAGATACAGATACAAAGCTATGAGATGCACCAAAATTAAATAAGGCATAAGTTGGAAAAGAATCGGGTAAGACTGGATCTGATATCACATCTCCGACTGGCTCTGACTCCTCTACGGTCAGGGAAAAAGCTCGCCCCTGATGTACACCTCTCTGCTGGTGCTGGTGCTGTACAAACTTCTGCTGCTGGGGCTGTAAAGGAGGTCCTCTCTTCTGTCCCGTCGGGTGTCTAACGGGTATCCTCTGGATAGGGGATACATTCCGAACTGTACGAGTTAAGGTCTTAGGGCAATCCCTCAGCTGGTGATCGGATGATCCATAAAACAAATATTGCCCCAGTCTCTTCCTGCAAATATCCTATCCGTGCCCTGCCTTCTTATAGAAGAGGCAAGCACGACCTGGCTGGGCTGGTCTCTGCATCTTGTATGTCTGCTGTACAGGTGCTTGGTTAGGTGCATTGGACTGCTGCCTCTGCTGCTGGAAATATGGTTTCTTGGCTGGACCTGTGCTACTGCTACCACCATAAACATCTCGGTCCCTCTTGTGCCTTCTACTCAGGTCTCTCTCGACCTTGCGAGCCTCCCTCAATATGTCTTATGCCCCAGTCCTAAAAATATGTAGGACTAGGAATACGTAACACGCCCAACCGTATGTATATGAACTCCAATATATAGAAACCATATACACACGTACGCTATACATGAATATTCAATCCACCAGTGGTAATATACTGTCACAATAAGTCACACACAATCTATATCTCATCCACATCACAATAATAAGTAGGAATAAAGAGCTGAATAATAACTGGATATCAAAGATGAGTATCAAGTCTTATAGGCGGATGAAAACAAATCCACTATAAAATTACTATACTGAAGTAGCAACAAGGATCTCTAAACAGTGGTAATAAATCACAGATACTCCGCAGGTAAAACCTCCTCAGTCTGGTAAATAGTATCAGGTCCAGGTCCGTACTCTTGTGGATACTCCTGCTCATCCATATCTAGAAAGGGACCAGGTCCTCAGAGAGACGTAACAAGATACATAATAACATGCCAATAAGTACTGAAAAGTAAATATCCAATGGGTCGCCTAACGGTCTAAGTGAATACAGTTTGAGAACAACTTTCCACCAAATGGGCTATCTAACCATATAGTGGGATTGGCATGATTCTCTCGGAGAATCAGGGGCCTACAAAGCATATCGTCTTTTAAACGGCAGAGGCCGCCAAGTAGTATAGGGGTCATCACGATCGTGTATCTTCGGTGGAGCGTACGGGTTATATAAAGAAAAGTATAAATGAGCCCAAATGTCTTACTTGTTGTTCTTCCTATCCCATGCTCTAAGCATGCCATATCCATGATACGATAAAACCTCTAATTAACTATCAGGTCTACTAGCATACAAAGTTTCTATCAGCAGTCATCCCTAACGCACGGCCAATATGTACAGGAGGCCAGACCTGTCACGTAGTCCATGATCTATATGAGACTCACAACTCGTGTAACAACTGTGTCACGGCCAATGAACCTAATGATGCTCCATAATGATAGGGTGGTCTCATAAAGTAGGTTCCAATATACAAAAATAAAATATGATACGACGACATCGTCGTTGCACCCAAGTTTCCTTAGACGCATAATTTATATAGCAATAAATGAACTAAATAAGCAGAAATAAATTATGCAAACATCATATGGAATGTAAATAATAGTACGATGGCAAGGTATACTTGCCGAGCAAGAGTTATATATAGTGCAAGAGTCTAATACGGTGTTATGTTTGATGGAAGAACTGGGGTTAGGTTTTGGGAGAGTTGTAATATATATATAGAGATAAGAGGCGGTGGGGTATTTTGGTGGTTTAAGAAACTACTGTCGCTACTGTTTCCTTTTTTTTGGTTTGGGTTTTGGTTAAGGAGAGTTTAGTAATAATAGGTAAAGAGGCGGTAGATTGAGTCGCTCACACGCACGGAGAAGAGAAAGAAAAGTTGGTTTTTGCTACTGCTGTTGTTGATATTTTTGCTTCTCCTAACAGGTTGTGGGTTCAAGTGGGTAGGGTAGGCTAAGGGGTTTGGGTTAGATCTAATAGAAATTATATATATATATATATATATATATATATATATATATATATATATGTATATATATATATATATATGTATATATATATATATATGTATATATATATATATATATATACATATATACATATAAAAAATTCTAAAAATTATATTTGTGCATACCATCAAGCTAGCAACAGTCCAAAGGGTCTCCTACATGGAATAAATTAGAAAAAAAATTATAATGGCTCCATAAATCTCCTAAATGCACAAATATCTCGAATAAAAATTTAAATAAAAATCTATTCCCTCTATTTAGCTCATAACTATCATAATTAAATAATAAAAATAATTAATACGATTTTCAAAATTAGGGATTTTATATTCTACCCAACTTTTAAGAATTTCGTCCTCGAAATTAAAACTAAGTCACGGTAGAAAGTCAAAGATGGTATAAGGTATAAATTAACAAAGTAAATTTATACCTTGGTCAATGAATAGGTTCAAAAAATGTACGCGCCTGCCGTTCTCGTGCTGCCAAGTTCATTCTCCTGGTCTATTCATCTGTTGAGCTGGCTTCGGTGCTGGAAGTGCTAGCTCCTGTACTGGCGGTAAAAGTGTCACTGTTTGTTGCATTGGATAGTCTCTTACCAAATGCTGTTCGGAACCATACCTTATACATTGTCCTAAGCGGTTCCGACAATCTCTCAAAATGTGCCCGTGTCTCCCATAATAATTACATTGGGGCTTCTCCGAAATCTCATATGGTCCGGCTCTGTGTTGATACTGTTGTTGTTGTTCCAAAGGATATCTGATAGGTCCTTCTTATTGTGTCCTTATTGGACCCAGATGTGTCCTTACTGGTCCTTGTTCTGTCCCCAACTGACCTCCTTTTCCTCGACTAATGGTTTCTTTTCAATCTGGCTTCTGTCAGTAACTCGGCATAAGAGATCCGAGACTGTGAGCTAGTATAGTATTGGAGCTTCTGAGTCAGTCCGCGATAAAACCTCTTAGCCTTGGCCAAGTCATCTGGTATCAGGGCAGCACCATATTTACTAAGGCGACTAAACTCAGCATCATACTCATCCACTGTTCTGTTCTCCTGCTCTAGGTGGAGAAACTGATCGTACAATGCATCTCTGACGGTGTCCGGGAAGTACTTCCTTTCAAAGCACTCGAAGAACTGCTCCCAAGTCTGGTATGTACCCTGCTGGCGCTCCATGGATTCCCACCAGTGATGAGCATTACCATCTAGAAGCGTCCTTACACCCGTCATCCATAGGTCTGTAGGTAGCTGTGATACCTCTAATAACTTTCGAGTGTGAGTGATCTAGTTGGTAGTTTCCTCTGGGCTCTCAATGCCTTTGTACGACTTCGGACCCATCTGTACAAAGTCCTTTACTGAACCAACTCTAGCTTGAGGTACTGGAGTTAGTGCTTGAGCTGGTATAGTAGTATTTGCAACCATCCTTTCAAGTGCTGCTAGGAACTCTTGTCTCTGTTCTGCTGCTTGCTGTCTCTGTTCCTGTATCATTATCTGGAAGAATTGGAACAGTTGTGTCTAGCCATCTTGGGATGTTGATGAGACTGGAAGGTTCCCATTAGGAGGAACGGGAAGATCAGATGGAACTGGATTGTGAATCTGTCCATCTGATCCCAAAAGTCTAGGAATTATTGAGGTCCCTTCGTGGGTCTGACCATTGACTCCAGGAGTTGTGTCGCCATCAGCGACAGTACATCCATTCTGCATATTCATCTCTCTGCAGGTGATGTACACAACGATTAGACGAAGTACAGGAATCAAACATGATACAAGCATTAAATAGAATATGGAAGCATAAAATATGCTGGGGAATTTGTCATGCCCCAGTCCCAAAATATACGAAACCAGGCCACGTGGCAATAGCCAGCTGACACGTCTTCGAGGATATCCCAATTTAATGGATCCACGAAGGGTGCTACACTGTCCTATAATACTAACAGGTATAATATCAATCAATAACAGGTAATCTAATCTCATCCACAATATAAACAGCAAGAATTACTAAATAATCTGCTGGAAGATAAATATCAGTCTCAAGATATCATAGTACAACCAATAATGTCTGGTGGGGATAAACCCACTACTATGATGACATAAAGTACTGAAATAAGATATAAAAGATAATGACTAGGGCATTGGCTGACTAGATAATGATGTCCCTAATCCTAGGCAGAAGGCCTACCAAGTGCTCACGAAAACTCTGACGGCTGCACCTTTAACTCCTCAGCTGTAGCGAACCTTGTCTCCTGTCCGGGGCCGTATACTGTGGGGTAGAAAGCCTCATCCAAATCTGGAAAGATACCAGGTACTCAGAGGGACGTAACAAGATACATAGAAGCATGCCATAAATAAATACTGAATAAAATAAATACAATAAGGGTGTGCTAACCGTCTAAGTGAATGCAATATGAGGACAATATTGGTACGTATGAGTAGGTGTAGGTATATCGTCCATACCGCTCCGAAGAACGTGAAGCTGCATAGTATGTATATATAACATCCATAGTGCTCCGAAGAACGTGGAATCTACAATAATATAATGTCCATAGCGCTCCGAAGAATGTAGAATCTGCATAAAGGGAGTCATCGGATCCGTGGTTCCTCTGGATACTACGGATTCCAATGGGTGTTTTCCATACGCCTACTAGTTGTCCTCCCCTCCTGATGTAAATATGCAAATCGAATACTCGACATGCATACTACGTATCTATGTGCCAGTCTCTACTAACATAAAATATAAACCTGAATTATGTACTAACCGTCATGCATGTCACACGCACCGATAGCTAGTTGAATACGCAGACCTGCATACCAATATGAATGTCACTGTGCACGTGTAAGAGTGTCAGGTCTCGGAAGATATCAGAGTATCCTCCAATGGGGTAAGTATGCTACTGACTAGGTCCAGTATACTAAATCATCGACGTATCGGTCGATGGCACCCGAATCAATATCGGACGCACACAGTCATATAAAATACAGCAAGAAAATATTATACAACATATGCAATATTAAAATTAGACAGTACATATGGCAAGGTATCTTGCCTGAGTCCTCAAGCTGTGAGTGCCATAAGCCGGTTCCTGCAGTGTCCCCTGGCTGGTCCAATGGTCCTAAACACAAAATATAATATAGCAGTCTAATATCAGACACTAAGAAAAACATAAATACTTATGACGTTGCTCCTAGATATCGTTGCCGGTTCATTGTTGACCGAATACAGCATCACGTGTGCACGTAGCTAGGGCGTACCCATGTTCTGTCTTTGGTTAACGTGCGCCTTGTGACAATAATTTATCGAGTGATGGTTTGACCACTATTTCTGGTCTGAATGGAAACATGTTCTTGGTTCCATGTTCAATCATACGTGGTTTACGTCCAGTGTCCAGGTAAAATACTGGCCTTGATGACAGGTCCCATGATTTGGGTAATCGATGGTTATTAGATGGGTTTTAACACTTGTTTAATTATCATGCCATTTTATATACATAGCTTAGGATTAATTATGTTGTATTCAAGAAAACATTCTTGACGCGATGCCATGATACTCAATACGAACACGATACGAGGAAGAAAGAGTATAGGCGTTTACCTAGCGGGTGGGCGAGGTTCTCCCCACTGCCTGGTCATTTTTCGGCGAGTGGAATCTTCGGCGTCGATCGACTAGCAAAGCGTCAGCGTCAGCGGTGGTAACAGCAATACAGGGACCGCAGCGGCAGCAGCTCCGATAGTGGCACGAGGGGGGGGTGGCTGTCAGGACGCGGGGAGGTCGGGGTCCGCCTGATCGTGGTGATCGATGCGCTGGGGAGGCGGCCTGAGATGTGGGCTGGTCGGGTTTTGGATGGGAGAAAAAACTCAGTTGGAGTGGTGGTGATAGCGGATGGTGTCACGGTACCGACGGCTGGGTTGGGAGTTCGGTGTCGAGGGTGAGCCGATGGCTGGGTTGGCTACTTGATGTGTGGGCTGGCCGAAAGTAGGGGAGGGGTCGGCTAGGGTTTCTTTAGAGATGGGATGAACTTATGAGCTTTAGGGTTTAAAAGCTAGGAAAATATATATTTATATGGGGGAGGATTGACGGGCTGGTCTCGAAACTTGGGCCTGTCCGGCCTCGATGGGTTGGGCTGGTCCACGTGAAAGAGTACATGTGGGCTTGGTTCGGTTCTTCTTGAGGTAAAATTGGCCTTAAATTAATTTAATTAAATCAATGTGCACAGCGCTCCTTAATGAATTTGCGACACATGGAACTAGGTTCTAGTGGAACAAAAGAGTCATGGGCGTAGCAACTTGGTATAGGCTAATATCCTAGTTTGGGTTATAGGGAATTGGTTTGTGTCATGCCTAAATTTCACGTAGAATGAATAATCAAGGGAAATTGGATTTATTGGGAATAATACATCGATGTTTGTAACGAATGTTGTGCAACTCAAGTGAAGCACAATATTTAGTATCTAAAAGTTATACCAGGGTCCGATGGGTAGTCTTGTATGTCGGGAGATGAGTATTTAACTAGTTCAAGGGTACCTACTAGTGTAGCGCCCCAACCATTAAGGCAACGGTAAGGTATATTTAAGTCATGAAATTGTTGCACATTAATCTAATTATATCAAACTTAATCCTAGTCTCTTAAATTAAATTAAATAAAATCTAAATTGGTCGAGGGGGTTTACATAATTGCTCGCATAAAACAGAGATTCAAAACTGTCGGCATAAAACATGGTTTCAGAACTGTCGGCATAAAATAGAGATTCACAGTAGTCAGCATAAAACAGAGATTCAAGGAAGTTTGGTGTAAAGTAGAGCTTCAAAACTGTCCGCGTAAGGCAGAGAGGCGTAAAGTAGAGCTGTCCGCGTAAAAAGTTTGCGCGTAAAAGTCTGCCTGCATAAAGTCTCCGTAAAAATCTATCTGCGTAAAGTTTGCATAAAAATCTGTCTACGTAAAGTCTGCGTAAAAGGTCTGCGCATAAAAGATCTGCTGCGTAAAGTCTAAAAATACGTTGCAGCGTAAAGTTGTACGAGGAACTCTTCGTATTCCTCGGATAAATTTGTCAGGCAAATCAGTGAACCTGATATCTGACAAAAGTACTGCACGACGATCGAGAGGACGGTTGTGATGATAATTTTTGTACAAAAATCCAGGTTGTCATTTAGTGACATATTTGATACAAGTCATTTTTACGCATTCAAAAGGAAGAAGAATAGAGTCTTCTGAATACGCTGCTTACAGAAATGAGTTTTTACGCTCAAGATAAGATAAAATCAGATGCCACATCAAAAGCTATTTCTGCACAGGGCTCGAGGCATATCTCTGTATTTAATGCACGAGATTTGTTCTGGAATGGAAAAGGTAAAGTTGTGCCAAATATGCTCACATCACCATCCTTGCATTTTACGCCAATCTATTTTGCGCTGGTTATCTTTTATTCATGAATCCTCAAGTTTACGTAGGGGCAGTTACCTACGTGGCTTGTATGACGTGTCATACACAGATTGAATGTGGGTAACAGTGGTCATAACCGCAGCATAAAGGAGGCAATATTCATCATAGTTTGTCTTTTTATGCCAATCAGGCAGTCATTTGGCTTTTACGCCAACAATCAGTCATTTTGGCTTTTATGCCAACAACAGTCATTTGGCTTTTACGCCAACCAAGGTAAAGGGCCTGGTCAAGGGATAAAGGGTTCTTGGCATAAAACTTGTTTATCCAATCATATGATAATTGAAAGGAAGAATGAGGTTTTAGTCAATCGTGGATGATATCCTTATACTCTATTCCTATACGCGGGCTTGTTCGGTACAGTTACGTAACTGAGACAATATATTCTAGACCTGCATGGGCCACCACCAAAAATATGTCACGCCCCAGTCCCAAAAATACGTAGGACTAGGAATACATAACACGCCCAGCCGTATGTATATGAACTCCAATATATAGAAACCATATACACACATACACTGTACATGAATATTTAATCCACCAGTGGTAATATACTATCACAACAAGTCACACACAATCTATATCTCATCTATAGCACAATAATAAGTAGGAATAAAGAGCTAAATAATAACTGGATATCAAAGATGAGTATCAAGTCTGATAGTCGGATGAAAACAAATCTACTACAAAATGACTATACTGAAGTAGCAACAAGGATCTCTAAATAATGATAATAAATCATAAATACTCCACAGGTAAAACCTTCTTAGTCTGGTAAGTTGTGTCAGGTCCAGGTCCGTACTCCTGCGGATACTCCTGCTCGTCCATATCTGGAAAGGGACCAGGTCCTCAGAGGGACGTAACAAGATACATAATAACATGCCAATAAGTACTGAAAAGTAAACTTCCAATGGGTCGCCTAACCGTCTAAGTGAATGCAGTTTGAAAACAACTTTCCACCAAGTAGGATATCTGGCCATATAGTGGGATTGGCATAATTCTCTCAGAGAATCAGGGGCCTACAAAGCATATCGTCTTTCGAACGGCAGAGGCCGCCAAGTAGTATATGGGTCATCACGACCGTGTATCTCCGGTGGAGCGTACGGGTTACATAAAGAAAAGTGCAAAAGAGCCCAAATGTCTTACTTGTTGTTCTCCCCATCCCATGCTCTAAGCATGCCATATCCGTGACACTATGAAGCCTCTAATTAACTGCCAGGTCTACTAGCATACAAAGTTTCTATCAGCAGTCATCCCTAACGCACGACCAATACGTACAGGAGGCCAGACCTGTCACATAGTCTGTGATCTATATGAGACTCACAACTCGTTTAACAACTATGTCACGGCCAATGAACCTAATGATGCTCCATAATGATAGGGTGGTCTCATAAAGTAGGTTCCAATATACATAAATAAAATATGATACGACGACATCATCGTTGCACCCAAGTTTCCTTGGACGCACAATTTATATAGCAATAAATGAACTAAATAAGCAGAAATAAATTATGTAGACATCATATGAAAGGTAAATAATAGTACGATGGCAAGGTATACTTGTCGAGCAAGAGTTCTGTATAGTGCAAGCGTCCAATATGGTATTATATTTGATGGAAGAAGTGGGGTTAGGTTTTGGGAGAGTTGTAATATATATATATATATATATATATAAGAGGCGGTAGGGTATTTTAGTGGTTTAAGAAACTACCGTCGCTGCTGTTTCCTTCTTTCTTGGGTTTGGGTTTCGGTTAAGGAGAGTTTAGTAATAATAGGTAAAGAGGCGGTGGAATGAGTCGCTCACACACGCGGAGAAGAGAAAGAAAAGTTGGTTTTTGCTACTACTGTTGTTGATATTTTTGCTTCTCCTAACGGGTTGTGGGTTCAAATGGGTAGGGTAGGCTAAGGGGTTTGGGTTAGATCCAATAGAAATTATATATATATGTATATATATATACATATATACACATAGAAAATTCTAAAAATTATATTTGTCCATACCATCAAGCTAGCAACAATCCAAAAGGTCTCCTACATGGAATAAATTAGGAAAAATTTATAATGGCTCCATAAATCCCCTAAATACACAAATATCTCGAATAAAAAATTAAATAAAAATATATTCCCTCTATTTAGCTCATAACTATCATAATTAAATAATAAAAATAATTAATACGATTTTTAGAATTAGGGGTTTTACAAGATGTCTGTATACGTCTCGTGGCTCAAAGAAATGAGAGCCTTCACTTCCCAGTTCAGACCCTCTCTGAATCTACTAGCCCGATTCTCTAGGTCTCTCACCATATAGTTAGCATACTTGCTCAACCTACCAAACTCGATGGCATACTCCTCCACCGACATGTTCCCCTGGTAAAGGTTCTGGAACTGTCGCTCCAGATCAAGTCTCTCAGTAGGCGGGAAGAACTTCCTTCTGAACAAGTCCCTGAACTATCCCTATGTCAATCCTAGATCGACAATCTGTGGCTCATTCCGGAAGCAAGTGCTGGCGATGTCCATCATCTGCAATCCTGCTGCCTCTACCATCAGGTCCTCCGCAAGACGGGATAAGTGCATGACGCGCTCCATGCTCTCCAACCAATCATTCGCATAGATAATGCCCTCTGTCCTCTTGAAAGGCCGTGGATCGAACTTCTTGAAGTCCTGAATAGTGCCGGGCCTGGGCTGTACCTCTTGTGGCTGTGGTGGTGAGGTCCTCTCTACGGCGATGATGGCCTCCTGGTGAGCACTCTCGATGTCCTGTCTCATCACCTCGGTCTGTCAGTGCTGTACCTCAGCCTGGGCCCTCTGGCCCTCCATCATCATCTGGAAAAGTATAAACAGCTGTAGCATCAGCTGGTACTGGCGGTGGTGGCGGAAGATCCTCGGAAACAACTGGAGCAACCCTCTGAACTAGGGGACGAGCACCCCCAAAAGCTGCTGCTGAGACCCCCACCTGGACCGGTGAGGCGATCCTTTCGACTGGAGATAAAATAGTAACAGCTGCTACTCTACCCACAGCAGGCTGGGAAGTGGCTGAGGAAGTTGCTGCTGCTCCTGAGCAATAGAATCTGACCTTCGGAGGCATCTTGAAGTCAGATTAAAAATACAGAATCAATATTGAATATAATGCGATATCATCAAAGAAGGACAAAACTTAATTCAAAATAAAAGACAATATCCAATAGATAAAGATTTGTAGAACATATATTAGAGTTTTTCTAGTTGTGATTGAGTAAACTCTCAGCCTAAATCCTGTATCCTAAAGCAGGCTCGTAGCAATACTCTAGTCGAGCACAACTACGATATCTGTCTAGACCTGCATGTGCCACCACTAAAAATGTGTCACTACCCATACCCTGACATTCGGGCACAAGTACGTGGTTATGTCCAGCCTACGCCGTAGAATCGGCGGTAGAACACTGTCTGGGTCATTTTTAACTATCTAACATCTCAACACTATAATATGGTACCTGTCAATCATCTCAACTCCAAACGGAGGAGCAATATGGTATCTCATACATATATCAATCTCAATCACAAAACAAACTAAGGAGGAAAATAATGCACGAATGGAAATAGCGAAGGGAAGAAAGATACAATCCACAATATGAAATAATAATACATCTGCGAATCTCCTCAAATATAATAGTCTAATACAAGAATCACTAAACAAAACTAGACCTCCTCGGTCACTGGGATAATATCCTCCTACTCTAGGGGAGTATCCTCTAAAGTCTTACCCTCTCGAGGTCCGTAATGTGTGGGACACAGCTCCTCTAGCCAATTATCTGGAAAAATATATCCAGTCAGGATTGGAGTAAAGTACATACCTCTGAAAGCAGTTCCAATAACATAATCAAGCATATATAACAAGCAATAAAAAAAGATACAAGATGCACAAGTAGAAGAATATATAATACAAGTGAACAGGTAATAGGCACAATACAGTTGGAAGTAAATATAAGAATAACTGCAAGTAGAGAATAAGAAATACTAACTATGTGTTTTAGAGTGCGAGTTCGTTATGTGATCGGTTTAGGTTGCACATGAGGTATATAGGTAACTCCATTATACGTAAGGTGTATAATCGACATGCACATGAGATCAAGAGGGCTTTGATCACATAACCAACTCCTACTCCCCCTCCCTAACCAATACTCATGGATCCAATCATGATACATTACGTACATGATCACGATAGTCATACTAGCACACGAAATAGTGGATGCACAAGAAGCACATGAAAGTCAATACCCGATGCACACGATAAAATATATGTTATTAGGTACCCGTTGCACACGATAGGGGATAACACCTCCTGATGGGACCCATATAGCACCAGTCCATGAAATTACTGTGTCGAGAATCAATGTATACTAATCTAGAATATGCATATATACAATATTATGAATTAAAAATAATCAGAGAAATGTACTCGCCTGAAGTCCTGAGCAAAGTGTGTCTCTCGATGCCCAAGCTGGTGTCTCACAACCTATATATAGTATGTTGCATCAATACAAGGTTCAATGATGAAAATAAATGAAGTTGATGCAATTCTAGGTTGATACGCTGTTTCTAGGTTAAATCAATGCATTCTAGGTTGCAAGAGTCTATGCTAAGTCACTAAGTCGATATATTATGAAACTATGCTAAGCTAGCTAAGCTAACACACCACAGTGCATTCAAGAAGCCGTATCCTAAGATACGCAGGTTTTCTAATATGAAAAATAGTTTTATATATATAGATAAGTCATATATAATAATAATATCTCAAAATAATATAATTATGATACCTTGGCCTTGCACCAATGTGAATCATAACTACCTCGATACCCAATCTCAATACCTTGGTGATATCCTGGTATCCCGAGGTATTGCAACACTTAGCCAAGTCATACCTACCTGTATAAACTAAATACTAGAGTACCTATCTGTAAAAAGACAACTAAAACAAGTTCATATGTATATACATATAGCTAACTGGCTACTAGCTATCTTAATGAATCCTTAACAACTAAATTAGCTATATACATATAACTAATCTTAACAAGTAATTACAGAACTCCCTAACTATCTGGACTAATAAATACCTGTGTATATAATTCACTAATAGATATTACAATAGTATATAAAGCTACCTAGCTAATTACCCAAATACTTTATATAATCCATCTAACACCTACCTGTATATAACTATCTAACTGACTGAGACTGAAACCAAACTCCAACTGAATAATAACTTAGATTGTGCATGCCTACAAAGGGGAGAAACTGAACTGTTACTGTGTATCACCTGTATTGTGCAGATACTGCACAGTGCCCTGGGTGCAGTTGTGCCCGAGCCTCTAGCTCTTTACTGCAGTTGCACCACTGTAGGCTATCCCCTCTACTGCAGTTGCTGTCTTCAGTTATCAGTTCACAGTGATCTTCAGGTCTCCAGTTCTTCAGTTGCAGTTCAGTGATCTTCAGGTAGATGAGTCTTTAGTTATCAGTTCACAGTGATCTTCAGATCTCCATCTGCACGCAATATTGATGCTGTGTCGAGCCTTCAGGTGTAAATCTGCTCTTTCCTTCAGACTGTACGATTGTCTCAATTTTTCTCTACAACTGCACCTCTTCATTTATTTAGGTGTGGACTGCACACAGGAAACTGAGGGTTGATGCTCCTGCTGAACATTATTGGCATACTCGAGCTTCTTCCTCCCCTTTGCCACTGTGACTGAAACCACTACTCTCTTAATACTCCTTACTGTTGAACCACTTCACAGACACACTAATTATATACACTACACTCTCAAAAATATCTAAAATAACTAGCTATATATATATATATATATATATATATATAGACACACAAAACACAAATCATAAGTGCACCCATATGCATATACCAATATGTATATATATAGACCTATACACATAGGCATACGTATATACATAAACCCAAAACCTCTATTATATACACCAAATAATGTATAAATAGTATATACAATTATATTTATATATGCATGTATAGTACAAAAAGCCAAAACACAAACACATGGGGCACATCGCATCCGTATCACACATTTCTATGATACACTTACGATATGGCTCCCAACTCACAACCAAACGTATCCCGGAGGATACGTACAAGCCTAATACATATATTATGAATAATATGTATAGAAATTAGAGTGTCTACGTGTTCGTATCATAATGTGATATGCATATGGCCCCGTACCGGAGGAAAACACCCAAAATCGACCGTTTCGTCAAATTGACGAGATTTGGCCCACACATATTCAATTATGGACACGACACAAGCTAGAAACAAACAATTAAGGGTCAAATAGATCTATTAGATCCATTGACAAGCACTATATGTGCCAATCTCAGAATTCCCCTAAAATTGGTACCAATTTGGTCATAACTTCCACCGTAGGTCTCCAAATGACTCCAAATCAAATCCTATGGGTAGCCTATGCATGTGGGGTAGTTTCTCATGGTAAAATCTCAGATCTATAGTCTATAGGAAGGAGGGAAACTGATTTATACCTATTAGGAGATATATTCCCAATGAAAAGATATTAAATGACAAGTAGCTCCTCTCCTTGTAGATCTTGGCCTCCTCCTCCTTGTTCCTTGCTCCTTGCTTATAGATCGTTGATATAGAGGCTTCAATAATGAATTTAGAATGAGTTTGGTAAAGATTTGGTGGATAAATAATGAAGGAATAGAGGGAAAATAGAAGGGAGAAATGTAGATCTAGAAATTTCAGGAAGAATTAAAATGAGAGCACTCTCTCTCCTCTCAATTATGGCTGGTTATAAACCCCTCCCCAAGCAATGTATAAAGTCACAAGTACCCCTTGGGGCCTCTTATAAAGAAATAATTAGGGAGGGAAGGTTCTAGTCCAATGGTTTCACTAATTAATCATGTTTCTTAAACCATGGGCCTAATTCATGGGCTCAACTTAGATTAGTCCAAAAGTTTGTTTCATGCTCTCTAATTAAATGGCTAGGTCTACTACACAAGTCCAAAATAAGTTTACACTATCAATAATTAATAATACAATAATAGATAAATTATGTCATGCACAATTATTAATTATAATAATCATAAAATAATTAATATCCAATGATAATTAACAAACTACCCTTGGAAGAAAATGTGAGGGTAACACTTCAATTCCGATATTGGAAAAAGTGGAAGAAGTATTGATCAGCTGTTCATGGCAATGCAGGTGAACAAGCAGTAGGCATCCCGAGCGGACTCCTGAAGTACCTCTTTCCTTCTTTCTTCCAAACCAACTGTGTGAGTGGCTTATATTCAATTCAGTTGGCCCTTCTTCCAGTCTTCACACCTAAAAATCTTGTATTCCTGTTTGCCCCGATCTGACGATACCAAGTAATAACTGAAAAGATTTTAAGATAAAAAGGGAATAGACTTAGATTATTATGCTTGTCAATCAAACTTGTGAATTATTACTCATTTGCATGCTTGTTCGTTTGGAATGTTCATCATATGCATAAATACAAGTAGAAATGTATACTCTTCTTTAAATTGTGTTATGTATAGAACTCATCCTGAATGCAATAACTGAACAGGAAGACTATGCAATATGAATCATACAATATTACTTGTCTTGTACTCATGTCGCCTCAATTTTCATGAATGAACAACCTAGTATAAACGCCATTGATCATGGACAACTTGTGCACAAGGTCAAGTTCCTGTGGACGGTCGCTGAGGCACTGTCACCGATCTGATCCGGGCGAAACCTTATGTTTAGTCCTTATGTACATCAGACAGAATGGTTTATAGTGCCCCTTGTGCTCGTGTTACATATCATCCTCATCAATGACTAAAATTGGTCCTTTATGGCATACGCCAGGGATCCCCACGTACATTAAACCTGTTGTAAGCTAACTTGTGTCTTCTTGGCAGAGAAGGACATAGTAAGTATTATGCAGGTGGTTCAGACAGGCAGATAAATATCACCGAATGGTGGCAAGTTATTTTATTGATTTTTATATCTATTTTTTACTTGTAAAATGAACTAAGGTAAGATAGAAAGACCACAAGAATATGCATGCTTTATATAAATAATGTGTTGATTGGTATAGTTGGGTTAGCTTGCCTTCACTAGTACGTTTCGATGTACTGACCCTCATTGAAATAGGTTCCCCGCACTAAGGTGAGCCGAGCGAGGAGCAAAAGTCATCCCCCAATCCAGTCCAGCTGTAGGCGCGTCCAGAGTATGCCATCTTTTGAAGTACTTGAACAAAGAAACTAGCTACCCAAAGCTAAAATGCAGCTCCATGGAAAGGCCATCATTCAACCAGGAGGTTTTTACATTTTGAAGTTTAATAAGGGATGTAATGTACATGACTACTATCTTATTTTGTGTCAACACTTTTGTAAGCCCGGGTGGCAACCTAATGACTCAGTTCAAGAGTTTATAATAGATGTTCATATTATCAATAAAAAAAGAACTTTTCTATGTCTCAAATATGTGTTTCAATTTATCTGCATACTCTGAATATATGCTCGGTATGCGAAATAAAATACCTTAGCTTTGTGCGGTGCACAACCTAGGCCCACACGGTGGTCACGCCCGGGGGACGACTATCGATTCCACGGAATCGGGGTGTGACATATTGGTATCAGAGCACAGCTTCAAGTTCCTTGACCCTCGTACTGGAAAAGTTCCTTTGAACGATCAAATCCCTGTACGAACTCTTGAACTCGTTATGCCAAAATATGATACGTTCATTTTTTGAGTCCATAATACATTATGATACTGATGTCATTTACCTTCTTTTGAAGGAATGGCTCAAACGCAATCTTTTACGCAAGCACCGGGCGAGACTCAAGCACAAAAGAGTAGTTCCGGCACTTTAGGAAGCTTTCGGAGCTAGCGAGCCATGTCTCGAGTTGATCCGCTTCAGCAAATGATATGGATGTTAGAAGCTAACCAATAAAGGGATGAAGCTCGTTATGGACGGGCTGAGAAGCGAGCAGATGAGAGACTACTCAAGTTTTAAGACAATATAGAGACTCGATTCTCAGTCCAGCAAAGCAGGTAGATTCTCTGTAGCAGATTATGCAGACTTTGGTCTCCAACCAGCCGTGGCGACAGCAATGACTCCGGTGGAGTAATCCATGCTTGAAGTCGAGACACTCAAACTCCAATGAAGAGGAAAGTGACTGCCTTCAACTTTGGCGACTTCAAGAAAGTCAGCGATACATTATTCAAAGGGTTTGAGGATTCGATAGTGGCTCTAGATTGGTTTGCCAAGCTTGAGGATCATTTCTTACTGCTAGAAGTACCTAAAGAGAAATGTGTCGCATGTGCTCAACTGCATCTTCGTCTCAACGTGCACGATTGGTGGGATGTGCATCGACGATCTCTTCCAGTTGATGATGGAGGGAAGGCGATAGCATGGGCTATTTTCTGTAGCACATTTGAGAAGGAGTTCATACCCCCACTTGTGCGTTGACAGAAAGAAAATGAGTTTGTACAACTATGGTAGGGCAGCATGACAGTTAAGCAATACTCTGCTGAGTTTAACAGGCTTGCCAAGTTTGCTAGCTCCTATCTACCCGATGCAGCGAGTCATGCCAGACGATTTGAAGGAGCTCTACGTCCTGCCATCTATGTGCGTGTAGTTATTCCATAATATCAGACACTATGGGAAGTCCTAAACTATGCTCTTTCTCTTAAACCGCAGTATTCTCACGTTGCTGCCGGCGCTGTGCATACCTCTAATCATAAACGCCATAGCAATGATAGAGGAAAAACTGCTATAAAGTGCCCAAACAATGGCGACAAGCAGAAAGCAAATCCAGATAAAGTATGTAACTTCTGCAAGAAGTTAGGATATCTCTTCAACGATTATCGAAGGAGGCTTGGGGTATGCCTTCTCTGTGGCGATCCAAATCACAAAATGGAAGACTGTTCAATCTTCTCTGATCGCCCCCCTCAACATCCAAATAAGGCTGCTGCAACCCAGGTCAATCGGGCTGCGCCATAGCAAGAGCGTCGCCAAGCTCAAGGCCAGGTCTACACAATGACACGAGAGGAAGCTTTGGCCTCAGACACCGTCGTATCAGGTACTTTGCTTTTTAATAACATACCTGCTCGTGTGCTATTTGATTATAGTGTAATGCATAGTTTCATATCCATAATTTTTGCCATGGAGAACAATATTGAAATGACTCTGTTGTATCTAGACTTAAGTGTTAGCACCCCCTCCGCCACAAAAATACCTGTCCGTTCAGTATACCAAGGTGGTTACGTCTGTATTAGAGGAAGGAAGCTATCACTTGATGTTTTAGTTCTAGATGTTAGGGACTATGATATCATTTTGGGAATGGATTGGATTGACACCTGCTCGACAACTATTGAATGTGCAAAAAAGTGAGTCGTCTTCTGCCTTCCTGGAGAAGCCAAATTTTGCTACACTAGTAGTCCAGCAACTGATGCGACCAGGGCCTATATGGTGATTTCTGCAACATATACTCGACGAATGCTACACTCAGGATGCACGGGATACTTAGCGTCTGTGCGGGACACACAGCAGGACTACACAAACGTTGAGTCTTCTTCTGTTGAGGCAGACTTCCCTGATGTGTTTCCGAGCGAACTACCCAGCATGCCACCAGACCGAGATATCAAATTCACCATAGACATATTCCCGAATACACAGTCGATCTCTAAGCCTCCTTACAAAATGGTCCCTGCTGAACTGAAAGAGTTAAAGTACCAACTACAAGAGTTATTGGATCTTGGGTTGTAAACCCCAGATTTTTTTAGGAATTTTTAAAAACAAATTTTCAGATTTTTTTTGGAAATTTTTTAACTAATTAAAATCAAGGTATTCTGATATTAAATAATTTTAAATATTTTTATTAAATATTAAAATATTATGAAAATAATATTTTTGGGTGTAAAATAAAATATTAGACATAGGATAATTTTTCTAAAATTTATTGGACCCCAGAACTAATTTAAAAGACCTAAAAACTAAGATTTTTATTAAACCCAATTAAACCGGTTTGAACCAACCGGTTCAAACCTGAACCGAATCCTGAACTGGACCGACCCAACTGAACTAATACCCAAACACCTAGCAGGTCGGGTCGGGTCTGAACCCTACCCAAAACCCGTAACCCGACCCGTATCTATAGTAACCCCTAACCCGTTCTCCTCCCCTACCATTTCTCCTTCGGCATTCAACCGTCGCCTCTTCCCCTTCATCTCTTCGCCATCCTGCCGCCCCACACCATTCGCCTCCCCGCGCCTCTCCACCTCCCCTCAACGGCCGCCGCCTCCGCCTATAAGAACCCCTCGTACTCCGGCCGTTCCCATCTACCACAGCCACCACCACCTTCATCCACCACTGCCACCACCCTTCGCCTAGCCACCGATCTCTCATCGAACCCGCCATGACCCCCATCTCCTCCACCATATCTGCACTGCCCCGCAACCCCCGCTGTCTCTGCTACCCACCGCCGAGCATATTAGCTCCTCAGTGACCCGACTGCCCCGGCCACCCGAGCTTCGGCGACCACTTTTCGACCTCCCCGCCGACCTCGACGAGCCCTCCGACGATAGCCCCAGCCACCCCTAGCTTTCCTCCATCGTGCCCTCGCCGACAACTGTCGTACAACGCTGCCACTGATGGTCGAGTGTCACCGCGTCACCCCGCATTCGCGAAGAATAGTATTTTTGACGCCCTATTCAGGTGAGAATTTCTCTCTTCTCGCTATCTTATTTTTTGAACCATCTGCTGTGACGGGTAGACTGCGTAACCCGATCGAACCCCGTAAAACTCGTTCAGGGTATCGCGTCTTGTGGCGGTTGCAAATTGTGACACAAAATCAGGAAAATAAATCCCTAATTTTCCCGGAACTGGGTGCGCCCCGCTAAATGGGACAACTTGGTCATGTGCGAACTTCATCGAAAGGTGCGCACCGTTGATACGGACGTATAAAATTTTACGAAAGTTGATTTGGATGTGCGTGCACACTGGAATCAACGCGTATACGTCGACAATGCCCCGTATCGGCCATATTCTGAAACTTTTTGTAACTTTGTGTACGCTCGTCATTTAGAAACAAAACTTGCGCAATCAGACTCGTAGCAATACGCTGGTCCTGTGACCCAAGTTTGGTTCGATTATGAGAACGTTGACAAAATCCCGTATCGTGGGCCCTACGACTCTATTTGACGTATCGTGGGCCATCATCGGAATCCAGTTCTGGACATTCCGTTGGGTTCATATCATTATTTTGGACTTGTAGACACTAAGTTTGATGAATTTAGAGAATATTGTCTTTGACACATTTTTCGGTGCGAAGTGGGCCACATGTGGACCTCGCTTTGGCCAGAAACTGTCAATTTTGCCCCTATGTCTAAATTAGACTTATGGACAGGCAATTCTAGCTATTTGATATCTTCTAAACCTGATGATAACGTTTATTTTAGCAACCGAAGGAATACCTGCAGATCCCGCTGATACCAGAGCAGCAGTTGGAGTCAGAGCACCAGGCAAGTGTACCTTGCCAAACTTGCAGTTCTTGTTACATAATAGTTTTTGATTTATTATATATTGTATTTGTTCAATCTAGGATCGTGTGACATTGTTTAGTATCCGAATAATATTTAGGTGTCAATGCCGTACGCGAAGTCGTATAACGTCACAAGAGATTGATATCGCGACCCTATACATTCTTGTGCTTGCCTTATCAAGTACGTCATACCTCAGGATACCTGATACTATTCATAAGACAGAATCTTTTTGAGATATTCATGGTGATTCTGTATAGGTTACATGTTTCATGACATATACTTTATACACATGCTTAGATCTCATTATGACTTACTGCATTAGATATGATCTTGTGTATCATGGACATGAGACGTATGATTACATTGGGTGGGGAGAGACACACAAGCTACAAGTTGATTATATTATGATAGTGTCGTAGCCTCTCTGAGCTAGGCTCCTACATGATATCACTACTATTGGCTCTCCGACACAGAGCTTGTAGTGGTCTCAGCCTGAGTTCTAGTGATGCTCTCATTTTGCATATCATTTAGCTTGTTATATAGTTTACCCTTTTGATTCATTTATTATTGCACTGCATTTATTATAGCTTGAGTTATTCTTGTACCTTACTATGTCCCCTGAGGACCTGGATCCGGATTATGTTCCCAGGAATAGCAGAGAAGATCTATCCCGAGGTATATGGGACAGAAGTATTAGCATGAGGAGAAGCAGGAACATGAGCATACATTGGAGCAGTACTAGAAACCGAGGACGAGGTGCTTGCCGATAATTTCTCCTGAGTATATGCTTTATCCATACTCAATATTTGTTGTTGTTATAATCTTTATTTCTTGTCTATTGACTTTTGTATCAGACTTATTATCGGGTTGTTCTCCGATATATATATATTTTATTGAGACATTGATGTTGATGTATTCATTTCTGTGGATGAGATTAGTATATTAGACCCTTACTGTTGTTTTACAACTTAAGTACACCCTGATGGGTCTATTAAATTGGGTTTGCCCATTAGTGTGTGCTGATGGCCATTGCCACGTATCTAGTCCCTCGATATTTTAGGACTGGGGCATGACATGGGTTCATCCGTCCGAGCGTATCTCCTTGGGGCGCGTATGTGTTCTTCGTGAAGAAGAAAGACGGGACACTATGCCTCTACATCGATTATCGGGAGCTAAATAAAGTCACTATCCGAAACAAGTATCCTCTACTAAGGATAGATGCCTTGTTTGATCAGCTACCGAGGGCAACAATGTTTTCAAAAATTGATCTTCGCTCGGGCTACCACCAGCTAAAGATTAAGCCAGAAGACATGCCTAAGACTGCCTTTCGAACCCGTTACGGGCACTACGAGTTTTTCGTTATGCTGTTTGGACTGATGAATGCACATGCTGCATTCATGGATCTAATAAATCGAGTGTTCTGGCCATTCATCGATAAATTCATGGTAGTTTTTATCGATGACATCTTAGTGTACTCATGGAATAGGGATAAACACGCAGGACACCTACAGATGGTGCTTCAAACCCTTCGAGACAACAAGTTGTATGTCAAGCGAAGTAAATACGAGTTCTGGCTGGACAATATATCCTTTTTAGGGCATATTATTTTTGCATAAGGCATTTCAGTAGACCCAAGGAAGGTAAAAGCCATTATGTAGTAGAAACGGCCTGAATCAGCTAGCAATATTAGGAGTTTTCTTGGACTGGCAGGCTACTACCGAAGATTTATACATGACTTTGCAAAAATTGCATCGCCCCAGACTCAGCTCACACGGAAGGGAGTAAAGTTTACTTGGACGGACGACTGTGAAGCTTCGTTTATCGAGTTAAAGCAGCGCCTCATCTCTGCACCAATTCTTACCCTTTCGGACGGACCTGATGACTTCAAAATTTATAGTGATGCATCATGTAAGGGCTTGGGATGTGTTCTGATGCAAAATAATAAAGTGATGGCCTTCGCATCTGGAAGCTAAAGCCTTACGAGAAGAACTACCCAACGCATGATTTACAACTGGCTGCAGTGGTGTTCGCGCTGAAGTTGTGGAGCCACTACCTTTATGGTGCACCATGTAAGATTTATACAGACCATAAAAGTTTAAAATATCTGTATACACAAAAGGATTTGAATCTTCATCAACAATGCTGGCTTGAAATTCTTAGCGACTTTGACTTAATGATCAGATACACGCCTGGCAAAGAAAATATCGTAGCTAATGCACTGAGTCGAGTGTTCATTGGGAGTTTGGCTATTGATGACAGGCTATGTCAAGATCTTGAATCCTTGGGCATTACACTACTAACCAGATACAAAAATAGGGCATAAGTGGCACAACTGTGCCTCAAGCCTGACTTATTACAAAAGGTCAAGGCCGCTCAGAAGGATGACCTATTCCTGCAAAAGATGCAAGCTCTTATTTCAGCAGGAAAGGCAACCGACTTTCGGTAGGCATGGACGGGATAATCCAAGTAAAGGGAAGACTGTATTCCAAACGATATGACCCTCAGAAAAGAGATACTCACTGAAGCTCATTATGCTAGTTATACTTCTCATCCGGGTAGCACAAAGATGTATCGAGATCTCCGAACGACATTTTGGTGGCATAACTTGAAACAAGATGTGGCGCTGTTCATGTCGTATTGCATGGCTTGTCAGAGGGTAAAGGTCGAACACCAGAAGCCGGGCGGAGAGATACATAACCTTGCTATTCCTGAGTAAAAATGGGAACATATAACAATGGATTTCATTGTTGGCTTGCCAAAGACGCAACGGAGGAATGATGTCGTTTGGGTTATTGTTGATCGCCTCACTAAGTCAGCTCACTTTCTGCCTATCAAGAGTACTTGGAGTGCCGATCGCTTGGCTTAAATCTACCTCAATGAAATTATTTGGCTCCACGACATGCTGGTATCCATAGTCTCCGATAGAGATGGTCGATTTATATCGCGTTTCTGGGAAAGCCTGCAGTCAGAAATGGGGACAAAGTTGAAGTTCAGCTCCGCCTACCATCCATAAACCGATGGCCAAATGGGACATGTCAACCAAATCCTTGAAGATATGCTATGACTCTGCACCTTGGGCTTGAAGACGAGTTGGGACCTACATCTACCGTTAGCTGAATTTGCATACAATAATAGCTTCCAATCCAGCATTCAGATGGCGCCGTATGAGGCGTTGTATGAGCGGAAGTGCAGATTCCCGATTTATTGGGTTGAAGTTAGAGAATGGCAGATTCTTGGCCCGAAGCTTGTGGAGAAAACCGTTCAAAAGATTCGTTTGATCCGGGAAAGATTGAAGGTAGCCCAAAGTCGCAAAAAAAGCTACGCTGATGCGCATCGACGGCCACTTGAGTTTCTAGAAGGAGACCGTGTATTTCTTAAAGTTTTGCCCATGCGAGGAGTCACCAGATTTGGAGCAAAGGAAAAGCTAAGTCCAAGATTTGTTGGTCCATTCAAGATATTAAAGCGAGTCGCCTCAGTTGCATATCAGATTGTCCTACCGCCATCACTATCCGAAGTGCACGATATTTTCCAACTTAGGAAATATGTGTATGACCCGAGCCATATGGTAGATCTAGATCAACTAAATCTTTAGGCCGACTTGATATATGTAGAACAACCTGTACAAATTTTGGATCGGAAAGAAAAGTTGCTTCAAAGTTGCTCGGTTCCTCTGGTGCGCGTGCTTTGGCAAAATCACTCGGTCTAAGAATCCACTTGGGAGCTTGAATCTGAGATGAGGGATAGGTTTCCCTCATTATTTCCTAGTGTTAGGTTGTATTCCTAATTTTTGGGATAAAACTTCCAATTAGTTAGGTAGGATGTGGTGCCTCGTTCCCCCTATTCGGGGAGCGCGGCTAAGAAATACAAGATAATATCGTTCAATTGGGATAGATTAAATCAAGAACTCATCCTCGTTATAGATTTGTTTCTTCGGAATCGATTCTCACATTCAGTGGACCGTGCCCCTAGGATCGACTTAGCGGCAGAGTCAGGAGGGACCTCTCCACTGCATCTTTGTTGCCTCAGTTTTTGCTGTCGCGTGTTGCTTTCGTACTTTGAGTTAGTTTTTGAATTTGCTTGAGTTTTCTTGAACAATTTTGATAGATTTTATTATTTTTGTTTGTTGAACTATACTTCAATTCCGATAATGGAAAGAGTGGAAGAGGTATTGATCAATTGTTCGTGGTAATACAGGTAAAGAAGCAGTAGGCAATGCCCGAGCGGACTCCTGAAGTACCTCTTTCCTTCTCCCTTCCAAACCAACTATGTGAGTAGATTATATTCGATTCAGTTGGCCTTCTTCTAGTCTTCACACCTAAAAATCTTGTATTCTTGTTTGCCCCGATCTGACGATACCAAGTAATAACTAAAAAGATTTCAAGATAAAAAGAGAATAGACTTGGATTATTATGCTTGTCAATCAAACTTGTGAACAGTTACTTATTTGCATGCTTGTTCGCTTGGAATGTTCATCATATGCATAAATACAAGTAGAAATATATACTCTTCTTTAAATTGTATGATGTATAGAACTCATCCTGAATGTAATAACTGAACATGAAGACTATGCAATATGAATCATGCAATGTTACTTGTCTTGTACTCATATTGCCTCAATTTTCATGAATGAACAACCTAGTATAAACGCCGTTAATCACGGACAACTTGTGCACAAGGTCAAGTTCCTGCGGATGGTCGTTGGGGCACTGGCACCGATCCGATCCGGGCGGAACCTCATGTTTAGTCCTCATGTACATCAGACGTGATGGTTTGTAGCACCCCTTGTGCTCGCGTTACATATCATCCTCGTCAATGACTAAAATGGGTCCTCTATAGCATATGCCAGTGATCTCCATGTACATTTAAACCTGTTGTAAGCTAACTTTTGTCTTCTTGGCAGGGAAGGACATGGTAAGTATTGTGCAGGTGGTTCAGACGGGTAGGTAAATGTCGCCGAGCAGTGGCAAGTTATTTCATTGATTTCTATATCTATTTCTTGCTTGTAAAATATACTAAGGCAAGATAGAAAGACTACAAGAATATGCATGCTTCATATAAACAACGTGTTGATTGGTATAATTGGGTTAGCTTGCCTTCACTAGTATGTTTTAATGTACTAACCCTCATTGAAACAGGTTCCCCGCACTAAGGTGAGCCGAGCGAGGAGCAAAAGTCATCCCCTAATCCAGTCCAGCTGTAGGCGCGTCCAGAGTGTGCCATATTTTGAAGTACTTGAACAAAGGAGCTAGCTACCCAAAGCTCAAATGCAGCTCTGTGGAAAGGCCAGTAGTCCACCAGGAAGTCTTTACATTTTAAAATTTAGGAAGGGATATAATGTACATGACTGCTATCTCATTTTGTGTCAACACTTTTGTAAGTCCGGGTGGCAACCTTATGACTCAGTTCTTCAAGAGTTTGTAATAGATATTTATATTATCAATAAAATAAGAACTTTCTATATCTCAAATCAGTGTTTCAATTTATCTGCGTACTCTGAATATGTGCTCGCTATGCAAAATAAAATACCATGGCCTTGTGCGGTGCGTAACCTAGGCCCGTACGGCGGTCACGCCCAGGGGACGACTATCGATTCAACGGAATCGGGGCATGACAGTGATGACACCTAATAACACTTTTGTAAATTAGTCCTTTAACTTTTGGGTATTTGTACAAACATGTAAAATAATAGAAAAATGGTGTGAGAAGTGGTGTTTGGTGTTTTGTAGGGTGAGGGGGTATTGTGTGTTTTGCATGGACTTAATTAATGGGGTATTGGGTTAAATTGGGGGTAAGTTAGGATTAGTCAAATTTAGTATCCCTAATTTAATTAAAATAAAATATCATGTGCTCTTAAATTAAATGGGGGCACATAGGGTCTTAGCTGTGAGTGACACAAATGTCATGAAAGGTGTAGGCTTGGTGTCAGTCTTGGACCCTTTAATTGGTCCGGCTAAACGGGTTGAGTTTGTGTCTCAAAATAGAAGGCAACGACATGGTACGCGACACAGGATTAAAGAATGGGTTTAGGATACAAAAAGTTGTGCAACTAAATTAGAGCACAAGGGATTGCGATTTTGAGTAATGGAAAAGTCTAGCACCTAGGTTGGCGTGTCAAGAGTGCAACAATTAGTTGGAAATTATAGGCTATAGTTTGGCTCCGAATATTGCAACAACGGTCGGGTGCCCCAAGGGTTTAATTAAAGAATCCTTATGATCAAGAGAGATCAATGAGTGTTGTAAGCCAACTTGGCATATTCAATGCGGCTATTCAAGCCTTTGTAACTGCTGCAATTATAAATGAAAGAGCTTTACTTCGCATACTCTGTATGTTTTATATTGACTCTATAAATCTTTCGGTACAACTCGATATTTCCTATAAAAATCATTATATTTTATCTTCTTGATTTATGTGAGTAAAATCTAGAATCGCATGGCATCACACCCAGGGGATAATTTTTGACTCTACAGAGTCGGGATATGACACAAGACACGTGAACAATCAATCCAGTCGCTTGCACCCAAGTATAGCTTGGACGCACAGTTTATATAATCTAGAGATGTATCAATAAGTAAATATATAATCAAATACTAAAATTAAAGAGTAAATACAGTAAAAATAATAAGGTATACTTGCATGTATGCTGAATGCTGGTATGGCGATATCCAGGTAGCGAACTCTGTAAGTCAACAACCTCTGAAAAGATAGGATCTGAGTAAACGCCAACGGATGCTGAAAATAACATTACCAGCGTTCGTAGAATGAATAAAATAGTCAGAATTAACTATCCATAAGTCAAGTTTGGACACGGGTAAAAAAATAACAATTTTGGGTCAAAACGAGATACACATGTTGTCCATTTTGCACCAAAAATGTGTTAGGAGTAAAGTTCTCCAAATTAAGCAAACTTAATATCTAATGAAACTAGAATGATAATACGAACTCAATAAAATATCCATAATTGGATTTTGATGAGTCGGTCACAAAATCGTTCGTTAAGTCGGACCGTGGGTGTCACACCCTATTCCAAATTTGGTATTTCTTGGATTTTTAGAATTTAATTTTTTCTGATAATGTATTCCTGTTGTATTTTTCTTGTTGTTGGATCATGTCATTTTATTTATTGTTATTTCCTGTTCTTGAGAGAGACCACCCGAGACCAGTAGAATACCCATTGGCATTGCCATAGACCCAGTTTAGGATCAGCTTGTAGAATGGACACCTGGCTTGGTTTATTTGATCGAACCCATGACTAAATTATCTTCCTCTCCTCGTAGTATATATATGAGTATTTTCTCTTTTCTCACTCATTTCCTTATTTCATTCTTCTTGCTTCCTTCTTCCTCCTCTCCCTCAAGCTCCCTCTATCCAAACCCTAACCCTAGGAAGAAGTTATTGTGACTTGGACCATGAGAGGTAGAGGCTAGGAGCTACCCGAGGCAAGTACATCTTGCTCTATGATAGATTTTTAGATTTTTTATATATATGTTATTTAAAAAAATATATTTGATGGAAAATTTTCTCTTTGAGTTGCTGATCATATTTGGTTCTTGGAGTTTTAAATTTTGATGTATAGATTTTTGTAGATCTGAGTTTTAAGTTTAGAGTTTTTATGGGTTCCATGAGTTTTTCTTGTTTTTGATCTATTAAAACTTAGTATTTTTGAAAACTAGTTATCCTTTATTATAAAGCATTTTATTTCGTACAATTTGGCTTTTGTTTCTCTGGATTTGGACTTAACATGATAATTTTATGAAGCAAACTAAATTTTTTTTTAGCCCTCAGCCATGGCTGGACTTGCTATTGGAGAAGATGAAGTATTCAGCGGCCAACACCTTATGCGACAAGGAGTGTCATGCGACCTCATGCGGCCTGCCATGTTGCCTCATATGGCAGACTATCATGCGGTCTGCACTCTTGCCTCATATGGCAGACTGTCATGCAGCCTGCACTCTTACCGCATATACCTTCCAACATACGTCCATCTTGTTGGAAGCATGACTGATTTGTAAATATGCGTTCTGGCACTAAGTACTTGCAAAAGTCTTAACTATGAAATTCTTTGTGCTTCACTTGCTGAATGAATGAGAACTTCATTAAGTCCAAACGAGCATGTTATATGGCCTCATATGGTAAGTTGTTGTGCGGCCTCATATGGAAATTTTTTATGCGGCCTCATATGTAAAGTTGTTATATGGCCTCATGCAGAAAATATTCCATGCGGCCAGTGGGCTTATGCGACCAGTAATCCTTGTGCACATTTTTTGTTTCTTTTATTTATGTCCTTATAATATTCCTTTAATGATTATTATTGTGTGTTTCCTTATATTGATATAAGTTTATGTTACCATACAAGTTTTGCATGTAAGTTCATAGTACAAGTTCACAATCCCCACGACACAGTGGAAATATTTGTATATAAAATCTATTGCATTTGGCATCTGATAATCGAGTATGAGTATTTTCCAATGTATCGCGTGTCGCGAATACGATAACTCATGAAAAGCTCATACTCTTGACTCATCATTCTAGGGAGTTCTCAAGTGTCCACGACTCGAGAACTTAAAATAATTTAGTAATGATTAAACAAGATAAAATTTACCTAGATCATTGAGAGGGAAGAATATTGCGCTACCGGCTACCCCGATCTCTAAGGGCCCTATGCAGCATGGACCAACACTGCTAGGCAAGGGCTCCATGACTGACCAAGTTTACACGTGATGCGGCACTTACAAGAAAAATTTATATACAAGTTTATCTTACAAGACAAGTTTATAAAGCAAGTTTATGATCACAAGTTTAAGTTTATGCTTATAAGTTCAATTTCTATTTATGACAAGTAACAAGTTATGTTATTGTATGGTTGAATGTGCATTTAAGTTTACTAGACTAGCGTACCTTTGACCATCCGGGTTGATTGCAGTGTCAGTGGTAGAAATATTCTTAAAACATCCATTTAGTAATTAATGTCTATGACAACCCTAGCTAGTTAATCGTAGCAAGACGTAAAGTTATTTGGTCGTACGATGAAGTTACTTTTATTATAGCTCAATCTTCTAGTTTTATTTTCTTCTGACGCGTGGTTAGGGTGCTAAGTAATGCTCGGGTAAAGATTTATAACCCAGATCCTTGTTTGGTTTAAGGGTTTTGGTTCCTATCTAGAGTAGTTCCTATGCTCTCTTGCCGCTCGTCGCCTTACTTTTATTTTTGTACTTGTTATCATTTCTTCCAGTATTATTCTTAAGGCAAGTCCATTAGTTTCGTACAAGTCTCGATTATCATTTATTTCTAATATGTCTCTTTCTTCTTATGTTGTGATGTGTTTGGTCTATCACCTTAAGCTTCTTTGTGGTACTTGGTACTTGGGGTTTTGAGCTCACTGACTTTGCATGGTCAGGTTACCCTTAAGAGAACCAAGATCTACCACACTTTCAGCAAGATGGCTTACACTCGTAGGACTGCGACCGAAGCTTGCTAGTGGATTTCCTTCTTCCACCCCCTTGATTACTTTATTTTGTGGTGTTTAGCAAGAGGCAGAGTTAGTTTCTTATATTTTTGAGACTACGGTCAAAATAATGTATATATATTAGATCATGGCTGGTATATTTGATCATGTATTATTATAATATGGTAGTACAGTATTTTGTATTCACTAGCTTCATGATCATATATGATATACTCTTGTATTTATGTTGTTAGATTAAGATAATAGGATTTTTTGGCCATCGGACTGACGTCATAGCATGCTAGATTTCACCCATATGTCTTCTAGACAACCTTAATACATTGCGGCTTACTTCGGTATTCTGCAAGGTGCGATTGGCTATGTCAGTCCTCGTATTTATCCAGTATTCTGGGAGCGGGACGTGACAAGATTTTCTTGGTGGCCCATGTAGGTCTATTTTTTTCAGACTTGTGGAAGGACTCATCTTGTTAGAATCTCAATCCTATATAATCTTCGATTGAACTCCAGTTGCAACATGCACCTCTCGCTTTCCTTAAACTTCAAACTTGCTTGACATGATTGTTCTATTCTCGTCCCTTGTTGATATCCTTGTGTCTTTATCCTTCAGGAATATCCTACCTGTTCCTTCTTCTGAGGGTTTTGTTGCACCGATAACTCCAGAAAATACATTAGTAGGCCAGATTCTGCCACTGAACCAAGGAAAAACATCAGTAGCTCTTCATCAGCCAGCTCCATAAGTCACGCATGCTCGACTAGCATAATCAGCTCCACCAGTCTTGCCGGAATGACCTGTTCAGCCTACTCTGTCATTCATACCTGCCCAGTCAGCCCAAACAATACTATCATTTCTTCCAGTACAACCAGGGTAGGCAGGCTCGCAGGCTATGTTAGAGATGATCCAAGCCATGATGATGTTACAACAACAACAACAGCAACAAGAGCAACAACAACAACTCCAGCTTTAGCAACAAGTGGTCCAACTCTGCTAGTAGTTTCAGTAAGGACAATAACAAACCAACACTATTCTTTGCCAGGGAGTTAGAGTAGCACCCGATAACAGTGTGCGTTATACTCACAACTCAGCGACCAATGTTAGACGCATGCACCTAACCAAGTTCCTCAGTACGGAAGATGCAGTTTCAGTAGATTCTTGGTTCCAGGACTTTGAGGCCATTCTGGATGCAACTAAGAGCCCAGATGATGAGCAGGCAGCAGTTGTAAAGTTAGAACTATCAGATCTTGCCCGAGATTGGTAGGCAGCATAATAAATGGTCCTTTCGAAGCCTATTGATTGGCAGACATTCAAGGAGCGCCTCCAAGAGAAGTTTTTTTACACAATCGCCAAGTTTCAGCTCCAACAGTAGTTCATCAACCTTTGTCAGAATAAAAGATCGGTCGACTACTATACGGCCGAGTTTTGCTGACTTAGCAAATTTGCTCCTTATATAGTAGCTTCTGAGGAAGACCGAGCCAAGAGATTTGAGCAAGGGTTACATCTAGAGATTTAGCAGTTTATAGTAGATCATAATTATACTACCTACGATACAGTACTCAGGGCAGCTAGGTCCTAAGAACTTGTCGGCCAGAGACTAGTAGCAAGGACCAGAGCCAGAAGAGGTCACACTCATCCATGCGAGGTATCATTATTCAGTCATCACCTCCAACACCAGCAGTCAGAATACCTCGTCTGTCAGCACCTCCAACCTTGATAGTAACCTCAGTGCAATCTACCATGCAGTCTGTATCAGTAGGATGCAGCCACTGCGGCAAGCCATGGCACACCAGAGATCAATGTAGGTGGGCCAATATCCATTGTCTTAGATGTGGGGTATCTGACCACATGATTGGTTCATGCTCGCTTCTATATCCAGAGGGTTCTTTAGTCCTATAGTTACCAGCTCCGCCTAGGACAACAATTGAAGGCCCGCGAGGACCAGTATTAGCAGTTCGACCACTAGCCCAGCGTCCTCTTCCGACGCCGACTCAACAGTTACAACAGCAATATCCGATATAGTATGCGCATGTCCAGCAAGCCCAACCAGTAAGGCAAAACCAACAACAAGTTAGAGCCACAGCCCCTAGACGTTGGCCTGACAAAAAATTTGGCAACCTAGAGCAGTTGTTAGCCGAAGGCACTACAATTATGGGTGAGATTTTTTAGCTATCTTTAGTTTATCTTATTCTTGGGTCCCTGTCGAATGATCTAGTATTCCAATCCATTCGAAATATGATAGTCGTTTCGATCCTTTCGTTGAGCAAATATAAGTTTTTTGTCCTGCTCTTCTGCCTTTGTATCTCGTGGTACGTGATGTCTATCATGTGTCACGATTGTGAAGGTATGTCCTGGATTAGAGTCATATCCTCGATACATTCGTTGGTACCGACTTATCTTCAGGCTTGGCTTTTCTCCATTTATGTAAGTCAGCATAGGCAAGCGAGGACGAATTCTTATTCGACTGACTCAGGAGTATATATATCTATATGTCTCAATTTTTCCTGTGTGTTACTTTTATGCATTTATTTATTAGTTACTTATGTAGCTATATTTTTTATTTTTATTTTTTTTGCTTAGTATAATCCTTTGATTAGTGACTTGTGATTTCCTGAGCTTTCTCGTGTGTTCCTTCTTGACTAGCCTTTGTAAAATTTTGAGGACATAATTTTTCTTAGGATGGTAGAGATGTCACACACGATTCCAGATTTTGTATTTCTTAAATTTTTAGAACTTAATTTTTCCTAATAATGTATTCCTGTTGTATTTTTCTTGTTGTTGGTTTATGTTATTTTATTTATTATTATTTTTTATTGTTGAAAGAGACTACCCAAGACCAGTAGGATATCTATTGGTATTGCCATAGACCCGGTTTATGATCTGCATGTAGAATGGACACCAGACTCGGTTCATTTGATCAACTCATAACTAAACCATCTTTCTTTCCTCTTAGTGTATATATCAGTACTTTCTCTCTTCTCACTCATTTCCTTATTTCATTCTTCTTGCTTCTTTCTTCCTCCTCTCCCTCAAGCTCGCTTTAGCTAAACCCTAACCCCAGGGAGAAGTTGTTGTGACTTGGACCAGAGGTAGAGGTTAGGAGCCACCCGAGGCAAGTACATCTTGCTCCATGATAAACCTTAATTTTTAGATTTTTCATATATATGTTATTTAAAAAAGTATTTAATGGAAAATTTTCTCTTTGAGTTGCTGATCATATTTAGTTCTTGAATTTTTTGATTTTGATGTACACATTTTTGTAGATCTGAGTTTTAAATTTAGGGTTTTTTTGGTTCCATGAGTTTTTCTTGGTTTTGATATATTAAAACTTAGTGTTTTTGAAAACTAGTTATTCTTTATAATAGAGCATTTCATTTTGTGCAATTTGGCTTTTGTTTCACTGGATTTGGACTTAACATGAAGATTTTATGAAGGAAACAAATTTTTGTTTTTTTGAGCTCTCGGCCATGAATGGACTTGCTATTGGTGAAGATAAAGTATTCATGTGGCCAGTACCTTATGTGGCAAGGGGTGTCATATGACCTGTCATGTTGCCTTATATGGCAGACTGTCATGCGGCCTGTCATGTTGTCTTATATGGCGGACTGTCATGCGGTATGTACTCATGCTGCATATACCTTCCAGTAAACGTCTATCTTGTTCGAAGAATGACTAATTTATACACATGCATTCTGGAGCTAAGTACTTGGAAAAGTCTTAACGATAAAATTCTTTGTGTTTCACTCGCTGAACGAATGATAACTTAAGTAAGTCCAAACGAGCTTGTTATACGGCATCATATGACAAGTTGTTATGCGGCTTCATATGTCAAGTTGTCATGTGCCTCATATGGCATGTTGTTATGTGACCTCACATGACAAGTTGACATGATGCCTCATATAGCAAGTTGTTATGCGGCCTCATGTAGCAAGCAGTCCATCCGGCCAGTGGGCGCATGTCCTTGTGCACATTTTGTTTTTTTATTTAATATTCCTTTAGTAATTATTGCTATGTGATGCCTTATATTGATACAAGTTTATGCACAATTACACAATCCTCACGACACCATAGAAATGTTTGTGTATGAAAATCTATTGCATTTGGCATCGGACAATCGAGTATGAGTATTGCCCAATGTATCGAGTGTCGCGAATACAATAACTCATGAAAAGCTCGTAATTGTAACTCGTAATTCTAGGGTGTTCTCAAGTGTCCACGACTCAAGAATTTAAAATAATTTATTAATAATTAAATAAGATAATATTTACCTAGATCATTAGGAGGAAAGAATATTGCGCTACCGGCTACCACGATCTTTAAGGGCCCCATGCAGCATGGACCAACCCTACGAGTCAAGGGCTCCATGACTGAAAATTTCACGCGTGCTGCAGCACTTACAAGACAAGTTTATATACAAGTTTATGTTACAAGACAAGTTTATAAAGTAAGTTTGTGATCACAAGTTTAATTTATGCTTATAAGTTCAATTTTTATTTATGACAAGTAACAAGTTATGTTATTGTTTGGTTGAATGTGCATTAAAGTTTACTAGACAAGCGTACATATCACGTCCCAGATCCAGAATACTGGAGAGTGGGGGAATGACCCAGCCAACCATACCTTGCAGAAATACCGAAGCAACCCGCAATATATTAAGGTTGTATAGAGACGAGGGGGTGCATACTATAATCAAGTCTTCTAGGGTCAAGAACTTCTATATCTCAATTATTCAAACAAGTAGTAATAACATAGAATATTTTAGAATTAGCAGTAAGTGTAAACCCCCTCGACCAAAATTAGGCCTATTTGGCTTAGATAGAGAGATTAGAGCTAATTAGAATCCAGTTAGGAATAGAATACGACATATTATTTAATTATACAATATTTATATCACATAGTGCACCTTACTATTGCTTCGATAATTGAAGTACTATGCTTGCAACTGCCTTCCTACAAACTTTACACTCTTGCCCTAGATGTGCCAGCCATCTATTCTGACCTTGGTGTAATTTATAATTATACTCTCTTGTGCTATATTTTAGTCGCATAATAATCGTCGCAGAAATTATTATTTAATTCTAGATAATTCCAAAGTTGTATCCTTGTACGTTCCAATCAAAATTGGAGACACAATCTTGACCCATTTCGTGCAACCTAATTTATGATAATATTTTATTCTGAGTCTACTACGTCCATGATACTTGTGTCCCACCTAATTTTAGCTTCATGTACTTCTAATTAATTTAATAACACCTTGCGTAATTTTTTTAATTAATTTAAATCCAATTTTTGTTTTTGTGCAATTTTCTAATTGTTGGGCGCTTTTATGCAAAAGCGCATTGAGGTGTCCACACTATTGGAGAATACATGAAGAAACCCATATTTTCCTTCACATAATTTTTTTCTATAATTTCTAGAATGTGTAACTGGTAATATCGCCCCTCATTTTAACCCTATCATTGCATTTTATACAATGTAATTTATAGCCCTTCAAACACCCCATGCCAAGCCAAGGCCCATCCCAAGAGGGTGTTGACCAAAGCCCAAATTTCTTAGGTCAACTCCCAACCCTATCTCCCACATGTGTATATAAACAACTTCCCCTTCCTTTTTCCTTATTTTTCAATACCTAAAACCTAAACCTAAGATCAGCCGACCCTTCTCCTTTCTCATCTACTGGTCTTCTTCTTCCTCCTTCTTCCCGCCGTAGGAGCACCGGTAACCCCGACCTCCCTCCGGTGAGCCACTCGCTGGATCCTCCACCCTGCTTCCTCCATCTTCCTTGCCTCATCCTCGACTCCTTGACCATGACCGCACCATAGCAACATGAGCCGCTGCCATGGACGTTGGCCCTCCCTGAACTCGAGCACCGCCATCAACTGAACTTCCTTGCCGGAGCCGCTGTGCCCCGCTACACCTAGACCGCAGCCGCCTGAACGAAACACCATCACCACCTCCCTCATCTTCACCTTCCCTGTCCATCCTTTCGCCTCTCTTGGACGACACACGACCCCGCTGCTCTGTCTCGCGTCGACCCCAGCGTCCCCACAGAGCCTTCCCTTGCCTCTGCAATGTCGGTGTACCCATGACAACCCTATCTCCTCTACCCTCTTCTCCGGTGAACCACCACCTCCATCTCCTCTGCCTCGCCTGAGCCGCTGACCACCTGAACTACGGCTACACCATCGCTACATCACCAGCACTTCACCACCACCCCTTCCTTCTCAGATCGAGCCTCCTCCTTCTTCCACCACTGACTTCCCCGACAATAGCCCCCTCTCCTCCCTGTCCTCCTCCTCCTTCTGGCCGGACCTCCCCTACTGGCCGGACCTCCCCTCTCCTGGCTGGACTCCGGCAGTCCATCATCACCATCACCATCATCACTCCATCATCACCCCATCATCATCATCTCATCCTTATTATCACCCCATCATCCACATCATCATCCTCGCCATCACCATCGTCGACATCATCATCGTCGACATCGTCTTCATCATCACCATTACCATCGTCGTCATCATCGTCGTTGACATCATCGTCATCATCACCATCGCCATCGTTGTCATTTTTGTCGTCAAGCTGATCTCGTGCACATACACAGGTTTGAACCTATCCCTACTCTTTCAGTTTATGTGATTGTGTGTGTGTATATAGTTAGGTATCCTATTAGTATATGTTTAATGTATATGATTGGTATATATGTATGGTATATGTATTCTCTAGTATACGCTAATATATATATAATTGGTATGTATACATATATATATACATAGTATAAATTCAATTAGTGTACACACACACACACACACACACACACACACACACACACACACACACACACACACATATATATATATATATATATTGTATATGTATTTAATTGGTGTACATATATATTATAAGTATTAATGATATATGCTAGATAATAATATATAGATTTATATATGAACTAGGTGACCCGAGTGTAAATACGGATACCCCATAGTTGCATTGAACTGGGACCATATGAAGTGTTAGAAGACTACTATTATGTACACCAACATACTGGCAAGCCCGTATCATTTTGACTGTCTATTTTGTACAACAATTACAGACGCGACACCCTTTCAACTAGACTCACACTTGACCCTAGTTGACCAGTGTCATACCTAGCGTACCCTCTGAGTTAAGTGTATTTAAGGTTGTGTATGTGCTAGTGTAATGGCTGACATTGTATTGTGTTATATTATATGTATATAGGATATTGGATTTATCTGTGCGACTTCAGGAGCAGGCTATTGGCACTATGCAGCTTTCTTGCCAGGCAAGTATACCTTGCCTTGTTGTACTGTTTAAATTCAGTTATTATTTTAGTTGCATGTTTATTGTTTTAGATTATATAAACTGTGCGCATCCGAGAGAGACTCAAGTGTAGTCAACGAAGACGTTGACGTTAGGACTTGTGTCTGACCTAGAGTCTAGTTGACCCATCTAAAGTTGTGGAATTATCGGTATGACTCCCCAGGCCTTGACACGTATTATTTCATGTCACAGAGCGAGTTCATGTAGGGATGCGTATCTCCTAATCGACAGGCCATCGGTGTGAGCAACACGTGTGACGGTATTTTGCTTAGTTATTTATTTTTATAGAGAGTTGCATTATAGTACGTGATGTCCACGTCGTGTTCATGACTTATACATTTATATTTGACGGGAAGGATGACTAGTAGGCATATGGGACACCCACCTCCTTTATACAGATATTGCATTCTTTGGAGCAATACAGACGTATATATATTACAGATACCTCATTCTTCGGAATGATGGTCGTTACAGATACTATATTCCTTAGAGTGTTGGACGTTACTTGATAATTTTACATATACCACACTCTAGAGAACGTTGGACATTATATCTACGCCTACCCATACGTACCAAAGTTATTCTCAAATTGTATTCACTTAGATGGTTAGCACACCCATTTATTTATTCAATATTTACTTTTTGTCATGCTTTTATGTATCTTGGTATGTCCCTCTGAGGACCTGGTCCCTTTTCAGGTGTAGATGTTCATGAGTATTCGCAGAAGCGCATATCCAGACTGGTTACTTACATTCCGAGGAGGTCTTCTCTTCGAGCCTCGTAATTATTGGTTGTTGTACATTGTTTTGTTTATTTTATATTCTAGTTGGCAGTGGATTTGTTTCCACCCGACTATCATCTTTGATACTTTATATTGAGATTTAGTTACATAGTTATTGGTTATTTATTTATATTGATTTCTGTGGATGAGATTTTAGTTATGCCCTGTGACCTGTGACATATATTTACCACTTATGGATTTAATATTCATAATACAGCGTACGTATGTGTTATGATTTCCATATATTGGAGTTGCCATATACATACGGCTGGCATGCTTACGTGTCCTAGTCCTACGTATTTTGGGACTGGGGCATGACACGTTTTTAGTAGTGGCCCATACAGGTCGAGAGCATATTGTCTCGATTATGTTACTGTATCGAGCAAGCCTGCACCTAGGATTAGAGTATAGGATCTCATCCACAATTGACTATGACTTATCTTTCTTCCAGTCTGTTCTACTTAAATAATTGCATCCTGGTTGATTTATGTGCTTCCCTAATAGTTCCTTGAGTATAGCCCCTGCTAGAATATAGGAATCCCTGTTGATAGGATGATAATTAGGATAATATTCCTATTAAGAATACAACTAGAGTATTGACACATCACTAAGTTAGAATACTTAATGAACCCTAGCTACCCTTACTACCTAGTGAACCCTAGCATCCCTTATCTATAGATTGGTTACCATTATCCCTTGATACAATTATGAAAGACTTGAGAGTAGTATAGACACTACTAGGGTTAGATATAAATTTGACCATATTGTTTGACCTTAGAATTGAGGAACCAATAGAAATCCAAGGTTAAATATTAGGACTAACCTAGCTTTTCATGGTGAGATAGTACTAGAGAATTATAACTTTAGCTTCTTGTCTTATAATAGTCGAACAATAACTTAGGAAGCCAAGAAGAATGAATATAACATTTTTCTCGATCATACCTCGAACATAGAGACTAGCATGCCACCTCTCCTTAAGAAACCATGACATTATTTAGATTCTTTTTATTTAGTTATGACTTGTTCCTCTGAACCTTTAGCATTCGCTAACTGTGCGACGACTAAATTATGTTCTTCTTTTCTTCATCTTTCAACTCATGCCACATAACACTTATGATTATTGGCCAAGTGATTTTATTCTATGTTAGGATATAGGATTATAGTTTGCTAATCTTAAATTCTAAAATTTTTGTGCTTGGTAGTTAGAGGATGATAGTTTTGAGTTATTCTTGTAGATTATGACTTGATATTTATCCTTTAGTTTTAAATCACGTAATTTGTACCCCTACCTCGATACGAGTTATATCCTCTTTCCCCTTGAAGGACAGTAACTTTTCTATTCATACTATTAACACTTGTTCTATAAGCACTATGACTAAGACTTAAGATGACCATTACCTATATAAATGCAATTGGATACCCTAATCAGTACCAAGATCTTTCCCTCGTATACCCTAACATTAGTTTCTACTTCATTTACAAGGACCAAGTTATTTTGTAGAATCTTCTTTAAGGCAATTACAGTATTAGTTTATTATTTTAAGTTGGATAGTATACCTCACAACATAGTATCACATAGTCCTCTTGACACACTAATGAAGTGTAATGGAATGGCCTTAACTATAGACTTGCATAAGAAGATAATATTTATTCAGAATATAGAACTTAGAGGCTCATACCCCTATTTGGTCGACTAGTGACTTAGACAAAGAGTTAGTATGATAACTGTAGAGATTGTAGAGTCTTATCTTTTTTTTTTGTGAACTTGAATTATTTTGTACCTTCTTTCATCATAATCCAGCGTATTTATATTTTCTAAACTACCTTGACTTATACTGCTATTATAGCCTAGTTTTGCAAGCTTACTCTTCTATCAAGCTTGATCATGATATATGTATTATTGGGTTGACACACTAATATATTTAAGAATCAGTGTATTAAGGTCTAGCTAACCTTAGTGTGCTTGGTTCGCTCTTCGCATGACTACTTTACGTGGACTGAGATATATAGTTGACTAGTAAATGAATGTACTTGCCTTTAGACATGTCTGAGCATATCATATCAATTACACAACTGTACTGATATGAGCATGTGAATAAAAATCTACCAAAATAGGATTTCAATCCACAACTGCCTTGACAATTCCCATTTGAATTCTTTAAATGCCTTGATCTCCATACTTCTATCCCATTATCTCCCCCTTGAACTCTTTATTATTATTTTTGGTCTTTCCTTATTTCGAAAAGATAAAACTTTGTGCTTAGTATAAGCTTGATATACAGATAGTACTAGATATACCCCATAGGCCAATCACATTACTTGATGATTATTTTTTGTAATTAAGGGCATATCATATATGATATATTGGTGTTAAAGTTTCGAAGATTGAATAACATGATTAAATAATTTAAGGAATATCTCCTTAAATGTATAGCCTTATGTGATAGATGGATAAATTCTAAGTTGGGTAGATATTCCATTGTTAACTTATGATGGAATACTTTTAGATTGTGATTAAGTAAGATTAGATTGGAAGATTCAAGCCATTTTAATTTTGAAAAAATTTAAAAGAAGGATTAAGATGATGATGATTTAATGAATTTAAAAAACCTTGATATGGCTAACCAAATATTTATAATTTGAGCGCATGATTTAAAATTTTAGAATTGGAGGTTGAATCATCAACTTAAATCTTGAGAAAAATAAATAGAACTCTAAATATGAAATGGTCGGATTGAATTACAAATTTGATGATTGAATTAAAAGAAATTTTGATTGTTGGATTACCTATTTAAAATATTGAGGATGTAAATTGAAAGTAAAATTTGAAGACTACGAAATGCACAAGTTGAAAATAGAAATAATATTTGATTAGAATTATTTTCCAGAGAAGATTATGATAGTTGGAAATTACAAAGTAAATTTTGATGTGGGATGTCACATAGATTTGAATTAGATTTGGATGTGGATTATTTAAAAATCGAGAAGTTAGTACGATATATTGAATTTTGATTTAAACAATGGTTACTTTAATTTAAAAAGTGATTACGATGGATTTGATTAGATTTTTAATTATCGCAGAGAGATTGCGATTGACTTGTCGTATGTACATGAAGGATTGACAAATTATACCCTAGTTTAATTTTGAGGACAAAATTATTTTAAGTTGAGTAGATTGTAAACCCCCTCGACCAAAATTAGGCCAACTTGGCTTAGATAGAGAGATTAGGGCTAATTAGAATCCAATTAGAAATAGAACACGACATGTTATTTAATTATACAATATTTATATCACATAGTGCACCTTACCGTTGCTTTGATAATTGGAGCACTACGCTAGCAACTGCCTTCCTACAAACTTTACACCCTTGCCCTAGGCGTACCAGCCATCTATTCTGACCTTGGTATAACTTATAATTATACTCTCTTATGCTATATTTTTGTCGCACAATAATCATCGCGGACTTTATTATTTAATTTTAGATAATTCCAACTTTGTATTCTTGTGCGTTCCAATCAAAATTGGAGACACAATCTTGACCTGTTTCATGCAACCCAATTTATGATAATATTTTATTCTGAGTCTACTACGTCCATGACACTTGTGTCCCACCTAATTTTAGCTCCATGTACATCTAATTAATTCAAGAATACCTTATGCAATTTTTTTAATTAATTTAAACTCAATTTCCGTCTTTGTGCAATTTTCTAATTGTTGGGAACTTTTATGCAAAAGCGCATTGAGGTATTCACACCATTGGACAATACATGAAGAAATCCATTTTCTTCTTCACATAAATTTTTTCCATAATTTTTGGAATGTGCAACGCGTAACATCGCCCCTCATTTTAACCCTATTCTTGCATTTTAAATAATATAATTTATAGCCCTTCAAACACCCCATGCCAAGCCAAGGCCCATCCCAAGAGGGTGTTGATCAAAGCCCAAATTTCTTAGGTCAACCCCAAACCCTATCTCCCACATGTGTATATAAACAACTTCTCCTTCATTTTTCCTTATTTTTCAAAACCTAAAACCCAAACCTAAAATCAGCCGACCCTTCTCCCTTCTCATCTACTGTTCTTCTTCTTCCTCCTCCTTCCCGCAGCCGGAGCTCCGGTAACCCCGACCTCCCTCCGGTGAGCCACCCGCCGGATCCTCCTCCTTGCTTCCTCCATCTTCCTTGCCTCATCCTTGACTCCCTGACTATGACCGCACCATAGCAAATCGAGCCACTTCCATGGACGCCGGCCTCCCTGAACCCGAGCACCGCCCACAACTGAACTTTCTCGTCAGAGCCGCCGTGCTCCGCTATACCTATGCCGCAGTCGCCTGAATGAAACACCATCACCACCTCCCTCGTCTTAACCTTTCCTGTCCATCCTCCCGCCTCGCCTGGATGACACCCGACCCTGCTGCTCCGCCTCTCGTCGACCCCAGCGTCCCCACAGAGCCTCCCCTCGCCTCTGCAACCTCGGTGCACCCACGACACCCCTCTCTCCTCCACCCTCTTCTTCGGTGAACCACCACCTCCATCTCCTCTGCCTCGCCTGAGCTGCTGACCACCTGAACCACGGCTACACCATCGCCACACCACTAGCACTTCACTACCACCCCTCCCTTTTCAGACCGAGCCTCCTCCTTCTTCCACCACTGACCTCCCCGACTATAGCCCCCTCTCCTCCCTGTCCTCCTCCTCCTTCTTGCCAGACCTCCCCCACTGGTCGGACCTCTCCTCCCTTGGCCGGACTCCGGCAGTCCATCATCACCATCATCATCATCACTTCATCATCACCCTATCATCATTATCTCATCCTTATCATTAACCCATCATCCACGTCATCATCCTCGCCATCACCATCGTCGTTATCATCACCATCACCATCATCGTCATCATCGTTGTTGACATCATCGTCATCATCACCATCGCCATCGTCATCGTCTTTGTCGTCAAGCCGATCTCGTGCACATGCACAGGTTCAAACCTGTCCCTACTCTTTCTGTTTATGTGATTGTGTGTGTGTATATAGTTAGGTATCCCATTAGTATATGTTTAATATATATGATTGGTATATATGTATGTTATATGTATTCTCTAGTATACGCTAATATGTATATAATTGGTATGTATATGTATGTATGTATATATATATATATATATATATATATATATATATATATATATATATATATATATATATACATAGTATAAATTCAATTAGTGTACATACACATATATATATTGTATATGTATTTAATTGGTGTACATATATATTATAAGTATTAATGATATATGCTAGATAATAATATATAGATTTATATATGAACTAGGTGACCCGAGTATAAATACGGATACCCCATAGTTGCATTGACCTGGGGCCATGTGAAGTGTTAGAAGACTGCCATTATTTACATCGATGTACTGGCAAGCCCGTATCATTTTGATTGTCTATTTTGCACAACAATTATAGACGTGACACCCGTGCAACTAGACGCACACTTGACCCTAGTTGTCCAGTGTCATACCTAGCATATCCTCTGAGTTCAGTGTATTTAAGGTTCTGTATCTTCTAGTATAATGGCTGACGTTGTATTGTGTTATATTATATGTATATAGGATATTGGATTTATCTGCATGACTTCAGGAGCAGGCTATTGGCACTATACAGCTTTCTTGCCAGGCAAGTATACCTTGCCTTATTGTACTGTTTAAATTCAGTTATTATTTTAGTTGCATGTTTATTATTTTAGATTATATAAACTGTGTGCATCCGAAAGAGACTCGGGTGTAGTCAATGAAGGCGTTGACGTTAGGACTTGTGTCTAACCTAGAGTCTAGTAGACCCACCTAAAGTTGTGGAGTTATCGATATGACTCGCCACACCTTGACATGTATTATTTTATGTCACAGAGTGAGTTCATGTAGGGATGCGTGCCTCATACTCGACTGGCCATCGGTGTGAGCAACACGTATGATGGTATTTTGCTTAGTTGTTTATTTCTATAGAGACTTGCATTATAGTACGTGATGTCCACATCATGTTCACGACTTGTACATTTGCATTGGGCGGGAAGGATGACTCATAGGCGTATGGAATAACTACCTCCTTTATACAGATACTGCGTTCTTCGGAGCGATACCGACGTATATATATATTATAGATACCTTATTCTTCGGAATGATGGACGTTACAGATACCACGTTCCTTAGAGTGTTGGACATTACTTGGTAATTTTTCAGATACCACACTCTAGAGAATGTTGGACGTTATGCCTACGCCTACCCATACATACCAAAGTTGTCCTCATATTGCATTCACTTAGATGGTTAGCATACCCCTTTATTTGTTCAGTATTTACTTTATGGCATGCTTCTATGTATCTTGTTATGTTCCTCTGAGGACCTGGTCCCTTTCCAGGTGTAGATGTTCATGAGTATTCGCAGGAGCGCAGATCCGGACTGGTTATTTATATTCCGATGAGGTTGTACATTGTTTAATTTATTTTATTTTCTAGTTGGCAGTGGATTTTTTTCCTCCCGACTATCATTTTTGATACTTCATATTGAGATTTAGTTATATAGTTATTGGTCATTTATTTATATTAATTTCTGTGGATGAGATTTTAGTTATGTCCTGTGACCTGTGATATATATTTACCACTTATGGATTTGATATTCATAATACAATGTATATATGTGTTATGGTTTCCATATATTGGAGTTGCCATATATATACGGCTGACATGCTTACGTGTCCTAGTTCTACGTATTTTGGGACTGGAGCGTGACAGTAAGGCGTCCCCAATGCCACATCAGAATATTCTAGAGATCTATCAAATACAAGTGATATACTAGATACACAATCAAAAGTATACATGACAGTGAGTCAGCTGCAGTTTGAATATATTATATGTCATGTAGGAAACTAGTGTCCATATTATCTGGCTAACGGGTGCCGATTGGCTAAATGCCCAAAATATTTTAGTTTACAAAAGATGATCAGTAAATGAAGGAACCCACTTATAACCCTCAATAACTATCCTTCTGGTGCGGGCCTTTAGTGAGGGTGAGATACGCTTGATCCTCATGTGTTGGCTCTAAACTTGGCCATACAAAATCAGTGGGGTCAGACCCCAAATAGCAAGTACCACAAAGGAGGCACAAAATGAAAAAATAAAACTAGTTCTATAGCATGAGATGCTTAAACCAACAATCAATGACATGTGTCCCATCCATGATATGATACGACACCCCTTTACCAAATAAGGACAGGAAGTACTACATCACATCAAGATAGAATATGTACCTTGATTATGGTAAAGCTAAAATAAATCTGTGTCGTAGTTTCAGTTCACAGGCTATCGTAACACAAAAGCGCAACCCAACAACCAAACAAGGACATGAGTTAAACTATCATGCCACGATAGTCTATGTCCCTAATTCTACTCAATTATTTGGATAAACAAAGTTTATACGAAACTTTTGCTTACAAACATTTGTCAAATCTTATCCCTAGCAGAGTCGCTATTTTGTTTGGATAAACAAAGTTTATACGAACATTTTGCTTACAAACAAGAAAAAAGAAAAGTATAAATAATCCTATATAAGGATATTAAGTACAATAAAATGATTCTGGGGAAGTATTGCTATAGAAGTCTGATCTACAGTCGATCACTTTGTTCTTTGGACTACATGATGATGAAGAAGTACTGTAGAAGAAGCTTAAAACTTTCTTTGAACTGAAGGCAAAAGCCGACCAAAGAAAAGTTGCAAGTAGGATCGAATTCTTGTTGCCAAAGTTTTTAGCCAAAACCAATTCCTCCCCTTTTTATGCTGTGACCAGGGGTCTCTATTTATAGAGATCAATCAAATAACAGCCTAGTTGGCGTAAAAACCAAATGAATGTCTTGTTGGCAAACTGTGAAGAAGATTGCCTCATTTATGCTGAAGTTTTGACAACTTCTACCCACGTTCCAATAATCTTCTGAATCTATATATGACACGTATCCTTTTATAAGGTAACGCGTATAACTGATTCTCGAAGATCATGGCATGCAAGCCATGTAGGTAACTGCCCCTGCGTAAAATAGTTGGCGTAAAAGCCAAATGACTGTATTGTTGGCGTAAAAAGCTAAACTGTGAAGAAGATTGCCTCCTTTACGCTGCGGTTATGACAACTACTACCCACGTTCAAATAATCTTCTAAATATGCATATAAAACATATCCCTTTATAAGGTAACGCGTATAACTGCTTCTTGAAGATCATGGCATGCAAGCCACGTAGGTAACTGCCCCTGCGTAAAACTTGATAATTCATAAAAAATAGATAACCACCGTAAAATAGCCAATTATCCTTCACGACTGAGGTCTTGAGCGTATTCTGGGCTAAGTAGCCTTATCAAAGTACCTTTGCAAATATAGTCGAGTTAGCATATTTCGAGGAGATAGCATACGGCGTACTCCTATAGTTGAAAATGACCTGGTTGGCATAAAATGCAAGGATGATAATGTGAGCGTATTAGTCACAGTCTTAGCTTTTCCAGTCATGACAAATTTTAAAAATAGAATAAAATCTCGTGCATTAAATGCAGAGATATGCCTCAATCTCGTGCATAAAATACAGAGATATGCCTCGAGCTACAAGAAACAGATTTTGACGTGGCGTCTGATTTTGTCTTGTTTTGAGCGTAAAAACTTATTTTTGTCAATGTAGAATAGGCAGCGTATTCAGAAGACTCCATTTTTCTTCCTTTGAATGCGTAAAAATGACTTGTATCAAAAATATGTCACAAAATGACAACCTGGGTCTCTGTACAAAATTATCATCACAGCCGTTCTCTCGATCATCGTGTAGTACTTTTGTCAAATGTCAGGTTTACTGATTTGACTGACAAATTTATCCGAGGAATACGAAAAGTTCCTCTTACAACTTTATGCTGCATTAAAAACAATGTATTTTAAACTTTACGCAGGAAGGTATAGCAACCTTTTACGCAGAACAGCTTTGAAGCTCTGCTTTACACGGACAGCTTTGAAGCCTTATTTTACTCCAAACAACCTTGAAGCTCTGTTTTACGCAGACAGCTCTGAAGCCCTATTTTACGCCAAATAGCCTTGAAGCTCTGTTTTATGCAGACATCTCTGAAACCCTATTTTTATGCCAAGCAGCCTTAAAGCTCTATTTTACGCAGGGAGGGACTTCATGTTTGTTGGGAGTTTTGACTGTAAAATACGCGAACAATTCCCTAGCATATTTCATGCTTCTACAAGACCCCCTTCAAAGTTTTTAAAACTTGGACAAGTTTTGAAACACTTTGAAAGAAGCATGAAAAAAGTATTTGATTTGGGAATGAATATCCTGCTAGAGATGATATATACGGGGTAGTACATTCCATTCTCTTAGAAAATTTTAGTAGACTTATTACCCAAGGCGTACCTAAGACTAGGTACAGATAATAAGTTGAAATGACTGACACTATCAGGGGTTATACGAATGTGATAATAGAAATTTGATGGGCAAACTATTACTCAGAGATAATATAGACATGACAAAGTTCTAAAAATATCTTATTCATAGGTAATGTGGATGTGGTAAGATATCATAGTTTTTTAGGATATCCCGCTAGGGGATCTTTGGTGGACCTATTATCTTTTGCGCACTGGAGTGCAAGTAATAAGTTTAAAATAAGCCCAGCCAATGGTAATATGAATGTGGTGGGTTTTGTGGATTTAATACTGCTGGCGTACTTAGAATTAAGTACGGGTGATAAGTTTAGATGACGACTGATGATAGTCGTAGGAAGAGGTTTGCTCAAAGGTTATATGGACATGGCGAACTCTCGGGGGAGAAAGTGAGGATGATAGCTCGGAGGTGATGTAGATGTGAGCTGATCAATAGTCGTAACGAGCGGTTAGGTAAGATCTTGGTATTTTGGTGGAAGAAAAAGGAAATAAGCCAGAGTTAATATTTGGTGGACTTACTACTTTTTGTGTACTTGAGTACAAGTAGTAAGTTCAAAAATAATCCCTATCAGTGGTAATATGGACATGATAGGTTTTGTGGACCAGTTACTTCTTGCATATTTGAGTGCAAGTAACGGGTTTAAGACAAGCCCTGCCAGAGGTAATATGGACGTGACAGATTTTGTGAACTTAACACCGTTGTTGTATCTTGGTGAGTATGAGTGATAATTAGAGATGACAACCGAAATCAGAGGTAATATGGACGTGAGAATCGATAGCCAAGACCCAGGGGGTTTGCACAGAGGTAATATGGACATGGCAAACTCAGTTAGGAAAAAATATTAGGACTGTAGTTTCGAGATAATATGGACGTGAACTAATATCTGGGACATTCACTGGAGGGAGACTTTGAGAATCCATCATCTGTTGTGTATCCAGGACTCCTTGATACAGATAATGGTTTAATATAGAAGGGAAAATGATGTACATAGGTACTTTACGGGAGATAAAGAACCAAGAATGTAAAGATTGTACATCTTGATTTCCCGCCTGGGGATAAGGGGAGTACAAGTCTAGTTCAGACATAGTATATTTTTAGGAACTTGCCATTGATAGGCATCATGGGGAAGTCGTCGTTAGGTTTCATAAGCCGGTAGGTGCCGTTGGAGAATACTGGTTCTACGATGAACGTGCCTTCTCATTTAGGTTAGAATTTGTCGGCCATGTTACGGGTCATAACCATCGGTCTCCTTACGGTCAGGACAAGATGACCCACTTTGTACGTCCTTTTCTTTCCCCGTTTGTTGAATGCTCCAAAGAGACGTGCTTGGTATAGCTCAACGCATTGTTGAGCAAAGTGGAGTTTCTCGTCGAGTGCTTCTAACTATTGTAGTCGTCGGCAGTGATTATCGTCGACGGTTAATTGGTTGGAGAGAGCCACCTGAAGTGAAGGAATTTGGATATCGAACGGGAAGACTGCTTCGCTTTTGTACACCATAGAGAAAGGTGTATTGCTAGTTACTGCCCGGACCATTGCACGGTAGGACCAAAGACATTCACCCAACTTCTCGTTTTATTGGGTTTGTTGGATGATACAAAAATTTTGAGTAACTTTATGATGATCTTGCTGAAGGCTTCTGCCAGACCATTCGCTTATGGGTTATAGGCGGTCGACGCTACATTCTGGATCTGATTTTTGTTTCAAAACTGCTAGAATGCATGGCTTACAAATTGTAGACCATTTTCATGGATGATCCTTCGTGGCAATCCAAAGCGGTATATGACTTGATGCTTGATAAAGCTGATCACTTTAGACGTCTTGACTTCCGCGAGTGGTACTATTTCTGCCACTTGGAGAAGTAGTCGGTGATGGCAAGGATGAACCGATGTCCCTTGGATGAAGGTGGACTAATCGGTCCAATGATGTCCATACCCCAGGCTTCGAATAGCTAGGACGCAACAGTCAGGTGTAGGAACTCCCAGGATTGGTGGATGAAGTCTGCATAGATTTGGCATGCTTAGCACTTCCTTGCATAGTCGACGTCATCTGTTACACATTGTTGGCCAATAGTAACCCATTCTACGGATGCGGTCTTGTAGATTGGGCCATAGCTGATGGATACCGCAAACCTCGTCGTGAGCCTCGTGGAGAGCCTGCTTCGCTTCTGTATTCAAAAATCATCATAGCAGAAGCCTGTCATACGAGCGGCGATACAGCATTTTGGTAGTTGTATCATAATAGAACTGGAGGGAACGTCTTCTGATGGAAGTGGCTTCCTTCGGGTTCTCGGAGAGAATTCCATAGACTGCATAGTCAATGAAGGAAAGTCTCCAGTCTTGTGAGTCAGTGCTCGTCTTTACTGAGTAGCTCCGGCACACAGAGAGGTTGTTTTTTGGGTAGACCAGCTTCTGACCGACCATGGTAATCAGTTCATGGGTACTGACCGAAACACCTAGAGAGGTTGTGAGTCCGACAAGGACGTCCGCCTCAATGTTTTGAAGCCGAGGGGCATACTCGATGAAGAATCCCTCAAAGGTTGAGATGATGTCGAGCGTAGCCTGTTGGTAAGGAATTGGCTCTTCGTGTCGGACTTCGTACTCACCCAGGACCTGGCTGATTATCAACTTGGAATCGTCGTAGGCTTCTAGGTGGTCAACTCTAACTTGTTTAGCTAGTTAAAGTCCAATGATGAGAGCAGTCATCTTTTTTACATTATTGGAGCATGGCTCAGTGAGGGAGTAAGCGTGGTTGATAACTATATCATATGGAGAGATCAACACTATCCTGACTCTAGCGATAATGATGCCTTTGGGTCCTGTTCTTGAAGCGTCGTAGAAGAACATTCGCCATACAGCTTTTGCGTTCATCACGGTATTGGAGTCTGCAACTTCGTCTGTAATCTCATCACATAGTTTTGAGATTTTTGACAACTACTGGGCTGCCAGAAAGTTGTCCAATGCTTGACCCTTGATGACTTTTTATGGAACAAACACCATATCATATGGAGACAGTAGTATTGCCCATATAGCCAAGCGGGAACTGAGCGCCCCTGGTTTGGTCATGAGGACTCTGAGAGGATTGACTCACGAGATTACATAAATGGTTTGTCCAGCCACGTAATGCTGAGTCTTTTGGATAGCGAATACAAGGGCAAGGCATTCCTTCTCAACAGGGGTGTACTTGTGCTCCGCGCCAACCATCATCCAGCTAAGATAATAGATGGTGTGCTCGTGGCCTGCACCATTATTCTGGGATAATAGGATATTGCATTCTTTCGGGACATTCCACTGGAGAATTTTGGTAGACTTATTACCCATGACATACCTAAGACTGGGTACGGATAATAAGTTAAAATGACTGACACTATCAGTGGTCTAGAATGACGTGATAACAGACTGTTTGGAGGTTTGTTTGCTCAGAAGTAACATGGACATGGCAAACTTGGAATTTTGGTAGAGGTATCTTACTCAGAGGTGACATGGACATGGTAAAATAAACTTCTGTGGGACTAGAGTTTTTGTGGAAAAAACAATTTAGATGTAAGATGGACATAATTATTTTTTGAGATAATTTTGCTGTGGAATTTTTTGTGGACTCATCATCCTTGGCATACCTAGGGTTTAGTACAGATGATAAGTTGGAATGACTGACACCATCAGAAGTAGTATGGATGTGGTGCTAGAAAGTCGTTGGACAAGAATGTTTGCTCAGAGGTAATATGGACATGGCAAACTCGGGTTGTGGACTTATTACCCATTGTGTAAGTACGGATAATAAGCTAAAATGACTAGCACTATCAGGGGTTATGCGAACGTGATAGCAGGAAGTCGAAGAGAAGAACTTTACTCAGAGGTAATATGGACATGGAAAAGTTCTAAAATTATCTTACTCAGAGGTAATATGGACGTGGTAATATATGACTTTGTGGGGATAAAGAAAAATAGGACAGAGACGACCGTTCTTTTGAAGTGATAGATTCACTCTGTTGGAAAAAGTTGAGAGACATAGTTTAGAGGTAGTATGGACATGAACTGATCGATAGTCATACCGAGAGATTAGGTATGATCCCGATATTTTTGGTGGATAAAAAAGGAAACGAGCCAGAGATAATGTGGATGTGGTTATTTTCTTTGGATTGATGACATCTTGCTGGAGGATCTTTGGTGGACTTATTACTTTTTGCACACGAGAGTGCAAGTAATAAGTTCGAAACAAGTCTTGCTAGAGGTGGCAAGTTTGGTGGACTTAACACCATTGGTGCACTTAAATTTAAGTACAGGTGATAAGTTTAGACGATAATCGATATCAGAGGTACTGTGGACATAATGATCGTTAGCCAAACCCGGAAAGTTTTCTCAGAGCTGTGAAGGACATGGCAAACCCTACTGGGGAGGAGGTAAGAATGATAACTCAGAGGTGACACAGACGTGAACTGATCATTAGCCATACCGAGAGGTTAGGTATGACCCTGGTATTTTTGTGGAAGGAGAATGAAGCATGCCAGAGGTAGTATGGACGTAGTTTTTTGCTTCCATTAAGGAAAACCCACTGGAGGACTTTTGGTGGATCTATTATTTGTATCGCACGTTGAGTGCAAATAATAAATTCGAAAACAATCCCTATCAGAGGTAGGTTTTGTGGATAATAAGGATATCCAGCTGGGGGATCTTTGGTAGACCTATTACCCTTTTGCGCACTTGGGGTGCGAGTAGTAGATTTGGAACAAATCCTATTAGAGGTAATATGGACGTGATAGATTTTGTGGACCAATTACTTTTTGCGCATGTAAGTACAAGTAATAGGTTTAAGACAAACCCTGCCAGAAAGTTTATTATTGGAGGGATTGCTACCCCCAGTCTCAGTTGTGGGCTCGCCCTGGAGTGTACAACTATCCTCAGCTAAGCTATTATCTGTGTGCAAAGGCTCACTATACTCTTGGAAGGATGGATTGTCATAGAACACCGGGGGACTGCTATCCCTAGCTCCAATCGAAGTTTCATTCGGGGAGGTATGGCTACCCCCAGCACTTATTTTTAAACGTGTGCCTTAGAATTTTCTCGCAATCATTCTGACTTTTGTATGCTCATTTGTGCAGGGACTGTCTCAGATTGCTCTGATTTTGATAGAACATAGAAGGATATCATAGTCATTGTTGTTCGTGGTAAACTAGTATATTACCTAGAGGATTGTCCATGATCTTCCAACCTAGCTAACTATAGCCTCTCCCCATATGCGGCCAGGATGTAATGGCTGGATCTCGGATCGAGTCCTAGCGGCCCATCCTAGTGGCAGCGGCGGGGCTAGTTATCCTATCCAGGACTTCTAGCCGCATCCTTTCATACGATAGTTGGATTTGCAGAGGCTCGGCTCTGCGTTGCAAGCTCCCTTGCTATCCATCAGTATGAATTCTTCTCTCACAATGTGGCTTGTACTGAGACGTCTTGTTGAAGTGATGACTCGGAATGCGTTGAGCTGCCGGCCTTTACACGTGTTGGTACCAAAAATAGCACAGAGGGGTCTCTTTCTTTTCACATATACCCATGATCTTAAATATTAATAAAAATCCTTGAATGTAAAGGACTTCTATATGTACTCATGATCTTGAATGTTATTAATTTTTTTTGCCTTATTTCCTGTTTGGAACTTTTCTTATTGCTTATGGATATTGGGGCTATTAGTACTATACTAGAGGTAATTTGGACGTAGTATAACATCATAATGTCGATAACACCAAGCCTAATCAGAGATAATATGGACGTGATAGGCTAGATCAGTTCCAATAAGAAGGTTCGGTGGAGACATCTTCTGTGATGGTAGGGATATTGTGGTGTAAAACCGATAGTCAAGCAAGTTTGCTGAGTACGACCATTGCGGAACATTTTGTGGAGAGAAAAAAACAAGTCAGAGGTAATATGGATGTGACTGTTTTCTTGGGCAGCTCCTAGTTCAGAGATGATGTGGACGTGAACTACTTGCTTTGTATAAATTTTTGTAAGGATAACAATAAAAGGGACGAGTCAGAGGTAATATGAACGTGACTGTCTTCTTTTGGTGGAAAGAATGACTCATAGTTCAGAGGTGATATGGACGTGGACCATTTGCCTTCAGAAGAGTTTTTGAGGATCTATTACCCATTGCATACTCGGGACTCCCGAGTACGGATAACAGATTTGTCTGCAGGTTACGGACGAAAATAATTTGCTTAAAAAGACATCAGGTATGAATATTACATTTTTGTGTCCCTATGATAAGGATAGAAATGACACATATCGTCATTCATCATCATTATCATTATCATTATCATTATCATTATCATTTATTTTTTTTGAAGTGTGCCTAACTTAGGCATAGTACTTCTTTAGGAACTTGTTATTGATTGGCATTATGAGCAAGTCACCATTGGGCTTAGCAAGCCTATATGCGCCACTGGAGTGAGTAGTATAGATCTCTGTAGAGATTGAATCTATACTTTCAACATCTGGTTCAAAAAATTGGCGACTCCCAGTGTCGGAATCTGAAGAATATGAAGCTGATTGTCGTGACCTCGAGCGAGTGTTTCGAAAAACACCTTCTTCAAAAGTCTCTGTAGAGATTGATAAAGGTATAGTGATTATCCATTATGAGGGATTAGTATAGATCTCTGTAGAGATTGAATCTATACTTTCAGCATCTGGTTCAGAAAACTGGTGACTCCCAGTGTCAGAATCTGAAGAATATGAAGCTGATTGTCGTGACCTCGAGCGAGTGTTTCTAAAAACACCTTCTTCAAAAGTCTCGATGAGTCTGTCGAATCTCCTTTGGCTTGGAGTTCTGGAGGGGTAATGTCTTGAACTCGACTTTCCTCTAGGAATATGCGAAGCCATGTTTACTGAAGCAAATATTTGTTCTTCTTCTAGAAGAAGAAGAAGGCTTATTCTGCCTTTTTACATCAGTAGGAATGTGTAGATTAGGAACCAAAACCCCTTTCTCTGCCATAGGAATACAACAGTCCACCCATATGAGTAGCATATGATCCATCATCTGTTTGAGGAGCGTATCTTCTCGTGAAACGAGTCTTCTTTATGCGGACAGACCTATCCTGGCATAATTTGGATTTTTGCATAGGTTTGCGTAAAACAGGGAAAGTGCATAAAGACTTTAAGCGTCATGCGTAATCTGTAAAGTGGGAACTTTCTTCTCTTGTGGGCGTAAAAGCTTAGAGGTGAAAGAATTCATCACTTATTTTCCTTTGATGTGATCAAAGGGTACATCTGCCTTATCATTGATGGAAGATATAATTTTACGCATAGGACGTGTTTGAAATTTTTGAATTGGCACAAAGGCATTGTCAGAAGTTTTGTCTACCACGTCACAGACGGGAGACAAATGTTTACTTACAGGGCATATTTGAGACTTCTGGATTGGCATTGAGGCATTGCCAGAAGTTTTGTCTACCACGTCATAGACGAGAGACGAAGGTTTACGCACAGGGCCTATTTGAGACTTCTGGATTGGCACTGAGGTATTGCCAGAAGTTTTGTCTACCACGTCATAGACGGGAGATAAAGGTTTACACGCAAGGCATGTTTGAGACTTCTGGATTGGCACTGAGGCATTGCCAAAAGTTTTGTCTGTCACGTCATAGACGGAAGACAAAGGTTTACACACAGGGCATATTTGAGACTTCTGGAATGGCACTGAGGCATTGCCAGAAGTTTTGTCTACCATGTCACAGACGAGAGATGAAGGTTTATGCGCAGGGCATGTTTGAGACTTCTAGATTGGCACCGAGGCATTGCCAAAAGTTTTGTCTATTACGTCACAGATGGGAAACGAAAGTTTACGCGCAGGGCGTGTTTGAGACTTCTGGATTGGTACTGAGGCATTACCAGAAGTTTTGTCTACCATGTAATAGATGGGAGATAAAGATTTACGCGCAGGGCATATTTGAGACTTCTGTATTGGCACTGAGGGATTGCCAGAAGTTTTATCTACCATGTCGTAGATGGGAGATGAAGGTTTACGCACAGGGCATGTTTGAGACTTCTGGATTGGCACTGAGGCACTGCCAAAAGTTTTGTCTACCATGTCATAGACGGGAGACAAAGGTTTATGCACAGGGCATATTTGATACTTCTGGAATGGCACTGAGACATTGCCAGAAGTTTTATCTACCACATCATAGACGGGAGACAAAGTTTTACGTATATGGCATGTTTGAGACTTCTGGATTGGCACTGAGGCATTGCCAGAAGTTTTGTCTACTACATCATAGACGGGAGACAAAGTTTTACACATAGGGCGTGTTGGCTGTGTTGTCACAACTTTGTTGATCAGTGAATAAAAACTTGCAGGAAGGGTAGAGGACGTCTTAGGCATCCACACTTTACGCAACTTCCTGTTGTTATGGACAAAGGAGGAATGGGAACTACCCCCTGCATGAAGCATGTCTTCATAGGAAAATTGGTCGAACTGGACGACCAAAGTCTTCTTCGTCGATACGATGGATACATCATCGTGTTGAGTAATTACTTTCTCGTCAGAGGAGAAAATCTTTTCCCCAGCAGAATCGCCATTTTGTTTGGATAAACAAAGTTTATACAAAACTTTTGCTTACAAACATTTGTCAAATCTTATCCCCAGTAGAGTCGCTAATTTATTTGGATAAACAAAGTTTATATAAAACTTTTGCTTACAAACGAGAAAAGAGAAAAGTACAAATAATCCTATACGAGGATATTAAGTACAATAAAATGATTCTGGGGAAGTATTGCTATGAAAGTCTGATCTGCAGTCGATCACTTTGTTCCTTGGACTACACGATGATGAAGAAGTGCTGTAGAAGAAGCTTCAAACTTTATTTTTACTGAAGGCAAAAGTCGGCCAAAGGAAAGTTGCAAGTAGGATCGAATTCTTGTTGCCAAAGTTGTCAGCCAAAACCAATTCCTCCCCTTTTTACGCTGTGACCACGGGTCTTTAGTTATAGAGATCAATCAAATAACTGCCTGGTTGGCATAAAAGCCAAATGACTGTCTTGTTGGCATAAAAGGCCAAATTATGAAGAAGATTGGCTCCTTTACGCTTCAGTTTTGACAACTGCTACCCACGTTCCAATAATCTTCTGAATCTGCGTATGACACGTATCCCTTTATAAGGTAACGCGTATAACTGATTCTCGAAGATCATGGCATACAAGCCACGTAGGTAACTACCCCTGTGTAAAACGGTTGGCGTAAAAGCCAAATGACTGTCGTATTAGCGTAAAAAGCCAAACTGTGAAGAAGATTGCCTCCTTTATGCTGCGGTTTTGACAACTGCTACCCTCGTTCAAATAATCTTCTGAATCTGCGTATGACATGTATTCCTTAATAAGATAACACGTATAACTGCTTCTTGAAGATCATGGCATACAAGCCATGTAGGTAACTACCCCTGCGTAAAACTTGATGATTCATGAATAAAAGATAACCAGTATAAAATAGCCAATTATCCTTCACAGTTGAGGTCTTGAGCATATTCTGGGATAAGTAGCCTTATCAACGTACCTTTACAAATATAGCCGAGTTGGCATATTTTGAGAAGATAGCATACGACGTACTCCTATAGTTAAAATAGCCTGGTTGGCGTAAAATGCAAGGATGGTGATGTGAGCGTATTAGTCACAGTCTTAGCTTTCCCAGTCATGACAAATTTTAAAAATAAAATAAAATCGCGTGCATTAAATGCAGAGATATGCCTCAATCTCGTGCATAAAATGCAGAGATATGCCTCGAGCTCTGTATAAGAAACAACTTTTGACATGATATCTAATTTTGTCTTGTCTTGAGCGTAAAAAATTATTTCTGTCAATATAGAATAGGCAGCGTATTCAGAAGACTCCATTTTTCTTCCTTTGAATGCATAAAAATGACTTGTATCAAAAATATGTCACAAAATGATAACCTAGGTCTCTGTGCAAAATGATTATCACAGCCGTTCTCTCGATCATCGTGCAGTACTTTTGTCAAATGTGAGGTTCACTGATTTGACTGACAAATTCATCCGAGGAATACGAAGAGTTCCTCGTATAACTTTATGCTGCATTAAAAATAACGTATTTTAAACTTTATGCAGGAAGGTATAGAAACCTTTTACGCAGAACATCCTTGAAGCTCTGCTTTACGCAGACAACTTTGAAGCCCTATTTTACGCCAAACAACCTTGAAGCTCTATTTTACGTATACAGCTCTGAAGCCCTATTTTATGCCAAACAGTCTTGAAGCTCTATTTTACACAGACAACTCTGAAATCCTATTTTATGCCAAACAGCCTTGAAGCTCTGTTTTATGCAGGGAGGGACTTCATGTATGTTGGGGGGTTTTGACTATAAAATACGCAGACAATTCCCCAGCATATTTCATGCTTCTACAAACATAAGGCACAATGCACAAGTAGGGATACAATATTTAAGTAAAATATCATAGTTATAACAAGTAGCTTCGATCTGTGTCCCGTTGTAACACAAAGCGCAACTCAACAACCGAACAAGGACATGAGTTGAACTTTTATAATGCAATGGTCCTCTTCTCTAACTAAAACAGATTTAACGGCCAAACATGTATTACGGCTTGATATATGATCTCTGAGTTATCCTAGTAATGCAATATATAAGTATCCTCTGATTATGCCATAATTGAGCAGGGTTGGATGAACCAATGATATATAAGCAAGAATATACGATGCACCAGTCCCTTACAAGGGTCCTGAGCTAATTTAATGATCAGTACCAGTTTCGGACTTTCTATAGGAAAGATACTGGCTTGGCTTATAAATAATTCAGATATTGCACTCCTCTAGTGCGGATGATATACAGTATCAATGGTGGCCTTACTCCCAGCTAACTTAGTGTGATTCGACATGCATGATCTCGAGATATAGTTCCCTCCCAATGCTCTACAAATTAAGTTATCTAGTTAACCCTAGGTGATTTAGAATCTCTTACCGTGGTCACATGAAAATTTATTCCTAAATATCGTACTTTACGTACGGGCACTCTTAAATACGAATCCATATTGTCCCTTTAAAGTTAAATCTGGATTTACCCAAGTGTGATACAACAAATACTATCTAGCCACGGATAAATTTATTATCCAACTACTAGATCCGTGTAAGGAAATAATTACATATATCACGTAATAAGTGTATGTGGCATGACAGCTCACTATATCAAGAAGCAATCTTGGTGCGATCAAGTGTATCAACACGGATATAATAGTCAGGGCAGGAACGAATTCTAGTATCAAGGTTATGGAAAAGTTATCAAGTAGTAATGTATTCAGGATAGGACAAGCAAATGTTGGTCATAATAAGTTGTTACTTTATTATATCGATAGATAAAATAAGAGTAGTAGGAGAACCCCTCAAAATCAGATCCAAAATTCTTAAACCAAACAAGGATCGGTATTGCATCCTCTCCCTCGAGTAGAACTACGCCCCTTATTCTGTCAAACATATAATAAGGTGATCCAGAAAAAGTAGCCTAATCAACAAGTAAGTACTTATAGGGTTATACCTACAGGCTCATGCCAGGTGCTTAGTCATTTAGCACATAATCACATCTGGGTTAAATAATTTATTTCTAAGTTAACACATAGCATCACAATTATTTAATCAAACAAAAATATTAAACCAAACATGTGTCAAAGTGGATGCATGGAAATAGTTGACGCATGATTCAGTTGGCCGCATGACGAAATGGACCGCATGAACCAACATGCCGTATGAGTTCAAGGCCCCATGAGGTCAAGGCCGCATGAGCAGAGTCAAGTCCACTCTTCGATAAATGTGTGATGTGACAAATAACAATAAATGCAAGTCAAGTCAGAAAAAGTGACTAATATGACATGTGATAAAAGTGTGTCATAAGAAAAGACAAATTATGAAAAGTCGTGCCAAGTCAGTCAGAAGTTATACGTTCAGAAGGAGTAGCACGCATAGTTCCTGGCTGCATGGTCGACTAGGCTGCTTGCTCCTCTAGGCCGCATGCACACTTGGCCGCATAAATCTTTTTGGACTTAGTAAAATTTTATTTGTTCAATTTCATGCATTTGGCCCAGGACGCATGGCAAATTCAGTCATGCGTCCAACAAGGTTGGCCACATGCTGACTCAAGATGAGAAGTCCAGGCTGTATAGGACTTCATGTCGCATAGCACTCCTTCGTCTCCACCAAACAACAGCTTTTCGGCCATGGCCAAAAGCACAAAAATAAAATTTTATTTCTTCCATAAAAATCTTAAATGATGCCCAAATCTAACAAAGTAAAGTTCTAAACTACTCCAAATTAAGTGCTCATCAACATAGAACAATAATTTTTTTGAAAATATTAAGTTTTAAGAGATAATACCCAAGAACACTTAAGAACACAAAAAAACTCTAAAACTTAAAACTTAGATCTATACTAATCCATCCACCAAATCCAAAAATACCAAGTTATAAATGCATGGGAAATTATATAAAGAATATAATGGAACAAAAAATATAAAGTTTTCTCCATTTCTTGCAAGATGTACTTGCCTATAGAGTAGGAGAGGAAAATCTAAGAAAGAGAATAAAAGAGGAAAAATGAGAGGAGAGAGAGAGTAAAGTTGGGTTATATATAGAGGATTTAAGGTTTGGACCATGGGTTCAACTAATGATAAAACCAAACCAAATAAATAAACCAAGAGCCAAGTGAAACAAAGAATTGATCTAGTCTCTCTACAACATATAACTATGCTACCTAGAAAATAATTATGCTCTAAACACGTATATTGGGAATGGGGACTAATAGTACCCTTGGCCATCCGGGTTGACTATAGTGTCGATGGTAGCAATATTCTTAAAACACGCATTTAGTAATTAATGTCTGTGACAATCCTAACTAGTTGAAATAGCAAGTCATAAAGTTATTTTCCCGTACGATGAATGAGGTTACTTTCATTATAGCTCACTTTTCTATTTTATTTTTTTCTGACATGTTGTTAGGATGCTAAGTTCTGCTCAGATTAAGGTCTGCAACCCAGGTCCTTATTTGGCTTAAGGGTTGTGGTCCCAATACAGAGTTATTCCTATGCTCTCTTGCCGCTCGTCGCTTTACTTTAATTTTTGCACTTGTTATCAGTTCTTCCAGTATTATTCTTGAAACAAGTATATTGGTACCGTACAAGTGTCAATCAATATTTATTTCTTATATGTCTCTTTCTGCTTAGGTTATGATGTGTTTTGTCTATCACTTTGAGCTCCTTTGTGGTACTTGTTGCTTGGGGTTCTGACCCCACTGGCTTTGCATAGCTAGGTTATCCCGAAGAGAACCAGGATCCACCATACTTCCAGCAAGATAGTTCGCACTCGTAGGACTGCGGTCAAAGCTCGCGAGTGGGTTTTCTTCTTACACCCCTCATCTTGATTACTTTAATTTATGGTATTTAGCAAGGGGGCAGAGTTATCTCCTTATATTTTTGAGACTACTGTCAACATGATGTATATATTAGACCATGGATGATATATTTGATCATGTATTATTATACTCTATTAGTGCATCATTTTGTATTCACTAGCTTCATGATCATATGTGACATATAATTTGGGATGCCTCTTTACTTTCATGTATGATATACTCTTGTATTTGTGTTGTTGGACTAAGATAATACAATTTGTTGGCCTTAGGACTGATGTCATAGCATGCTAGAGTTCACCCACATGTCTTCTAGACAACAAACAAGATGGATAGTCTGGTTCTTGAGTATTTTCTCTCTCTGATCCAAGATGGATACGGGCCATTCCTCGTAAGTCAAGTCGACACCAACGACTAATTTAGAGTGATCGAGGATATGACTCAGATTCGGGATATATCTACGCAACTAAGATACATGAAAGACACCGTGCACCTCACATAGCGAAGGCAAAAGGGCAAGATGATAAGCAATATCCCCTACCCTCTCGAGAATATCAAATTGTCCAATGTACCACGAACTAAGCTTCCCATGAACCCCAAATCTAATGACTCCATGGGTAGGCAAAATTCATAAAAATACATGGTCGTCGAAAGAAAATTCTAACGGCCTATGATGCTGATCTGCCCAATGACGATGACGATCTTGTGCAATTCAAAGTCGCTCTCTAATCTGGTTAACCACTTCAATAGTTTATGTGATCATCTCAGGCCTCAGCATCTTTCGTTCACTAATGTTATCCCATGCTAAAGGTGACATGCACTTTCTTCCATACAATGCCTTGAAATATGCTGGCCTGATAACTATAATTGTACGAGAATTCTACTAAGTGAAGGTGATCTTCCCATGACCCACTAAGGTCTAAAGTACAAGCCCGCAACATATCTTCTAATTTTTTTTTATCCTCTCTGATTGGCCGTCTGTTTGAGGATGGTATGCGGTACCGAATCTCAAATTATACCCAAGCGCTCGTGTAAACTTCTCCAAAATAAGACGTAAAGTTCGTATCACGGTCTGACACTATACTTACTGGAACTCTATACTGCCTCATTATATGCCGCATATACATCTCTGCTAACTGCTCTGTGGACTACCTACTCGAAAAGGAAAAAAATGTGCCACCTTCGTGGGTCGATATACTATTACCCAAACTGTATTACGTCCAGTAAGGGATCTAGGTAAGATGGCCACAAAGTCCATCGTAATGTGTTCTCACTTTCTCTCTGGAATAGCCAGGGGTTGTAATAATCCTGCTGGTCTATGCTACTCTGCCTCCACCTCCTAAAAATGTGAGATCGAGAAATGAACCGTGCTATATCTCTTTTTATTCTGTTCCACCAAATATATTATTTAATATCATGGTACATCTTCGTGCCTCCTGGATGAATAGAATATTGAGAACTGTATGCCTCGGTCATTACTTCATGTCTGATATCTCCGCTTGGTACACAAAGACGATTTTCAAATCTAAGTTTTCTATCTTCGTGAATCCTTAATTCTTTTCTAAGGTCTGACTCACATTCTGTCCTGAGCTTCTGAATTTGAGAATCTTCTGCTTGAGCAGCCTTGATCCTTTCGACTAAAGTTGACTGAATCTTAAAACTGGCTAGTATTCCTACTCCTTGAGGTAATACTGCCTCGATGTCCATCTCTCAAAGATCTTCTAATATGTGCTTCTGAGTTATCAAGACAAATGCACTGCCTCTCTCACTTAGAGTATCTGTCACTATATTTGCCTTGCCTGGATGATACTGAAGTGCTACATCATAACCAACAAATAATTCTACCTACATCCTCTACATCATATTCAGGTCCTTCTGGGTGAATATATACTTTAAACTCTTATGATCTATGAATATCTTCACCCGCTCGCCATATAGGTAGTGTCTCCATAGCTTGAGTGCAAATACCACTGCTGCTAACTCCAAATCATGTATTGGATATTTTTTTCTTATGATCTCAAAGCTGCCGAGACGCATAAGCTATCACTTTCCCATGCTGCATCAACACACACCCGATTCCTTTCCTAGATGCGTCATAATAAACTGTAAACCCTCCTGGTCCTACTGGGAGTGTAAGGATCGGTGCTGAGCTCAGTTTCTCTTTTAACTTCTCGAATGCAACTTGGCACTCTGCCATCCAAATAAACTTTATCTCCTTGCGGGTTAGATGAGACATTGGCGCTGAATGTTATGCAAAGTCTGACACGAACCTCCGATAATATTCTGCTAACCTCAAGAAAATTTGTACCTCTGCTACTGTCTTCAGGACTGGCCAATTCTCTACTGCTTCGACCTTCTTAGGGTCCACTGATACTTTTGCTGTTGAGATGATGTGCCCCAAGAATGATACATGACCTAACCAGAATTCACACTTACTGAATTTGGCATACAACTGGTGCTCCCTTAAAACATGCAACACTCTCCAAAGATCTTCCTCATGCTCTTCTTCAATATTAGAGTAGACAAGAATGTCATATATGAATACCACTATAAATTGATCTAGGTATGGCATGAAGATACGATTCATCAAATCTATGAATATTACTGGCGTATTAGTCAATCCGAATGGCATAACTAAAAAATTGTAATGCCCATATGAATATTGAAATGCTGTCTTCGGTATATTTTGCTCTCGGACCCTCACTTGATAATATCCTGATTGAAGGTCTATTTTGAAAAATACTTTTGCTTCGCCCAATTGGTCAAACAAGTCATCAATCCTAGGCAATAGGTACTTGTTCTTCACTGTTACTGCATTCAGCTGCCTGTAGTTGATACACAACTGTGTTGCCTCATCATTCTTCTTTACTATAAGCACTGGTACTCCCCATGGCTATCCACTAGCCCGAATGAACTTTTTTGCCTTCAATTCTTCCACATATTGATTTAACTAGTTGAGTTCCATCAGTGACATCTGATAGACTTTGTTAGAGATTGGTTATGCTCCTGGCTTCAATTCTATGCAGAACTCCACTTCTCTTACATGAGGTAATCCTGGGAGATCTTTCGAAAATACATCAAGAAATTCTTCAATTATTCTGGGAAGCTGATCCCCAATTTTTGCTACTGCTGCTAGGCCATCTTCATGCTGGTCCCTCATCATTCTATTGAAGATAAACTCTTCCTTACCATGGTTGTTCAATAACACTCTACCCCTACGACAATCTATCATCGCATAACTGTCTTTCAACCAGTCCATGCCTAGAATAGCGTCAAAATTATCTATCAGAAACTCGATCAACCTTGCTGGTAATATATGCCCGCATACTATGATTGGTCACGCTAGACATACTATATAAACTCCTATAAGACCATTACCAGTGAGTAAATTCAGCGTCTTTGGCAATGCCTTGAACTCCAACCCAACAAGTATTATAAATCGTGCACATATAAATGAATGGGATACTCCCGAATCAAATAATGCTATGGCAAAAAAATATGTAAGGAGAATATAATCTTACACCATATCACCTGATGCCAAAGCCTCCTCTAGAGATAGGGTAAAGGCTTGCCCTTGGCCTCGTTGTGCTCCTCGTTGTTGCCTCCCTTGGATACGCAGTTGTGGCCTACATTGACCATACTGTTGATTCCTCTGCTGGTCATATATCTGAGTTTGCGTCAGCAATAGACACTGAGCCAAAGACCTGACTTCCAGTATTGGTCTCCTGTACTGAGCTGCCCCTGGTGCTGGTAAGGATAATGCTGCATTGGCCCTTCAATCCTCTACATCATCGGACAATTAGCAATCCGATGGTCTGGACTACCACATCGTAGGCACAATCCTTGTGTTGCCCTACACACATCCTTGGTATGGCCTCCATTTCCATAATAGGAACATCCAACTAGGGCTTACATTCGTTGTTGTTGTTGTTGCCTCGGCTGATATGGCCGAGCTGGTGCAGCCAATGCTACTGGCCTCCTCGACACTGTGTCATGAATGCAAACTCCAAAAGATGGTACTGATGTCCGTTGTGGTGGTCCTCCTTCTCCTCTCTGTGTATGAGAGCTCTTCTGGCCTCCTGTCCTCGAAGCTAACCTTTGCATTTTTAGCTCATGTCGCCTGGATGCGATTAATACTTCATCGAAGGTCTGGTAGTTATGGACCTCTACTAGTTGCTTAATTTTTAGATAAAGTCCATACCAAAATCTTATCGCCCGCTCTAATTCTGTTGCCATAATTGTTGGGGCAAACATGATAAGACTACAGAACTCTGCTGCGTAGCCATCCACCATTCTCCCGAACTGCTTGAGATTGATAAACCTCTACTGTAGCTCATGTTACGCTACCACTCCAAAATAATTGACACTAAAATAGGTTCGAAAGTTGTCCCATGAGACTGGTTGTCTTAAACCAACCTCTTCTGCTGCCCACCAATCTTTGGCAAGGTCCTGGAGTTGCAATCGGACCTAATCAACTTGTTCCTCAGTTGGAACCCTTGCTGCTGTCACTATTATCTCAATGTTCTATAGTAAAGCATATGCGATACTGGTGTCCTTTGTGCCATCAAAGTACCTAGGGTTGAGTCCACAAAACCATACCGATGCCCCTGAGTCTGTTCTAACACTTCTCTCCAAGGCCGTTTGTAATCTTTGATATAACAAGATATTCTGCTCCTGCTACTAAAGCTGCTGATGTTGTTGAGCCACCATCATTCTTTGAATAGTCTCTAACAATGTCGGTATATCAAGTGCTACTGGCACTGCTGGTATGACCGGGGGTACAGTAATTTTTGATATATATTGTTCTTTGTGCTCCTCTACGGGTTCTACCTGATCCCTCTAGGAACTGGTAATGTCTCTCATTGTGGGCCAACGGATCCTTGTCCTGCTAAAACTACTGGTGCTCCAACCACCAATCTTGGAGAAGCCCTAAAGATAAGGATACAAGATAAATCAAGAATAGGACAAGAAAGGATCGATGAATCAATGGTACATAAGTCAAGCTGAGTTCGAGAAGAAAGCTTCATTATTTTAAGGAGGAACATGTTTGATTGAGATTTTCTATAATTAGGTTACCCCAAAAGTCTAAAAAATAGACTTGCATGGGCCACCACTAAAACCTTGTCACACCCCAGATCCAGAATACTGGAGAGCGGAAGAATGACTCAGCCAACCATACCTTGCAAAAATATCGAAGCAACCCAGAATGTGTTAAGGTTGTCTAGAGACGAGGGGGTGCATACTACAATCAAGTCTTCTATGATCAATAACTTCAATATCCTAATTATTCAAACAAGTAACAATAACATAGAATATTTTAGAATAAGCAGTAAGGCATCCCCAACGTCTCGTCAGAATATTTTAGAGATCTAGCAAATACAAGTGATATGCCAGATACACAATCAAAAGTATACATAATAGTGAGTTAGCTGCAGTCTGAATATATTACATGTCATATAGCAAACTAGTATCCATATTATCCGGCTAACAGGTGTCGGTTGTCTAAATGCCCAAAAGATTTTAGTTTATAAAAGACGAACAGTAAATGAAGGAACCCACACGTGTCCCTTAGTAGCCATTATACTGGTGCGTGCCATCAATGAGGGTGGGATACGCTTGATCCTTAGGTGCTGGCTCTAAACTTGGCCATACAAAACTAGTGGGGTCAGACCCCAAATATCATATACCACAAAAGAGGCACGGAATAAAGAAACAAAACCAGTTCTATAGCATGAGATGCTTAAACCAACAATCAATGGCATATGTCCCATCCCTGACATAACACGATACTCCTTTACCAAACAAGGACATGAAGTCCCACATCATATCAAGATAGAATACGTCTTTTAATTATTTTCAAGCTAAAATAACTCTGCATCGTAGTTTCAGTTCACAGGCTATCGTAACACAATAGCGCAATCCAACAACAAAACAAGGACATGAGTTAAACTATCATGCCATAACAGTCTATATCCCTAATTCCACTCAATAGAAGGCACAATACCCAAGTAAGGATACAATATTTAAGTAAAAAATCATAGCGATAACAAGTAGCTTTGATCTGTGTCCTATTGTAACACAAAGCGTAACTTAACAACCAAACAAGGACATGAGTTGAACTTTCATGCTGCAACGGTCCACTTCTCTAACTAAAATAGATTTAATGGCCAAACATGTGTTACGGCTTGATATGTGATCTCTCAATTATCCTAATAATGTAATATATAAGTATCCTCAGATCATGCCATAATCGAGCAGGGCTGGCTGAACAAATGATATACAAGCAAGAATATATGATGTATCGGTCCCTTGCAAGGGCCCTGAGCTAATTTAATAATCAGTAGCAGTTCTAGAATTTCTATAGAAAAGTTACTGGTTCAGCATAAAAATAAGTCAGATACTGCACTCCACTAATGCAAATGATATATAACTTATCCATGGTGGCCAACCTTTACTCCCAGCTAACTTAGGGTTGTTCGATATGCACGATCTCGAGATACCATTTTCTCCTAATACTTTACAAATTTAGTTGCCTAGTTAACCCTACGTAATTTAGAAAATCATGCCGTAGTCACATAAACATTCTTTTCTAAATGTCATACTTTAAGTACGGGCACTCTTGAATACGAATCTATATTGTCTCTTTAATGTTAAATCTAGATTCACCAAAATGTGATGCAACAAATACTATCTAGCCACGACAAAAGTCACTATCCAACTACCAGATTCATACAAAAAAATAAATACATATATCATGTAACAAGTATATGTGGCATAATGACTCACTATATCAAGTAGCACTCTTGGTGCGAACAAGTGTATCAGCACAGATACAATAGTCAAGGCAGGAACGAGTTCTATTATCAAAGTTGTAGACAAGTTATCAAGTAGCAATATATTAAGGATAGGACAAGAAAATATTGCTCATAATAAGTTTTCACTTAATTATATCGATGGATAAAATAAGAGTAGTGAGAGAACCCCTCGAGATCAGATCCAAAATTCTTAAACCAAACAAGGACCAAGATTGCAGACCCTCCCTCGAGTTGAACTACGCCCCTTATTATGTCCAACGTATAATAAGGTGATCCAGAAAAAGTAGCATAATCAACAAGTAAGTAAATATAGAGCCATACATATAAGCTCATGCCAGGTGCTTAGTTATTTAGCACATGGTCACATTCGGGTCAAATAATTCATTTCTGAGTTAATACATAGCATCACAATCATTTAATCAAACAAAAACATTAAACCAAACAGGTGTCAAAGTGGACACATGGAAACAGTTGACGCATGAGTCAGTTGACCGCATGACCAAATGGACCGCATGGACCAACATGTCGCATGAGTTCAAGGCCGCATGAGCAGAGTCAAGTCCACTCTTCCGTAAATGTGTGGTGTGACAAACAACAACAAATGCATATCAAGTGAAGTAAAAAAAGTGACTGATATAAATTATGATAAAAGTGTGTCAGAATAAAAGATAAATAATAAAAAGTCGTGTCGAGTCAATCAGAAGTTATGCATTCAGAAGGAGTGGGATGCATATCTCCTGGTCGCTTGGTCGACTAGGCCGCATGCTCCTCTGGGCCGCTTGCACACTTGGCAGCATAAAATCTTTTTGGACTTAGTAAAATTTTATTTGTTCAAATTCATGTATTTGGCCAAGGTAGCATGACAAATTCAGTCATGCGTCCAACAAGGTTGGTCGTATGCTGACTTAAGATGAGAATTCCAGGCCACATAGAACTTCGTGCCGCATAGCACTCATTCGTCTGCACCAAATAGCAGCTTTTTGGCCTTGGCCAAAAGCTCAAAAATAAGATTTAGTTTCTTCCATTGAAACCTCGTATGATGCCCAAATCCAACAAAGTAAAGTTATAAACTACTCCAAATCAAGTGCTCTCTTGCCGCTCATCATCTTACTTTTTTTTTTGCACTTGTTATCAGTTCTTCTAGTATTATTCTTCAGACAAGTACATTAGTACCGTACAAGTCTCCATCATCATTTATTTTTTATATGTCTCTTTCTGCTTATGTTGTGATATGTTTGGTCTATCACTTTGAGCTCCTTTATGGTACTTGTTGCTTGGGGTTCTGACTCCACTGGCTTTGCATGGCCAGGTTACCCTGAAGAGAACCAGGATCTACCGCACTTCCAGTAAGATGGCTCTCACTCCTAGGACTGCGGGGGAAGCTCGTGAGTAGGTTTCCTTCTTCCACCCCCTTGATTAATTTATTTTGTGGTGTTTAGCAAGGGGCAGAGTTAGCTCCTTATATTTTTGAGACTATGGTCAACATGATGTATATATTAGACCATGACTAGTATATTTGATCATGTATTATTATACTCTGCTAGTGCAGTATTTTGTATTCACCAACTACATGATCATATGTGACATATAATTTGGGATGCCTCTTTACTTTCATGTATGGTATACTCTTGTATTTGTGTTGTTGGATTGAGATAATATGATTTGTCGGCCTTAGGGCTGATATCATAACATGCTAGAGTTCACACATATATCTTTAGACAACCTTAACACATTGTGGCTTACTTCGATATTCTGTAAGGTACGGTTGGCCATGTCAGTCCACATATTTATCTAGTATTCTGGGAGCGAGACATGAGTGGAACTCAAAAAATGGTGTTCTGGTCAATGTTCTCAAAATTGAACCAAACTTGGGTCACATTACTAGCGTAATATTGCAATTCTAATGGTGAAAGTTTTGTTTTGAAATGACAACTATGCACAAAGTAATTCAGAAATTTTGGACAGGGTTGATACAATATTTTTTGACAAATACGGGTTGATTTTGCCGCATACTCGAGACCTAATCGAGTTCTGTCGAATCTTACATGTCCATATTTATTGTATGCACTTTTTATTGCAAACAGTATACGACAAGGAGGTTCGATTTGATGGGACGAACCCAGTATCCAGAAATTTTAGGTTTTTAAAAACATGATGTTGTCAATTTCAAAACAAAATAAATAAAGATTTATCTAAATAAATAAACCTATTGAAGGGAAAAAATCTTGGATATATAGTTTACAAGTCTGTTCAAATAGATTTTTAAAATATCAAATATCTGGGAAGAAAGAGGGTTACAAACATAGGGGTTTGGACAGATTTTTAAAACTGATTTTTGAAATAGTTTTTCTCCAATTTTTAGTTCAATTTGCACGCGATATTAGGTAGTAAAAAAATAATATGAATAAAGGGGTTTGTATAGGGTTATGTTATGAACGTAAAAAATTAATCGGATTAAAAAATGGTTGAACGATGAGGGAGAATAGTAACCAAAAATAGAGGGGGTTCTGGATGATTCCTGTTGTGTGCGAATTAATTTTGGCCAGATCTGGCAGGTTCAGGCGGCCGTGGATGACTGGCGGTAGCCGTGCAGCGGTCGCCGGAGGTAGGGGAAGGTTTTCTGGGTGTTGGGATAGGGTTTGGGTATGTCATAACACGTACCCGGTGTGAGGGCACGAGTACGTGGGTACGTCCAGCCTACGCCTTAGCATCGACGGTAGAATGATGTCTAGGTCATAATACTATCCAATCAATTTCATACAATAATATAAGCTAAAGATATCAATGATATCTCAAATCCAAAAGGAGGACAATATGATAATGATATGAAAATAAATATTCAATCATAATAAAACTAGAGGAAGATAATATCACGATGTCAAATAGAAGAATGGAATCACAAGTCACAACTACAACCAAATCCAAGCCTAAATAGTCTACCAATAAAGCACAATAATTCTTCAATATATAAATAATATGCCAAATGTCTAAGATGGAGACATATCCAGTACAAAAGCTAAATAATGAAACTAATGTATCTAGTGATACCTGCTATTCCTTCCAGTAATCACTCCTGAATGTCAGGACCCATGGTCTCCACTCCCTCCCGTGGTCCATAATATGTCGGACATTAGTCCTCTAAGTCATCTTTGAAAAATATATCCAGTCAGGATTGGAGCAAAGTATAACCCAATAGCAGTTCCAGTTAATTGACAAGGACTATAAAACAGTAAATAGAGGATACTATATATAATGAGAAAATAATAACCAGATGCAATGGCAAATAGTAAAGAGAACAGACAATGTATGCAATAAGGTATAGCCAGTGCATATATGAAATAAAAGAGAAAGGAACTACAATATCAGATACAAGGCAATGTAATCTATGAAACTGAATATAAAGAACTGTAACTATTCTAAGTGTTTGAAATACTATTTTCGATATGTGATTGGCTAGGAAACTTGGATGATAGATAAATGGCCTATCTAATTATACGTGAGGTGTATGATTAATACTAACAATATTTTACAATTTATAATGGGAATACGATCACATCGCTTACTAGTATTTCTCCCGTCCCAACTAGTACAGTGGATCCAACAATGACACATTATGATAAATGATCAATGTGCAATAATAATACCATATATAATGTCTAATGTCAATGTCGTGTACGATGTCAATACGATAACCATTATAATATCTCATGACTGAAGATCCAAGCTATCTACCAGTCAGTGTACCATAGTGTCAAGAATCAGATCTAACATTTCTAAATACTTGAAATATAGTAATTATCAAATAATAGAAACTATCAGAGAATGTACTCGCCTAAGGTCCTGAGCTGATAATACCAATTTGTGTCTGGACTGGAGTCAAAGTGACCTAATATGAAGTATCAATGTCATTTGGTGTATTGGAATGATAAACATGCTTAAACAAGTTAAAATATTATTTTTAGGTCCAATCTAGGCCATACTAGTCATACTAGGCCAGCCTTGGTCAAACTAGTCAAACTAGTCAATTCTAGGTCAATACCAAGTTTTACTAGTCCATACTAGTCTTATACTAGCTAATATTGGTCATACTAAATTATAAATACTAATTTATACTCATAAAACCCATATACTTAACTTATCTGGGTTTACCTAACCTCAACACCCATAACTTAACCAAATATGATATTACCTTAGTAACACTATCATTCATATTACCTTAGTATAGTATCACATGCCTTTGTTAACCCAATACTAACCCATACCCTTCACCACTCCCTTACTGATACACTCTAGGACTATTACCTATACTTACATGTGATACAACAATATCTGCACCTCTAAGTTGAACACAGTGTTTACCACACTGCTACCACTGAAATAAACACCTGGACACTATAACTTATATTCAACACTACCTTACTCCCTCATGACCCAAGATGATATACTCCTATTGGTGCTCACTATCTAATCCTTCCCTACCTAGAGCAGTGCTTATGTGTAATTCAGTGTACATGATCTCAGTCTACTTTTATCCCAAGTACTAACTACCTAATAGATTACTGATACACTGGTATCCGTCATATATGTACTGTTGCTACAATAGCAAGAAGCCAAAATACATGTGCATGTAATTGGTACTAAGTCTAACACCTTCCCCCTTATCCCTTTAGTTTACTTACGTATGTCATTAAATACTGATACTCCTTGGTATCTGTTCAATTTACCAACACTCCCAACTCAGGTAAAACTCTGATACCTTCTTCCCATATCTATTCAATTACTGGACCATGTTTCAGACACCTATTCTTATTCACCAATAGCTAATACACCACACACACCCTCACAGACATGTATTTTTTTGGAACCAACCACACATACATATTCTCTCACCAATACCAAAGATGTTCTAAGGATCCCAGTACATAGGTCATGTATTCACTCTAGAACCTTGTGTGCTCTGAGAACACCTCCTACCTGTAGTGTTGTTGCTCCAACCAGAGCTTGCAGTACTGAAACCCAACTCCTTTTGATCTGGGGACACCCTCACATCTTGAGAACTCATACACCTTCACCTTTAACCTTTGTGCAAAGTACCTCAGTCCTAGTCAACCTGAACACACACACATATTGATGCATATCAGTCACACCAATATCCACAACAACAACTAACAACTACTGCAGGGAACAAGTACCCCTACTAACTCCTTGCCAGTATACTTAACCATAGACACTTAATGCTCAAACCACCTTGCTACCAACACATGTAAACACTAGTCCCCATAAGTAACACAAGTACCACTCCACAAACACTTGCAATATACCCCTCACACTTGCAGGCTTACTACCTAATCCTCCATACTGCTCCTGACCTGCACTCCAAGCACAGACCCATACTAGCTAGTGCCCAACCACCAGTGTCTATACTAAGTTGTTGTACACACGATTATTTCACTTGAGCACCAAATATAGCAAAATACTCCAAATTCAGGCACAACTATCCTCCTCCATCTCACTGAATCTGAACTCAAACCCCACACTCCAATACCACACACACTCCACACATACTTCACTCATATGCAACCAGCCACATATACACTCACATGAATATTTTTTCAAATGCCCATGGTGCATCCCACTTGATACATCCAAACATATATGATACACCCTCAAACTAATATAAAATACCTCTAAAATAGTCAATATAATATAAATAAGATAAATAAAAGCTATTTAAATATAATATGAAGAATTTGACCTGCTAGGACTCACAATACATTGAAACTACCAACCTACACTATCGTATCATGGCGCATCATGATACACACTCTCCGTATCCAATTGTGGACATGTAAACCCCCAATATCCATAAATCAAAGCTTCTAATACTTATTAGACATAGTATCAAACACTTTGAGCACCAAATTTAGAGTTTCCCTAATTTGGTCACAAAACCCTATGTAACTTTCAAAAGAAAACCTATTAGGACCTAATTTCTCTTCCTATTGGTAGTCCTTAGCCATGGAAGGGTTCCTATTGGTCTAATACTATAAATTAGCCATAAAAATAATAAAAAATAGGGATTATATCTATTGGGAGATGGATTCCCAATGTATCCCCACTAATGGATACAATAAGAAGTTGGACACAATCCTCAAGCCAATGCTTTTCTCCTCAAGTGCACCTCTAACAATGACAAGCTCCTTAGCCTCATTGGAATAAAAATGAGAGGGATGAGATTTTGAAATGGGTGGATTAGAGTTTGCTTCCAAATTTGAGGATAAATTAATTATGAAAGCAAATAGAGGCTATTCATAAATAAAGATATTTATATAGCCTCCTAATAGGGTTAGGGTTAGGGTTAGGTTGAGGAATATTTGAATAGACACAAAGGTTCCTCTCATTCTCTCATGAATATGATCAACTAATCCTATAGAAAGAATATTCTATTCTTGAGTCTAAATAGGTTTAATAGACTTAATCTAGTCATGACTAACTAATGACTCAAGTCAAATAGTCTAAACTCAATAATTAACTCATTCTCCTAAACTAATGTGTCAAACCAACTAACTATTTGATTGAATCAATGGGTCAAGTCAAGTCTAGTTAGGTCCATCAGTGTCAAGTCTAATTAAATAGTCTAATCCACTAACCAATAATAATACTATTTATAATATATATACCATACACATTATATATTAAATAAAATATATACACAATATTTATAATAATATAAAATGAAAAAATATCCATATTCTAGAAATATGGTAGTTACAAGGTAGGAGGTTTATTAGGAAATATGGGTAGGCAACGGTCGGGTGTTTGGTTGATCGTCTTATGAGTAATTTCCTCAATATATTCTTATAATAAAGATTTTAATATATTCCTATAATTGTTTGGTCAGAAGTCATTATTACAGCTGGGCTACGGTACGCAGACCCATGTTGTCGTTTAACGACCCAGTTGTTGTGCTAATTTCTTCAAAAGTGCATCGATGTGACAACTTCATCAAAAGTGTATCGTTGTGCCAATTTTATCAAAAGTACACCGCTATGCCAACTTTATCAAAAAGTGTGCCACTGTGCCAATTTTTTCAAAAGTGTGCCGATGTGCCAACTTCATCAATAGTGCGCCGCTATGCCAATTTTATCAAAAGTGCGTCGTTGTGCCAACTTCTAAAAAATGCGTTATCACATCCAATTTTATCAGAAGTGCGCCATTATGGCTACTTCTTTAAAAGAGTGCTTGTATAGACAATCTTCACAGAAGTGCGCCAATCTTCAGACCACTTCTAAAGTGTGAATACTATCCTAACTGAGAGTTAGCAGTGAATAGTGCATGTCTTACATGCCATGCTTCTCGTAAAAAGTTTACATATAACTGTCCCCCATGACCTATGCTTTCCTCCTATAGGAACCTAGTGTCAAGCAGGCAGCGAGTTGTGCACCCACTCATTCAGAACGTGGGGTGTTAGTCCACCAAAAGTGTATACACAATGGTAAAATAGTATAAACTATCCAAAGTGTGCGCACACTCTCATAACCACTCTTAAACTCTATAAATACAAGATCGGTATATCCATTAGGGGTAAATAGAGACAGGGGATGAGAGACATATACATAGAGGGATATAAGAACAGAAGGAGAGAAATAGAAGCTTCTTCTGTCGTTGTTACCAAAATTTTCTTATTGTTCAACACTCCAAGTTGTTCACAGTATTTTCTGTATTTCTTCGTCATCGTGTGGTCCAAGGAGTAAAGTGATCATCCACAGATCAGATTTCCATAACTATAATTTCCCAGAATCAACTGTACTTAGATTCATGTTTATGATCTTTTTGTACTTTTTTTCAATATTTTATAATACAAAAGTTTTATATAAACTTTTCTTCGCAAACAAGATGGCTACTCTGCTGGGGACAATTTTTTCTCTAACAAGAAGGTGATAGCTCAACTCGATGCTGCGTCGGTCGGCTCGATTCAAAAGACCTTCATCGTGAAGTTTGACCAACAAGCATACGAAGAAATGCTCCATTCTGGGGGTAGTGCTAACCCCTCATCCACACTCAAGTCGATGAGAACTCACAAAGTCCGGGTGCCCAAAACTTATTATGCATATCCCAAAGTTGCTCCCAATAAGGGAAAATATATTCTGATTGACGAAAACTCCCTTGTCAATTCCATCAACTAAGTTCAGATCAATGATTTGGTAGGTAACTCCCTTGCGTTAAATAAGGGATACAATTCACGCAATATCAAGCAAATGGTGATCCACACCCAAGCTTCTGAATCCCTTGCGCTAAATAAGGGATATAAATTGCACAAATTTTACAATATCAAGCAAAGGGTGATCTACACCCAAGCATATGAGCCAACATATATTGGTGGTCATATACGGGGCAAGCAAGTCATGGACACTATTTTCCAAACCAATCACTCTACAAGCACGAATAAAAAGTTAAGCAGGGAAAATCATCTCCCTAACATCATAATCATGCGCTCAATTAAAGAAAAGTTATGCGCCACTCGTTATGAACCTGTTATTGGAGTGCCTAGACAAGACCTGCGTACGAAAAAAAATACACATAAGCAAACTGCACCAACTCTTCTGGCAGCACAAAATGTGCGCCAAACAGGACCAATATCCTCACGATGTGTTGTTTGTGCGTGTGCACTTGCAAAAAATATTCGAAAAAATTTCCCCACCTACGTGAAGAACCAGGGTGCAAGAGACGATGGATCGTACACCAATCAAGCAGCACCTCATTTTATATGCAAGAAACTAAAAAGGTGTAGGAGTTGTAATATATCTCATATAAAGAGGTAGAGTCTGCCTTTCCCCCCTTTTATCTTCCCCCTTATGAATTACGCAAACTTATTATACAAAAGCGTAAGGAGGGAGATCCCTCCGACCTTGTAACGGTGTTTTCTAATGAACATCGTTATAATTATCACAAAGTTGTAATTGGAGGTTGCTGTGCATCAGCAAAACGGTCAATGTTTGACTGATTGACCTACACTATGTCTCCTAAACCTCGACATACAAAACAAACTGACAACCAGGAGTATGATAACAAATCACTCCTTGCTTCTATTTACAAAAAGTGGTCACAGTCAACCTGATTTTGATAATCGTCAAATACCAGATCTGAAATACAGATGAAGCAGATACTCGATGCAAAGCATATCAACTCTGTCAGTACAAAAGTCAGACTCTACACTAGCTATTTGTTCCATATTCAAATGTAATCTTTTATTTATTTAAGTCTAGGACTGATATAAGCTGAGTCACACTGGTAAATCCAAGTACCTATATCCAGATACTTAGTCCACTCAAATAAATCAAAGAAACTATCCACCAAATCAGGCAACATTCAATAACAAAGTCTACCATACTTAGAGATCGAACTCGGGCCGAACTCATGTCGAACTCGGACCAAACTCGGTTATCTTTTTGGTAAAAAATCAACCAGTTCAATTAGCTCCTGATTTCTTGGCTCAACGGTTAGAAATTTGAATTAAACCCTATCTGAATTCTGGCCGAATTTTGTTTGCCTACACACTATAAATAGGATTAGAATTTCATATTACTACTCACTCAACGATTCTTAATCTTATATCCTATTGTGATCAAATATCTAAGCTTTAATTTTTCCATCTCAAAGAGCAACTCTCTAGCCTTTCTAGTACCAAGTGCGATCTTGGTCTAGAAGTCTTCAGAGTTGTAAAGAGCTTGGTTCCATCAGTTACTCTCTCTAGCTGTGAAGTTGTGAGACTTCGGATCAAACCTCGTGGTATAAAGAAGTGGCAAGCCTTCGGATCAAAGCATGTGATTCACTTTTGGTGATTATAGTGGATAAAACTCTGAGCTTGAGTTCTCGGGACTGGACTAGTCCTCTCAGAGGGAAACCAATATACATCTTGGTATTTGCGTTTGCTTTCTTTCACCCTATTGCATATATATATGTAAGTATATTCATAACATTGCTAGTAGTATCACTTACACATGAGATATATTCTAACTGCTAGTAGTTGATCACCATTGCATGCATTAGAATTATATTTTTAACAGGTTACTCTGCTGCATACATAAACTCTATTCACTCCCTCTAGAGTTTTTATACACGGTCCTATAATTGGTATTAGATCGGGTGCTCTTTATATAGGAACTATTATTCATACCAATTTCTCCTATAATTGGTATTATAGCAGGTAGTCTCTTATTTAATTTTTGATCACAATTGCTCCTAAAATTGGTATCAGAACAGATAGTCTCTTATTTAGTTTCTTATCCCAATTGCTCCTATAATTGGTATTAGAGCTGGTGCTCTTTATATAAGAACTATTGCTCATACCAATTGCTCCTATAATTGGTATCAGAGCGAGTTCTCTTAATTACCATATTAACATCCAAAAAGTATAATACATGACAACAACACGATCACTCTTTTCCATCAATGGTGAAAGCCAACTCCTTGATAAGCCACCTATTTTTAACAGCACTAACTATTTAGTTTAGAAAATACATATGAGTGCTTTTCTAAAATCTCTTGGCTTTAGCTTATGGACTTATGTTACTAATGGTTACAAAAGAGTTGACAAACCAGATAATGAATATACTGAAGATAAAAAGAAAGCAGCAAGTAATGATGCAAAGGCAATGTACATGCTCTACTGTACTATCAGAAAAGATAAATTCAAACATATATCCAAGTATAAAACATCACATGAGATATAGAAAATGCTGGAAGCAACTTATGAAAACAAAAAAAAAATTGAAGAAGAACCTCATGATGTTGCAAGCTTGTATGAAAATAAAAAAGTTACAAGTACAAAGAAAGATGCAGACATTCAATGCAATAATGATGACAGCAACTCAAAGGAAGATGATATTGCAAGTAAAAGCATCCAGTATGAGAATGACAAAAACCTTTAACATACAACAGACTTGTGCTTAATAGTAAGTAAGGTAAATAATGAATTACTAGCAAAAGATATTTTGTATAATGAATTGTAAGATACTTTTAATAATTTATTTGAAGACTATAATAAACTTAGAAATAATTATAAGCAAGCTCGAAAAGATATCAAATCTTATCAGCTTAAGAATGATCAGCTTATTTGCTTACTTAAGGAAGCTAGAGAAAACTCCTCTTCGGATGAATCTGTTAAAATCTTCAAACTTAAGCTTAAGCTTACAAGAAGCTCTTGACTGCTTTGATGAAAGCAATCAAAAAAATGCTAAACTTAAGGAGGACCTAAAACAGGAAAAGAAGAAGTACTTTAATGCTCAATCTAGCACTTAAGATAAATGATCATTATACTAAATATAATCATGCCTAAACTTAAGATAAATGATCATTATACTAAATATAATAAATTACTTGTTAGCCCTAAAAAGTTAGAGAACAGACTGGGTAAACAGGTTATACAACCTATAGCTCAATCTAGCACTAGACACACACGATACTTGACCAAAAAAAAGAATACAAGACACTCAAATAAGAGAGACAAGATGATTGGTAAATTACATAATCATGCCTTTATCTATACCAGACCAAAGAAAAATAATCACTTGACATATCTTGCTCATGCACCTGGTTTTAACTCAAATAACACTATTACATGTCTCTACTGTGGATTGAAAGAACACTCCTCACACTTTTGCAAAGCACAAAGATTAGTAAATATGAATATATTTATCTGGGTTCCAAAAACTAATCACTATGGATCCAAATCCTGGATACCAAAGTCTTGTTCTAATCATATAGGTGGAATGATTTACGACAAGATGTAATGTTAAAGGAGAAAGTTGGTGATTATAAAAAGCTAATAGACATTCTCATGGTAATTTTACCAACACAAAACATGACTATTAAGTCATTATGGTAACATAATTTTTCATATTTATAGTAGTATACTGTACTCATTCAATTCATTGAAATATGGTAGTACAATTATTCTTAAACTGTGTACGAAAATACTTTTATTAAATGACTCCTTAATATTATGCTCTAAAGTTATAGAAATTATTGTTAAATAGCCTAAAGGGTCCTTCTGACAACAAGGTATAAACAACCTTAAGCGATATGGTACTTAAGAGTCTTCGGACCACCGCTAGCTGGGAACCGCCCCCCCTCCCCCACAGCTAATTAATAATATCAAAAATACCTTACTGAGTAATGATATACAAAGAGCTATTTACAAATGTTTCTTAAATACAATTATCATTCATTCAATAATTGACTGCAATATAAATTCTTTTAAATGACTTGTCTAAAAGCAATTACTGATAGTATAGCATGTCATAGTAGTATTATGATGAGATCACTTGTATATTTTTCATATAACTTTTATAGCTTACCACAAAAACATATATTTCAAAGAACTGAGCTATCAGAACTCATACAGAGTTTGGTCCAAACTTGGTCCGAATTTGGTTCTAGTGATTTTATATAATAGCAGCAGCCTCAGATATGATCATATTACTTCCTTTTTCCAAATCCTTCTTATCCAAAACGAGAATAACCCTTTCCTCCAAAACCCTAGTTTTTGCTCTCCTTCCACAAAGGCTTTTTCTATCAAAAACTTGAGATCTAAGACTCTTGGTGAAATTCTCCTTCATCTTCTTCAATCTTTTTAAGGTACATCCTTCACATTCTCAAACCCTAAATTTATGGCACCTAAATTTGAAAAAAAGAAGAGAAAAGCAAATAAAGCTTCCTCTTTCCAACTCTCAAGTGATGATGTTCTATATTCCCTATTTTCTCCAAATATTCCAAACCCCGGTGAATATGATGACTTTATTTTTACTTCTCTTGATGCCTCAAATTTATGGTTCAATAACTTTGTGCAAAGAAATATTTGCAAGGGCAATCCTATCAATTTTACTACTTTTTATGCCCAAAAATCTAAACTTGTAGAATTCCATCTTCAGCGTCTAGTCAAAACTAGAAAACTCATTTATTTGAATGCCATTTGCATATTTTATTGTAATCTATCTTATGATCAATGGTCTATTTCTTCGATATTGGGTAGGATCGACATTGAATTTGATGATACAACTCTGGACGAAATCTTTGAAATCCCAAACGAGGGAGATGCCCTAGTTGAGATTGACAAACTCAATCTCAGAGATGATTTCACTCTTAATTCTTTCAGGGACATACTTTGCGCCCCTCATTTTTGTCCTGACAAAAAGTTTCGTGCTCGTTATTTCAACCAATACTTTCATGAACTTTACCATATCATATACTTTGCTATCATTCCCAAGCAAACCTCCAAAGATGATGTTACCTATAGGGAGATATCTATTTTATATCACTTCCACATATCCACTCTCTTTAGTGTTCCTAAGACCATGATTAGGCAGATGATTGACTGTTGTAAACATAAATGTTAACTTTTTTATGCCATGTATCTACCACCCATCTTTGAGTACTTCCACATTCCTATGGAAGAACCCACTTATCTATCTGAGCTATCTTATCTGACCAAAGCCCACAGGATTCAGACTACTTCTTTCATTCCTGATGAGGATGACTCATCCAGATCTGATTTTGATACACCAGCTGATCCAGCTCCAGCTTTTCCTGCTCCAACTCCTACTCCATCATCCTCTACACAGCCTGCTACCTTGGACTCTATCTAAGAGATGTTCTGTGAGCAATTCAAGTCACAAAATAAGATTATAGCTTCACAACACTAAGAGCAGAATAATATGATTATCACTCGTATTCGTGACAAGTCTTATCGTACCACTATCCAGGCCCATACTTTAGCCAACTCCCTAGAAGATCTTTATTATCACCTAGCCTATCATCCTACTATACCTCACCCAGTGGCTCATGATCCTTCCCACTCAGGCTACAGGATCGATGATCCATTTGTCCAGAAGTACTTCAACACTACTGAAGCATATTTTAATGATCACCCGCCTGCTGTCACACCCCGATCTTCCGCAGGCTAATTGGACGTCCCCACTAGGCGGGAATCACCCTCGCCAGCTCTCCCGCGGGACGATCGCTTTGACCCATCTGGGCGTGATGCCGCACGAGAGTGATCCACGCCCGTGCAAGGCCGTGGTCCGTTGGCTGGCGGTAAGAATTCTAAGCTACAGAGTCGCACAGATTGTCCGAGTACAGCAGAGTCATGAACGCATAGGCAATCGGTAACAAGTTCACTGTGTTGACAATATAGCGAAAGCAATGAATAACACAAGTAGAAGTAAAGAAACTCTTTATTGATATAAACATGTGTTACAAGCGGCGTATAGCCGAGATTACAAGTCGCTCAAGCCTCTCTCACTGAAACAGTAAACCATGCCAAGTGGCTACAATTATGGATTAATTGTACAGGCGATGATCAGGCGATGTTCACAATATTATGTCTTCTATATGTGCTTCAGTTCCGGACGCATCGTTGCTTCGGAGTGATCTCCATACCTTAGCACGCACGAGGGAGGCATCCGCACTGAACGAGGTTCTTCCGCACCCTGCAGACAAACTGGTGGATTATCAGTACATTGAATGCACTGGTGGGGAAGCTACTCGCCAGCTCGACAAATCCAAACACGTAATATAAGTTCCGTGTACCAACTATTAAGTTGTCTTTCTAGTTGCCTTAGGATCGATTTCATGCAAGATATTGAATAGCCCAACCGTGTGGTAGTGCGCCGTGCAACATGGGAGGAAACACGGCGAGACTTACCCTCTTAATATTTGGCCTTCCCTGTCCAAGGCAAACATTATAAATTTAAGTACGGGCAAGTATAACATTCAAGAGGTATAGCATATGCAAAAACGAGAGTCATTTAACGGGACAATATTTGGTGTACTCAGTTGTTCTGTGATACAATGACTCGCACGTGCATAGCCGCTAAGCGAGGATGACTTATCTATATGAACATGAGTCGCTGGCATAGCCATAAAGGACTAATCCCAGACGAGAATGGAACGCAACGAGAGCACACGAGGCACTACGAACCATCTCGCCCGTACACGATGGATTGCACATAAAGTAGTCCATGGGAAATTCCTGTAGGGACAAGTCTGGATATCCTTTGCTTCTTATTTGAGGCAAAGCGGGTCAGGACAGTTGTACTTTTGCCGTTTGAGTCGGCAGTCCGCTAGAACGGAACGGGATGTTATATCCTACCAAACTCAGAAAAAGTCTCATCCTCGAGACTTACTGAGGACAAGCAGTAATCTAGGGTTGAGGCAATCCTAGACAAGTTGTTGTACTTGTTTACTTGGATATTCACTTACAAAAGCATCGAAATTAGCATATCGCTTAGACTGGATCGTGCTCACTTTCGAAGGCCCCTCTAGCGTGAACACGTCAACCAGCTTAGTGATAGCGAAGTCGTATTTCATCTTCCTGGCGAGATCGAGTTTTGGTATTCGTGCAGTCCACAGTCAGAAGCGTCACATGCCTGCATGGTGGTATCAGCGATATAAGGTCGACGGATGATTCACTCCGGCTGCACAGGGTACTTGGCTTTCGTTCGAGACACTCGGCTAGATTGTGCAAACGTTGAGACCATTTCCGTTGTGGCAGATTTTCCTAATGTGTTCCCTGACGAGTTGCCCGGTATGCCACCCGATCGAGAAACAGAGTTCACCATCGACACATTTCCAGGAACCCAGCCCATTTCTAAACCTTCGTATCGAATGGCACCTGCAGAACTAAAAGAATTAAAAATTTAGCTACAAGAATTACTTGATCGTGGGTATATTCGGCCTAGTGTCTCTCCATAGGGTGCCCCGGTACTGTTCGTTAAGAAAAAGGATGGCTCGATGCGACTCTGTATCGACTATCGAGAATTAAATAAGGCAACTATTCGAAACAAATACCCCCTTCCCAGGATAGATGATCTTTTTGATCAGTAACAAGATGCCTCGGTGTTCTCAAAAATTGATCTCCGTTCGGGTTACCATCAGCTCAAAATTAGGCCGGACGATGTGCCGAAGTCAGCCTTTCGCACTCGCTACGGCCATTATGAGTTTTTAGTAATGCCGTTTCGTTTGACCAATGCCCCTGCTGCCTTTATGGGTTTGATGAACCAAGTATTCTGGCCGTACCTCGACAGATTTGTAGTAGTGTTTATTGATGATATCTTGGTGTATTCGAAGAATGGGGCAGAACATGCAGAGCACTTGCGGACCGTGCTACAAACCCTTCGAGACAACAAGTTGTATGCGAAACTGAGTAAGTGCGAATTTTGGCTGAGCAGTGTATCTTTTCTAGGCCATATCATTTCTGCGGGAGGCATTTCAGTCGATCCGAAGAAGGTAGAAGCCATTGTCGAGTGGAAACGACCTGCCTCGGTTAGTGAAATTCGAAGCTTTCTCGGGTTAGCGAGCTACTACAGACGGTTCGTAAAGGATTTTTCTAAACTCGCCTCGCCTCTGACTTGCCTCACACAGAAGGGAGTCGTGTTTGAGTGGTCCGTCGACTGCGAAACTGCATTTCGTGAGTTAAAACATCGCCTAACCTCTGCTCCGTTACTTGCCCTACCGGACGAGACTTTGGGATTCCAAATCTTCAGTAACACTTCAGGGCAGGGCTTAGGGTGTGTACTTATGCAGCGAGACAGAGTAATAGCCTATGCATCTAGACAACTAAAAAAGTATGAAAAGAATTATCCCACACATGATCTGGAACTGGCAGCAATTATGTTCGGGTTAAAATTGTGGCGACAGTACCTTTACGGAGTGCCTTGTCGAATCTATACCGATCATAAAAGTTTAAAGTACTTATTCACCCAAGCAGATCTGAACCTTCGACAACGGCGCTGGCTAGAATTGATAAAGGATTATGACTTGATGATAGACTACACACCTGGTAAGGGAAATGTGGTAGCAGATGCGTTAAGTCGGGTCTTTGCGGGATCTATGTCCGTCGATCGCACGTTACAGAGGGACTTAGAAGAAATGGGCATCGAACTCAGGATTCGTTATCGTGGCGCGCGGGTTGCTCATATGCGATTTGTACCCAATCTGATAGAGAGAGTCACATCTACTCAAAGAGATGATCCATTCCTCCGATAAATGCGAGAGCAGATCCAAGCAGGGAAGGCGAAAGACTTTGTGGTAGATGAGAATGGGGCGTTGCGAGTGAAGGGAAGGCTATGCGTCCCCAATAATTCAGAACTCAGAAAGAAAATCCTCACGGAAACACATTATGCCGCCTATGCGATCCATCCCGGGAGCACGAAAATGTATAAGAACCTTCGTACTGTCTTCCGGTGGCACGGGATGAAGAAAAAAGTAGCACTCTTTGTGTCGCAATGCATAACCTGTCAGAGGGTGAAAGCAGAGCATCAGAGGCCGGGCGAAGAAATACAGAATCTTGCTATCCCGAAATGGAAGTGGGAGCACATCAGCATGGACTTTATTGTTGGTCTGCCAAGGACGAAACGGAGGAATGACGTAATCTGGGTCATCGTCGACCGGTTAACCAAGTATGCACACTTTATAGCCATTAAAAGTACTTGGGGCGCCGATCGCCTGGCTCAGACCTACCTTGACGAGATAGTCCAGCTGCACGGAGTGCCAGTTTTTATAGTATCAGATCGGGACGGACGGTTCATCTCACATTTCTGGGAAAGCCTTCAGTCGTCGATGGGGACCAAGTTGAAATTTAGCTCATCCTACCATCCTAAAATCGATGGCCAGACCGAACGGGTGAATCAGGTACTAGAAGATATGCTGTGCCTCTGCGTGATCGATTCCAAGTCAAGTTGGGACGTCAACCTGCCGCTCGCCGAATTTGCTTACAACAACAGTTATCAGTCTTGCATCCAGATGGCTCCGTATGAGGCGTTGTATGGGCGGAAGTATAGGTCACCGATCTGCTAGGATGAAGTTGGGAAGTGATAAATCCTTGGGCCGAAACTGGTTGAACAAACAGTGCAGAAGATTCGGCTAATTCGAGAACGGTTAAAAGTAGCACAAAGTTGGCAGAAGAGCTATGCCGACGTTCGTCGCCGCCCTCTTGAATTCCTAGAGGGGGACCATGTGTTCTTAAAAGTTTCGCCCATGCGTGGTGTGATAAGATTCGGGATAAAGGGGAAGTTAAGTCCAAGATTTATTGGCCTGTTTGAAATTCTCAAATTAGTGACTTCAGTTGCTTATCAAATAGCCTTGTCGCCAGTACTATCAGATGTGCACGATATTTTTCATGTGTCTCAGCTAAGAAAATATGTGCACAACCCAAACCATGTAGTAAATTTCGGTCAGTTAGATCTGCAGGCAGACTTATCATATGCTGAAGAACCCGTGCAGATCCTGGAACGTAAGGAAAAGCAGTTACGGAATCGGGCAGTATCGTTAGTGCGCATTCTGTGGCAGAACCACGCGGTCAAAGAATCGACGTGGGAAACCGAATCTGAGATGAGGGAAAGGTTTCCCTCATTATTCCTTAGCGGTAGGTTCTATTCCTAAGTTTTAGGACGAAACTTCTTTTGGATGGTTATGATGTAATGCCCCGTTCCCCCTATTCAGGGAGCGCGGCCAAGAAATACTTATGACCGTCCGAACGGGACAGATTGAATAAAGATCCTTTCCTCGTTATGGATTGGTTTCTTCAGAATTAGGTCCCATATTCAACGGATAGTGCCTCAAGGAAGGACTCGGCGGCAGAGTCGAGAGGGGCCTTTCCGTTGCGCTGGTTTCCTTGCCCGTTTTTGTACCGCTTGGTTGCTTTCTTGTTGGTTTTATGACTTGCATTTTCTTGAACGGTTTCAATGGATTTCATTGTTTTCGTTCTTAGGATCTCATAATTTCATATCAAATCTCGGAGACCGAAGCAGAAGATATTGATCATCTGTTGGTGCGTGCAGGTGATCGGGTAGACGACGCGCGAGTGGAGTCTTAAAGTTCTTCCTTTTTCTCCTAGTTCTCCAACTTGTGAGTGGCTATGTTGTATTGTTTTGAAGTTTAGTAAAGGATGTAATGTATGGGAACGGCTATCTCATTTTGTATCCAAGTTGTAAGCCCCAGTGGCATCCTTCTCGTTTTGGGTCAAGAGTCTGTAAACAGATGTTCATTATCAATAAAAAGAAAACTTTTCTATGCCTCAATGTGTGTTATCTTATTTGCGTACTCTGTTGCATATGTTCTAAAGATCATAACTATGCCTAGGCCTTGTGCACGCGCGCCCTACGTGTGCACGGCATCACGACCAGGGGACGATTATCGATTGGGCGAAATCGGGGCGTGATATAGTGGTTGGATGAAAACAAGGCAACATTCAAGCAGACAAGCATACGTTTCTAAGGAACATAAGTAAACATGTTTGCTCGGACCCGATGGTAAGCCAAGAGATGAAACCGTTACGGACTTAGCATGCGAGGGTCTGAATATAAGCAGTATTTCAATTTCCATTTTCTAGCATAAGCAATATGAGTTGGGATTATTCCCTTAGCAAGGTGCGTTGGATTCTTATTAGCATGTAGGGGGTGATTCACCTAGCGAGTAGCATGAACATTCCAAATTTTATGTGTGTAGGCTAAGCAAAGACAAGTTCATCGTAGCCACCCACCTTAGCGATGATTCGCCTCGATAGAGCGATACGTCAAGCGAGCCTCTGAAAGCCTAAGCTGAATTCCTGTAGGGACAAGTCTGGATATCCTTTGCTTCTTGTTTGAGGCAAAGCGGGTCGGGACAGTTGCACTTTTGCCGTTTGAGTCGGCAGTCCGCTAGAACGAAATGGGGTGTTACATCCTACCCAACTCAGAAAAAGTCTCGTCCTCGAGACTTACTGAGGACAAGCAGTAATCTAGGTTTGAGGAAATCCTAGACAAGTCGTTGTACTTGTTCACTTGGATATTCACTTGCACAAGCATCGAAATTAGCATATCGCTTAGACTGGATCGTGCGTACTTTCGAAGGGCCCCTCTAGCGTGAACACGTCAACCAGCTTAGTGATAGCGAAGTCTTAGCACTCGAGTTTCACATTTTCTTAAGTCTTGGATGGTGCACAAGTTCAAGGCGTCCCTCGAATAGATGCATTCAACCAAACTTAGAGTTAGTAAAATCGGACAAGCTACTGCGATACTCTCAAGGGTTCGCACAGGTTGGCACAAAGGCCACTCGCAGCATAACAACATACAAGCAAGCATATCATTACATTCAAAACACATTTGAAAGTATTTAGACTTATTGTTGGAACATCCCATCGAGGCATTGAGAAAGTGCGTGCATATAACCCACGAACGAGCTTTCAAAACAGAGATATCGAATCAAAGTCCAAAGGTGTAGAAGCCAGGCTCTGATACCAACATGTCACACCCCGATCTCCCGCAGGCTAATCGGCCGTCCCTACTAGGCGGGAATCACCCTCGCCAGTGCTCCCGCAGGACGATCGCTTAGACCCATCCGGGCGTGATGCCGCACGAGCGTGATCCACGCCCGTGCAAGGCCATGGTCCGTTGGCTGGCGATAAGAATTCTAAGCCACAGAGTCGCACAGATTGTCCGAGTGCAGTGGAGTCATGAACGCATAGGCGATCGGTAACAAGTTCACTGAGTTGACAATATAGCGAAAGCAATGAATAACACAAGTAGAAGTAAAGCAACTCTTTATTGATATAAACATGTGTTACAAGTGGAGTATAGCGGAGATTACAAGTCGCTCAAGCCTCTCTCACTGAAACAGTAAAAGCGTGCCAAGTGGCTACAATTGTGGATTGATTGTACAAGCGATGATCAGACGATGTTCACAACATTATATCTACTATATATGCTTCAGTTTCGGACGCACCATTGCTTTAGAGTGATCTCCACACCTTAGCACGCACGTGGGAGGCATCCGCACTGAACGAGGTTCTCCCGCACCTTGCAGACAAACTGGTGGATTATTAGTACATTGAATGCACTGGTGGGGAAGCTACTCGTCCGCTCGACAAATCCAAACACGTAATATAAGTTCTGTGCACCAACTATTTAGTTGTCTTTCTAGTTGCCTTAGGATAGGTTTCATGCAAGATATTGAATAGCCTAACTGTGTGGAAGTGCGCCGTGCAACATGGGAGGAAACACGTCGAGACTTACCCTCTTACCATTTGGCCTTCCCTGTCCAAGGCAAACATTATAAATTTAAGTACGGGCAAGTATAATATTCAAGAGGCATAGCATATGCAAACACGAGAGTCATTTAACGGAATAATATTTGGTGTGCTCAGTTGTTCTGTGATGCAATGACTCGCACGCGGATAGCCGCTAAGCGAGGATGACTTATCTATATGAACATGAGTCGCTGGCATAGCCATAAAGGACTAATCCCAGACGAGAATGGAACGCAATGAGAGCACACAAGGCGCTACGAACCATCTCGCCCGTTCACGATAGATTTCACATAAAGAAGTCCATGGCCAAGATGGAATGCAATAAAAGTACACGATGTGCTACAAACAATCTTGCCCGCACACGATGGACTACACACGTGATGTGGTCCCAGGCTAAGTGGAATGCAACAAAAGTACAAGAGGTGCTATAAACCACTCGCCCGAACACGAAGGACCACACGTGAAGTTCCATCCGGATTGGATCGGCCCTAGTGCCCCGGAGACCGTCCGTGGAACTGTACCTCATTTTTGAGTTGTCCGCGACATGCACCTTTCTTTGGGTCTTTCAATTATCACGAGATACACGAGAACACGAGAACACAAGAACACGAGTGCACAAGAACACGAGAACACGAGTGCACTGGAACACGAGTACACGAGTACACGAGTACACGAGATACTTGAATATGTTTTTGTACAGTGAATAACTTGTCTTGATGCATTCCCCTGGCTCGGGGCTGCCTGGTGACCCAACGGTCCTGGATACTTGCAGGTTCACTCATGCACGGGACGACTACTTAGTAGTCTCCCGGGGTTGGATGAAAATAAGGCAACATTCAAGTAGACAAGCATGTGTTTCTAAGGAACATAAGTAAACATGTTTGCTCGGACCCGAAGGTAAGCCGAGAGATAAAACCGTTAGGGACTTAGCACGCGAGGGTCTGAATATAAGCAGTATTTCAATTTTCATGTTCTAGCATAAGCAATATGAGTTGAGATTATTTCCTTAGCTAGGTGCATTGGATTCTTATTAGCATGCAGGGGGTGATTCAGCTAGCGACTAGCATGAACATTCCAGATTTTATGTGTGCAGGCTAAGCAAAGACAAGTTCACCGTAGCCACCCACCTTAGCGATGATTCGCCTCGGTAGAGCGATACGTCAAGCGAGCTTCTGAAAGCCTAAGCTGAATTCCTGAAGGGACAAGTCTGGATATCCTTTGTTTCTTGTTTGAGGCAAAGCGGGTCGGGACAGTTACACTTTTGTCGTTTGAGTCGGCAGTCCGCTAGAACGGAATGGGGTGTTACACCTGCTAATGCTGATAATGATGATTTGTGATAGTTTCATTTGGCTATATGGATTTATTAGTTTTTCTATTTCATTGTACTAGAAATATTTGCTGAAAATGTTCATAAAACTTGTTTGCTATTTTAGTTATTTTATCTAGATATTCGTCAATCTTGATACCTATTTTGATTAAACAATGCATGATACTTTTATCTGGTTAATATGTCTATTTCTTTAATTTGTCATAATCACTTGTTACGGGGGAGTTTTTTTTATTTTCTCTGATGATATATTGACAAAGGGGGAGAAATGACAAATATGATGACAAAATTTGACAATTATGGTTGATGTATGGTTGATTACATATAATTGTGATATATTTATATCTATATTCTTGATATACCTGTACCTAATTTTTTTATAAAGAAATGACAAGTTATAGGTCATTTAAGTGCTCCCGTTCAAAGAAAATATCTACTTACTAGAGAGCTTTTCTTAAAAAGCTTATTTTTAATGGAAAGATCTGCGTACAAGGAATCTTCTTCTATATCTCAATTACTTGCATCAAAGGCTACATCAGACTCACCTATGTGTATTTTGGCATAGTTTATCAATTATCATAATAGGGGAGATTGTTGACACAAAGTGGTCACAGTTAACCTGATTCTGATAATCGTCAAACTCCGAGCTTGAGTTCTCGGGACTGGACTAGTCCGCTCAGAGGAAAACCAGTATACATCTTGGTGTTTGCGTTTTCTTTCTCTCACCCTATTACATATATATAAGTATATTCATAACACTGCTAGCAGTATCACTTACACATAAGATATATTCTAATTGCTAGTAGTTAATCACCATTGCATGCAATAGAATTATATTTTTAACAGGTAATTTTACTCCGCTAGATATATAAACTATATTCAACCCCCTCTAGAGTTGACATACACGGTCCTAAAGCTTTAGCATATATGGCTTCATATCTTCCCCATGGCAGAAGACAATCAAGATAAAGTTCTTCAAGAACACCCAACCAGAGGAGATTTGACCAACTCATTGACTCCTTTGAAGGAGTTTACCAAAATACTCATTCTCGAAGACATGAGCTCGGTCTTCACAGGAATCCCCATTCCTAAGAATCCGAGGCTAGGGTAGCATTCCCTCCGATTCTGAAATTGATAGTGTAGACCCCAACTACACAGCTCTTTCTACCAATCTCGCTGTTGTACACAGGGATGTTAGCATTTGCGCTATCGGTGATGAACAAGGCGCTTCTCTATCAGAAGACTCCAAACAATGCCTCAACTCATTAGATGCTGCTCTCAGAGACATGTATACTATGAAGCAAAATATGTATCAAATAATGATAGCCCAATATTCTGCTACACCAGTACATATCCAAGTGGCTTCATTCATACTTGCACAGCCTAATCCTGGAATAATACCTCTGTAGGATAACACAAATCTAGAAGCAGTCATAAACCAAGAGTCAACAATGCCAACTCTTAATTCTCTCAATATTGGGAGTGGACCTCCGTCGGTGATAATACTTATTCAACCAGGATCTTATCAGTTAATTGTACCACTCCGACCAGAAGATTCTTATGAAGCTATTTAGGAGTTGCGTGCACAAGTCAATATTTTAAAGAACAAAGACCAACTTCACAAGTTGGGGGTAAAATATTCTTATCCTCCTCATTAGGATAATATTTTATTCCCTCCTAAATACAAGACCTAATCAATAGTCTTGTTTGAAGGCATGACATCACTGAGCCAATATATTAATTACTTCAATATGATGATAGCTCATCTACAGAAAGAAGATGCTCACCTTACCAGATTATTCATAGGATGCTTGTCCAACATAGCCGATTGGTATCACAGTTTACCTAATAACTGCATATCCTCGTTTGATAAAATAAAGTATCTTTTTCTCTCATAATTCTATGAGGGAGGTATGTATAGGACAATATTTTCACTCATCAATATCAAAAAGAACGAGAAGGAATTTGCTCGTGAATTCATAGAGCATTTCAGGCAAGTAACTCTGAATTTATCCCATGGTATTCCAGGCTCCGCATTTATTGATACTTGCAAAAAGAACCTACTGCCTATAGTAGGCTCTGGATGGGTCCAACTTAATTTTAATATTAGACAACGTTCATCATTGGAGTCAAAGTTGTCGAAGGTAACGCGAATATGGCACATAATTTGGGGTTACAAATGACCAATGCGGAAGGAAAGTGTCCCTCCAACAGTAATCGCAATAGCAAAGAAAATGATACCTTGGTAATAAACTTGTCAAAGCTACCTACCTCTCCTACATCATAAAAGCCTCCATAGTCTTTGTAAACACCCAAAAAAATTTATAAAATTAAAAAACAAATTTTCAGGATTTTTTTTAGAATTTTTAACTAAATATTTTCTTGAATTAAATAGATTTTGTGATTTTATTAAATATTAAAATATTATAAAAATAATATTTTTGAGTGTAAAATAAAGAATTAGACATACTGTAATTTTTTTAGAATTTATTGGACCCTAAAACTATTTTTTAAATACCTAAAAAATATAAGTTTTAATTAAACCAGATTAAACCGAAATAAATCAACCTGAACCGAACCGAACCAAAGCCTAATTAAACCAAACCAACCCAAACCGTAGTGGGTCGGATTCAGACCCGCATCCAAACCCGACCCACCAACCTGACCCGTACCCTTATCTACATTAACTAAACCTAATTTCTCCCCCGACCGTTCACCGAGTCCCTCCGACTTCCCTAACCGCCGTCGTCCGCCTCCCCCGTGGCCGCAGTTCAACCGCCTCGACTCTTCATCTCCTCCAACAGTCGACCCCTCCGGTCCCCCTTCCTTTAACCGACGATGTCGTCCCTTCTATTTAAACCCCGAACCCTGATCCTCACCCCCACCGCCATCACCGGCCACTGCCTCCGTCATCTCTCGGCCAACTGACTCCAGCAATCCGATGCCGCCTCCGCGAGCCCAGAGCTCCGGTGACCCCAGTACGCCGATGACCCGCTGCCTCCTCTACCCGCCGCTGAGCATCAGCACAACAACACCACCACGATCTTCAGCCACGGCGATGTCGAGCTGCCTACGACGACCCTCCGCCGCATCTCGAGCTCCGATGCCGACGCCAGACGAGAAAAACAGTGGCAGCAATGCCGCCACCCGCCGTCGACCGGTCATTGCGCCACCCGGTGAACGCAAAATTCAGTCATTACCGACGTCCTATTCCAGTGAGCGTTTCTCTCTCCTTGTCATCTCATTTTCTAAACAGACTGTTATGACATGTTCGCTACGTGACCCTCTCGAAACTCGTATAATCAGTTCGGGGTATCGCGTCTTGTGTAGATCGTAAATCGCGATGCAAAAACAGAAAAAAAATTCCTTATTTCTGAAAATTCAAAAATTGGTCCCGAACTCACAAGTTCACGACCGTTTTGCGATGAACCGGCTAAATGTTTTCAAAATTCAGTTGAATAGCTAATTAGATATTATAAACGAGTTTTAAACCCTGTTTTTAGTTTAATTTATTGATCTGTAGATTGTAATTTATTCGAGGATAAAATTGACCAAAAAATTGGTCTTTAACAATCCCAATTTTTTTTGGAACTTGGTCCGTCCCGCTAAACGAGAAGACTTGGTCATGTGCGAATTTCACCGAAAGGTGCGTACCATCAATATGGACGTATGAGATTTTACAGAAGTTGATTTGGAAGTGCGTGCACACTAGAATTAACGCGTATCCGTCGATAATACCCCATATCGGCTATGTTCTGAAACTGATTGTAACTTCGTGTGTGCTCATCGTTTTGTAACGAAACTTATGCCATTAGATTCGTAGTATTTTGCTGATCATGTGAGAACGTTGACAAAAACCCGTATCGTGGGCCCCATGGCTCTACTTGACAGGCAATTTTATGATCGGCTCATCAAAATCCTGTTCTGGACATTCTGTTGGCTTCGTATCGTCGTTCTGGACTTATAGATACTAAGTTTGACGAATTTGGAGAACTTTGTCTCTGATACATTTTTTGGTGCAAAGTGGGCCACACGTGGACCCTACTTTGACCAAAAACTGTCAATTTTGTCCCTGTGTCCATATTGGACTTATGGATAGGCAATTCTAGCTATTTCATATCTTTTGAGCATGATGGTAATATTTATTTCAGCATTCAGAGGAGTACTTGAAGATCCCACTGTTACAAGAGCGACTATTGGAATCCAAACCCCAGGCAAGTGTACCTTGCCAATCTTGCAGTACTTGCTTTATATTATTCTCTTAATTTATTTATATGATATATCTGTTCAACCTAGGATCGTGTGATATTTCTTAGCGTTCGAATAATATTCGTGTGCCAACGCCGTACCTGGATTTGTGTAACGTCACCTAGAGATTGATATCGAGATCCTAAACATTTTCGTGCTTGCATTATCAAGTACGTCATACCATAGGACACTTGACACTGTTTATGAGACAAAATCTTCCTGAGTCATTTATGGTAATTCTGTATAGGCTACAGGATTCGTGACATAGACTTTATATATATGCTTAGCTATCATTATGACTCACTACATCAGTTAGAGGTCATGATCTTGCGTGACATGGACATGAGATATCGTGGACATGAGACGTGTGATTACATTGGGTGGGGAGAGACACACATGCTACAGGTTGATTTTTAATATTATTATGGTACCATAGCCACGCAGAGCTAGGCCCTACATGATATAACTGCTACCGGGTGCCCGACACAGAGCTTGTAGTAGTCTCAGCCTGAGTTCTAGTGATGCTCTCATTTGCATATCACTTAGCTGGTTACGTAGTTTGCCCTGTTGATACATTTTTATATACTATATTTATTTGGCTTGAGTTATTCTTGTACCTTGCTATGTCCCCTGAGGACCTGGAATCCGGATTATGTTCCCAGGTTTAACAGAAGAGATCTACCCCGAGATATATGGGACAGGAGCAGACATGGAGCAGTACCAGCACCAGAGGACGAGGTGATGCCAGAAGATTTCTCCTGAGTATTTACTTTATATACTCAGTCATTTCTGTTCTTGATACTCTTATTTCATGTTTATTGAACTGCTATATCAAACTCATTATCTGGTTGTTCCCCGAAACTTTTATTAAGACTTGTTGATTATTATTTAATCTTGATTATTCTGATATTGATTGTATTTATCTTCTGTGGATGAGATTAATGTCATAGACCTTTATAGTTGTTTTACAGCTTAAGTACACCCTGATGGGTCTATTAAATTGGATTTGACCATCGATGTGTGCTGTTGGCCAGTGCCACGTATCTAGTCTCTCGATATTTTGGGACTGGGATATGACAATCTTTCAGGCCTAAGAAAGAATATTCCCTTGAAGAGTGCGATATCCACAATATTCTTGAATGCTTGATAAAAAGTAACAAGTTGTAGTTGCCTGACATCAAGCGACCAAATGAGGCCGGTAAAACAGATGACCCAAAGTACTGGTTATACCATTGGTATATACATTATCCTACCTAGGCTTGTTATATCTTAAAAATGAAAATACAACAGTTGATAGATGCTAAAACTATCTTCCTTTCCAATGAGGAGAATATGGTCATCGCCAATATGGTGTCTCTTCAATTCGACGATTTTCCAGTACAAAAAATCCTAAACGATGTAATCCCAATATCTTGAACTACGATGGAAGTGGTAAATCTTCCGCCTCCTCAAAGTCAAACAGAGGGGTTGGTTCTACTTACCACAACATCTTCCAATTCAAAATTCAATAAGGGTAAGAAGTATAAATCATCCAATATAATTTTTTTAGATCATCACTTGGACAGAGATCAAGATCAACATCAAGAAAACATATCTCTATAGAGAAGATTTCAAAAACTGAACATTATCCCACCAAGGTTTACTCGCAAGCTTCGCTTGACATACCGACAATGGTCCATAATTGGCAGTATTCTACTGTATAAGACATAACAAATCTTTATTGCTTATAAAGGTGTTCCTACCCAAATTACTCCTTCTCATGCTACAATAATTAGAGCATCGACCCCAACTCAAGTGCTTGAGGAGGATTGTCCCCAATTTCATCAATACAGCAAGCAATCTGTATGCTTGAGGCAAAATATGGGGTATAACTTCCTGAAATCTGAATGTTTGAACTTTGGAAAGGGACAACATATTCCCTATAACTCCAAGGACAGTCTAACAAATCCTGTAGTATTTTGGTTACGATAAAATTGGCCCACAGACTCGCTCCAAGAAGAGGCATGATAAAAAGAAACTCAAGTCTTGTAACATGTGTAAACCCCCTCATTTATTTTTATAGATAGACTGATTTTGGGTTAGAAAATTTTGGTTTAACATCAGGTATTTGAGGTTTAGACTTAAGGTTGCAGATGTCTGTTTCTTTAGTTTAACCCTCGGTGCAACCTACCATTGTTGCAATATTCGGAGCCCAATATTAGCCCATAATTTCCAACTTATTATTGTATTTTAGACTTGACACGCCAACTTAGGCGCTGAACTTTTTTGTCACTCAAAATCATAATACCTTGTGCTCTAATTAAATTGCATTACTTTCCGTAACTTAAATCCATTATTTAATCCGGTGTCGCACACCTGTATCGTTGCCATCAATTTTGAGATACCAACTCAACCCGTTGAGCCGGACCAATTAAAGGGTCCAAGACTGACACCAAGCCTACACCTTTCATGACCTTTGTGTTACTCCAAATTGAGACCCCATGTGCCCCCAATTAATTTAAGAGCACATGACAATTTATTTTAATTAAATTGGGGATACTAACTTTGACTAATCTCAACTTAACACCAATTTAATCCAATATTCCATTATTTAAGCCCATACAAAACACACAACACCCTCTCACCCTACTAAACATCAAACACCAATTTTTCCATTATTTTATGTGTTTGTACAAATACCCAAAATTAAGGGACTTATTTGCAAATATTGTGTTAGGTGTCATCACCTCATTGGCCCAAGCCAATGAAGAAGCCATCCTCAACTCATTGACTAGTCAACCTCACGCCTCCTCTCTCTCCTTTGTATGTACAATTCTCCATGATGAATCTGAGCCACCCATTCAAATGGGGACTCATCATCACCACACACTCCCCATCCCACATCCTTATAAAATATCTCTTCCTACATACATACCAACCGGCCCTAATCCTCAAAACCTTGGGAAACCCCCCTTTCTCTTTCCTCCCTCCTCCTACATCAAGCCACAGCCGAGTTTCCCTTTTCTTCTTCCATTTCCTTTCTTCTTCTTCAATCCCTGAACCCAGCCGGCCCCTTCCTACTCCAGTAATCACCACCATCTGAGTTTCCCTCCCCGAACTTCTTCTCCGGCTGTACTCCCCGCTACCTCCACCACCTCCAACTATCGACTCCCCTCGCCCCGCTGTCGAGAACCTACCACAGTTTTCGCTGCCAACCGCTACACCCGATCATATCACCACCACCTCGACCATGCCCGAGCCCCCTCCCTTCGTCTCCGGTCGAGTTATCTCCCTCCGGCCACCCACCCGACACTTCCCTCTCCGGCTGCTGTCCTCACCAGGAAGAGTCGTCCACCACCGCTTTATCCTCCACCATTGCACACGACCGGCCCGACCACCACTGCCACGAACCATCACCCAAGCTTCTTCTTCCTTCAGCCAACCTCTCCACCACTACCTCGACCCATCCCCGACTTTACTGCCACCGCAGCACCACCACCCTAAACCACCAGCACCACCACCCTACACCACCAACACCACCACCCTACACCACCAGCACCACCACTCTTCCCCATCTTCCCTATCCCCACCATGACCCCCCTTCAGCCGAGCACCACCATGCCCCCTCCAGCCAGAGACGGCCACCGGACCTCGCCGCCAAGGTGAAGACTCTCGCCCCTCCCCTTGTGTATTTTTGTATATGGTTGGGTTAATCCCTTGTTGTGTGATGTATATTGTGGTTTATGACTTAGATAGTTTAGGGTTTATTCCATAATATAAAATGCATATTTAATGCTTATACATCGAGTTTAGGGGTGTATGAAATTGAATTAGTTAGGGTTGCATATTGTATTGAGATTTTTGTTACATATGCTATACGAATTTTAGGGTTTAATTTCATGCAATTGTTGGTATGTGAAAGTATTGGTATTTTAGTTCGATAATTATGAAATATATACACTTGATGGTTAGAAAGGCAATATATATTGAGGTTGGGTTTTAATTGCCATATGAGACATTTGGGGTGTTGTCCTATTTAATTTATGCATTTTGATCATTGTTGATGAGCAGATTTAAATTATTACAGAATAATACTATGATATTGAAATATTGATGGACATTGTGGAACAGGTGAATGACTGTGAAATGGGTGTAATAACAAACCAATAGTCAGTGATTGAGGACTGAGAAATAGTAATGAATTTGATCGAGGGATAGTTTTAAGGAGAATGATAAATGTTTGTATATAATTGATCGTTTAAATAAATAAATCATTTATTTCAAGGATGATAGTAAATGTACATGTTAATGTACATGATCACTGAGGTAAAATCTTAGGAATAATCGTACATAAAATACTGATAAACACCAGGATGAATATAGTAGGATGGAGGATTTGTCTGATGATATTAAACAGGTGACTGATCGTATTAGATGTAACGAACCCTTAGTCAACCTTGGTCAACCCTTTGGCTTAGTGTCTATGTGACCTATAACTGAGTTTGAAATATATGATTAGACCTGTGTCACATCTTATTTCAGTCTCGTGTTAGTTATTAATTGATCTTGTATCTCGTCTCTAGGTACTACGGGACCTATGGACTTGAAAGTTGTACCGGAGTCCCATCTTCAGCAGCCGGACCCAGGCAAGTGACCCTATATTTCAGTTACTAGATATTTATTGATTTATTATATTCATTGTGTGCAAGTTTGATTAGGATTGTTACTCCCTGTCTGGGTCAAAATCGGGTGCAAAAGTTCGTCGGTAACGTCTAGTAACGAGTGATAGATGTTCACAATACCTCGATGTATGTACCTGTGTATATCATAAACCTAGGATACGTCCATACACTGTTATCGTGCCATATTTCTTATATCCTGATACTGACATCATGACCGAAGACTCCGACGACCTTAGGGTCACATCTGTTGATAGTTACTTCTGTATGACGAGACTGCTAGATAGAGGTTCAGGTTCAGCGCACACTCGTTGATCGCTTGGAAAGGGAAAGACAGTTACTAAACACTTGGGCTCCTTTGCATGCACTTTATATATGTATATGTCCTGTTGATATAGTGGTATTATATCTAGAGTAGTAGTATCACCCGTGTGACTCTGTGCTCGGAGCTACGGTATGCCCCGTGTGTCTCTGTGTTTGGAGCTACAGTTTTTTTTGGACAGCCCATGTGTCGAACATTGTCTTCAAACTGTGTCTCACTTAGATGATTATGCTAGACTACACCATCGTTGCACTTGTTTTATTCTGTTATACTATAGCTTGCTGTATTTTTGTACCTTGTTACATCCCTCTGAAGACCTTGTCCCCTGCCAGCTTTGCAGTATAGACGATTACGGAGCCCTTGGAGTTGCTGATGAAGTTACTTGTCTTACGGCCATTTGTACCAGGTACTCATATCATTTCTACCGGAATTATGGTTGTTTTATTCATATTGTTATTCATCTGCTATTGTAGCCTAGTTTTTATAGACTCATATTTCTTCTCGAGTCTATTCGAGTTTGTGTATTATTGGGCGGTGGACTTTAGCACATGTAGCTCTTTCTTGTATATTTCTGTTCATTATGGATTGAGACAGATGTTTATATTTACTGGATTATTTTAGTGACTATTTTTATTACAGCTTATACGTATTCGAGTCGGACTAGAGTCTGGTCGAATGCATAGCTGGCGTGTCGCGTATTCCTGGTCCTATATATTTTGGGAGTGGGGCGTGACATATTTTTGTGGTAGCCTATGCAGGTCCGATTTAAATTGTCTTGGTCACCTGATTGTGCCAAGCGAGCCTGCAAATTAGGAATAAATATTATTGTTGAATAGGATCTCAATCCATAATCGATTTTAAAAAAAAACTCCCTTCATAATTGATTATCGCCATTGGACTTCCCAATTGTATTCGTTCATTTTTTTATCAATATCATTACCCTTGTTTCTTATCTCCTTTCATTTCAGAAGGACAAATTCTTGTGCTTGACGGTTCCCTCCAGAAGAAGATCGTAGTTCATACGACAGAAGACGTGATTTATGCAATAATCTCTGAGAAGATTGTTACCCTCAGTAGGGTAGGTTGACAGGTTCTTTTTAGATTCTACATCTAGTGTGGAAGATTAGCAAGAGAATTGGATCTAGTAGTACCTTACCCGTACTTGAGATAGCAGTAATTTGGGAAGTATTGGGAGCTAGAAAGGTTGTTGATTATAACCCTCTAGAAAAAATTATAGAAGTTCATAGCCCGATGCTAGAAATTAGTTGTTGTATATAATAGCAATATCAGGAACGATGTTATGAGCTAGAGAAGATGGAATTTTAGGCTCTCACCTGGAAGATGATGATCTGATACCAGAAATTCTAGTATGTGCTTGGGTGATATCATTATTATAATTACACTATGTAACCCGGAGCAATAAATAACGGAAAGACAAAATTTGAGTAATAAAATTTTAGGGAAAATTTTGAGGAGAAGAGAAATTATACATTAGGCAAGGAAGAATTTTTCTTTTGGAGGATTATTATTGTAAACAGAATAGAATAATTTATTATGAGGTCAAGTCTAGACTATGACATCGTCCTAGCATGAGTTGGTTGAGCCAATACCATGTGACGCTAGATTGTCGACGTGGTTGTACTATATTTAAACTACCAAATTACCCTGAATTTGAGTTTCTTCGGGGAGCCCAGGAGCATGGGCCCCATCTACCTTAGGGGCACACATTGTAAAAGGTGAACCAGTGTACCCCCGTATTATATCGAGTTTGAGGATGTATTTCTAGAGAATCTTCCAGGCCTGCCACCTGACAAAGAGATAGAGTTTGCTATAGAGTTGACTCTAAGAGCCGAGCTAGTTATTTTCACATCTTCAGACTAGCACCGATAGAGTTGGTTGAGTTGAAGGTTCATATTAGAGGATCTCTTAGACAATAGTTTCAGTTGGGCGAGTGTTTCTCCATGGGGAGTACCTATCTCATTATGCCGAAGAAGAATGGGATGGTACGTTTGCATGTTGATTACAGGAACGGTACATTTGCGTATTGACTATAGGGATGGTACGTTTGCATATCGATTACAGGACGTTAAAAGATGTAACGATAAAGAATAAGTACCCTTGTCATACATTGATGATTTATTTGAATCAGCTAAGTGGCGCATATATATTCTCGAAGATCGATCTCAGATCAGGCTATCATCAGATCAAGGTACGGAGAGAGGACATTCCAAAGACGGCTTTTCGGATGAAGTATGGACACTATGAGTTTTTAGTCATGTCGTTTGGTTTGACCAACGTGCCAGCAGTATTTATGAGCCTGATGAACAATATTTTCCACCAGTATTTAGATAAGTTTGTGGTGGTGTTCATCGATGACATCTTGGTATATTCCAAGATCCAGGAGGAGCACAAGAGACATCTCAGGATCGTGTTGGAGACACTGAGGCAGGATAGGCTGTACGCCAAGCTCAGCAAATATGACTTATCTTTGAATAGAGTACCCTTCCTGAGACACATAATCACCGGAGATGGACTATCAGTTGACCCAGAGAAGATAGTTGCAGTTGAGACATGGCCAACCCCTACATCAGTTACAGAGATTAGAAGTTTTCTCGGACTTGCCGGATATTATCGGAGGTTCGTGGAAAATTTCTAGAGGATCGCTGCTCCTATGACATGACTGACGTATAAAGGCGAGGAGTTTATCTAGACCGAAGAGTGTCAGACGGCTTTCGATGAGCTGAAGAAGCGTCTGACATCAGCACCATTTTTAACACTTCCTTCAGGATCGAAAGGATTGTAGTGTACAATGATGCATCTGGGAGCGGATTAGGATGTGTACTGATACAACATGGCAAAGTGATAGCCTACGCATCGAGACAGCTGAGATTTATAAGAAGAACTATCCGACGCACGATCTAGAGCTAGCTACAGTAATATTTGCACTAAAGTTATGGCAGCACTACCTTTATGGTGAGCGTGTAGAGATTTACATAGATCACAAAAGTCTGAAGTATGTCTACACTCAGAAGGAGCTCAACATAAGACAGAGGTGATGGCTAGAGTTGATGACAGATTATGACAGAGAGTTGCAGTACCACCCAGGCAAGGCGAATATAGTAGAAGATGCCTTAAGCAGGAAGCCCATGGCATACTTTTTGATGACTTGGTGACAATTGCTAGAGGATCTTCAGGAGCTTGGGATAGAGATTGTATTGCCAGGCATGGATGGACAGATGGCCAGTCTCGAGGTTCAGTCTACGTTGGTTGAGAGGATCAGGGCAGCCTACCTACAGATGCGAGATTTCGACGACTGCGAGAGAGGACAAAGGTCGGCGTGCAGAAGGGACTCAGGATTCATGAAGACGGAACATTGAGGTATGAAGATCGCCTATACATTCCGAGTGGCGAGCTACGTCAGGAGTTGATGATCGAGGCCCATAGCTTTATTTATTCTATTCATCCTGGGGGTACGAAGATATACCAAGATTTGAGACAACACTACTGGTGGCATAGGATGAAGAGAGAGATTACAAGATTCGTGGTGAGATATTTGGTCTATCAGCAAGTCAAGGCTAAACACCAGAGGATTGCAGGACTATTACATCCGCTTTCTATTCCCGAGTGGAAGTGGAAACATATTACCATGGACTTTGTCACAGGATTCTCGAGGAACCCTAGCAGGAAGGATGCAGATAGGGTTATCGTCGACAGACTCACCAAGTCTGCATATTTCTTACCTTTTAGAGTTGGGCATTCCATGGAGAGATTAGCTGACATGTATATAAGGCAGATAGTACGACTATATGGAGTGCCTATCAGCATTGTATCGGATCATGATTTCAGATTCATGTCATATTTTTGGAGGAGTATACAGGAGAGTCTAGGAACTCGTCTTAAGTTCAGCACTACATATCATCCTCAGACTGATGGCCACTCAGAGCGTACGATACAGATACTAGAGGATATGTTGAGAGCGTGCATGATCAACTTTGGAGGATCTTGGGAGGATCATCTATACTTGGTAGAATTCTCCTACAATAACAGCTACTATGCTAGCATACAGATGGCACCTTATGAGGTACTGTACGGTAGGAAGTGTTGGTCACCGATATATTGGAGTGACGTGGGAGAGCGTCAGATACTTGGTCCAGAGTTGGTGACACAGACAGTGGAGAAAGTAAAGCAGATTCAGAGCCACCTATGTACAGCACAGGACAGACAGAAGCATTTGGGCAGATGCGCACCGCAGACCTTTGGAGTTCAACGAAGGTGACCATATATTTTTGAAGATATCGCCTACTCGTGGTACCATCAGATTCGGAGGCAGAGGCAAGCTAAGTCCGAGGTACATCAGACCTTTTGACATCTTTGAACGAGTTGGCAAAGTGGTTTATCGTCTTGCATTACCTCCATCATTAGAAGGAGTGCACGACGTATTTTACGTATCATATTTGAGTAGATATGTGTCAGACCCTAGCCACGTGCTTGATCATTCAAAGATTACAGTCAGGCCTAGTTTATCTTACGTAGAGCAGCCAGTGGAGATACTCGATCACAGTGAGAAGACTTTGAGAGGTCAAACTATTCAACTGGTCAGAGTTGCATGGAAGCATCAATCACCAGGCGAGTCTACCTGGTAGTGCGAGGATTTCATTCAACAGCGTTTCCCGTATTTATTTGAGGACCAAGGTACAAATTTACGTACCGCATTTGATTACCAGTTTATTTTTAAATTCTCATAGCTATTATCGATACCTATCTCATTATGCCGAAGAAGAATGGGATGGTATGTTTGCATGTTGATTACAGGAACGGTACATTTGCGTATTGACTATAGGGATGGTACGTTTGCATATCGATTACAGGACGTTAAAAGATGTAACGATAAAGAATAAGTACCCTTGTCATACATTGATGATTTATTTGAATCAGCTAAGTGGCGCATATATATTCTCGAAGATCGATCTCAGATCAGGCTATCATCAGATCAAGGTACGGAGAGAGGACATTCCAAAGACGGCTTTTCGGATGAAGTATGGACACTATGAGTTTTTAGTCATGTCGTTTGGTTTGACCAACGTGCCAGCAGTATTTATGAGCCTGATGAACAATATTTTCCACCAGTATTTAGATAAGTTTGTGGTGGTGTTCATCGATGACATCTTGGTATATTCCAAGATCCAGGAGGAGCACAAGAGACATCTCAGGATCGTGTTGGAGACACTGAGATACTCGATCACAGTGAGAAGACTTTGAGAGGTCAAACTATTCAACTGGTCAGAGTTGCATGGAAGCATCAATCACCAGGCGAGTCTACCTGGTAGTGCGAGGATTTCATTCAACAGCGTTTCCCGTATTTATTTGAGGACCAAGGTACAAATTTACGTACCGCATTTGATTACCAGTTTATTTTTAAATTCTCATAGCTATTATCGTGCCTTACTTTTAATTTCGGGGACAAAAATTTTCTAAGTTGGGAAGGATGTAAACCCCCTCATTTATTTCTATAGATAGACTGGTTTTGGGTTAGAAAATTTTGGTTTAACATTAGGTATTTGACGTTTAGACTTAAGGTTGCAGGTGTCTGTTTCTTTAATTTAACCCTCGGTGCAACCTACCATTGTTGCAATATTCGGAGCCCAATATTAGCCCATAATTTCTAACTTATTATTGCATTCTAGACTTGACACGTCAACTTAGGCGCTGGACTTTTCCGCCACTCAAAATCATAATACCTTGTGCTCTAATTAAATTTCACAACTTTCCATAACTGAAACCCATTATTTAATCCGGTATCGCGCACATGTGTCATTGTCATCAATTTTGAGACACCAACTCAATCCGTTGAGCCGAACCAATTAAAGGGTCCAAGACTGACACCAAGCCTACACCTTTCATGACCTTTGTGTCACTTCAAATTGAGACTCCATATGCCCCCAATTAATTTATGTGCACATGATAATTTATTTTAATTAAATTGGGGATACCAAATTTGACTAATCTCAACTTAACCCAAATTTAATCCAATATCCCATTATTTAAACCCATGCAAAACATACAACACCCCCTCACCCTACTAAACACCAAACACCAATTTCCCACCAATTTTTCTATCATTTTATGTGTTTATGCAAATACCCAAATTTAAGGTACTTATTTACAAATATTGCGTTAGGTGTCATCAACTCATTGGCCCAAGCCAATGAAGAAGCCACCCTCAACTCATCGACTAGTCAACCTCACTCCTCCTCTATCTCCTTTGTATGTACAATTCTCCATGATGAATCTGAGCCACCCATTCAAATGGGGACTCATCATCAACACACAATCCCCATCCCACATCCCTATAAAATATCTCTTTCTACACACATACCAACCGACCCTAATCCCCAAAACCTTGGGAAACCCCCCTTTCTCTCTCCTTCCTCCTCCTACATAAAGCTACAGCCGAGTTTCCCTTTCTCTTCTTCCATTTTCCTTTCTTCTTCCTTACTTCTTCTTCTTCTTCTTCCTTTTTTCTTCTTCAATCCCTGAACCCGGCCGGCCCCCCTACTCCGGTAATTGCTACCAGCCGAGTTTCCCTCTCCGGTCTTCTTCTCCGGCTGCACTCCTCGCTGCCTCTACCACCGCCAACTGTCGACTCCTCCTGCCCCGCTGTCGAGAACCCACCACAGTTCTCGCTGCCAACTGCTGCACCCGATCACATCACCACCACCTCGACCGTTCTCGAGCCCCCTCCATTCGTCTCCGGTCGAGTTTTCTCCTTCCACCACCCGCTCGACACTTCCCTCTCTGGCTGCTGTCCTCACCGGCAAGAGTCATCCACCACCGCTTCATCCTTCCCCACTGCACACGACCAGCTCGACCACCACTGCCACGAACCATCACCCTATATATTTATTGATTTATTATATGCATTGTGCACGAGTTTGATTAGGATCGTTACTCCACGTCCGGGTCAAAATCGGGTACAGACGTTCGTCAGTAACATCTGGTAACGAGTGATAGATGTTCGCAATACCTCGATATACGTACATGTGTATATCATAAACCTAGGACACGTCCATACACTGTTATCGTGCCATATTTCCTGTATCCTGATATTGACGTCATGAGCGGAGACTAGGATGACCTTAGGGTCGCATTTGTTGATAGTTACTTCTGTATGATGAGACTGCTAGATAGAGGTTTAGGTTCAGCGCACACTCGTTGACCACTTGGGAAGGGGAAGACAGTTACTATATGCTTGGGCTTATCTGCATGCGCTTTATATATATATGTCCTGTTGATATAGTGTTCTTGTATCCGGAGTAGTAGTATCACCCGTGTGACTCTGTGCTCGGAGCTACGGTACGCCCCGTATGTCTCTTTGTTCGGAGCTACAGTTTTATTTTGGATAGTCCATGCGTCGAACATTATCTTCAAACTGTGTCTCACTTAGGTGGTTATGCTAGACTACACCATCATTGCATTTGTTTTATTCTGTTATACTATAGCTTGTTGTATTTTTGTACCTTGTTACGTCCCTCTGAGAACCTGGTCCCCTGGCAATTTTGCAGCATAGACGATTACGGAGCCCTTGGAGTTGCTGATAAAGTTGCTTGTCTTGCAGACATTTGTACCAGGTACTCATATCATTTCTACCGATATTATGGTTATTTTATTTATATTATTATTCATCTGCTGTTGTAGCCTAGTTTTTATAGACTCGTATTTCTTCTCGAGTCTATTCGAGTTTGTGTGTTATTGGGCGGCCGACTTTAGCACATGTAGCTCTTTCTTGTATATTTCTGTTCATTGTGGATTGAGACATAGATGTTTATATTTATTGGATTATTTTAGTGACCATTTTTATTACAGTTTATACGTATTCGCGTCAGACCAGAGTCTGGTCGAATGCGTAGCTGGCATATCGCATATTTTTGGTCCTATGTATTTTGGGACTGGAGCATGACAACATAGTACTTCTTTATCCTATGCCCGAAGAAGAATCCATGAATGGTACCAGGTCTGACAAAGATTATCATAAAACTTATAAATCTGTCCCAGAAGATGTTCCTAACACTCTTTCTACTTCACCAACTCATGTTGCTCCGATCACAACCGAACCTGGTCCTTCGAAGCCTACTAAGGCAGAGAAAGGGAAACAAAAGGAAGTGTGCTTCGACAAATCCTTGAAGAAGAGTATACCCTAAGGACTTGAAAAGCCCTATAATTTTAATATATTGGCAAAACTGGCTAATACCCCAGCCCGACTTTCCATATTCGAGTTACTTTGTTTATCGAAGGAGACTCATGAAGCTTTGAGAGAAACTTTGACATATGCAGACTTATGTTTAGCTCAACTCAAGAATCCTGATAAAAATCTATTAGCATGTCCTCAATGCCATAGCGTGATCGAGAAGATTCCTAATATCACCTTCACGCAAGATGATATGCTACTTAAGGATAATCATCATGACAGACATCTGTATTATACCGGTTACATCGGATCTATTAAAGTAAACCAGATTCACATCGATCCTGGTTCTTCACTCAGCATCATTCCTAAATGCCAACTTAGAGGATTCAAGATACCAAAGCATAACATGTCTGCTACTAGCACTACCATTCTAGGCTTCAACGTTGGAAGGAGTAAACTACTGAAAAAGATTCACCTAAAAATTTAGATAGGCGATCTATGTACTAAAGTTACATGCTATGTGATTAAATTTGACGTATCCTATATCATTTTACTAGGACGTCCAAGGATACATGAGAATAAAATTATACCCTCCACTCTACATTAATGCTTCAAATATATGAACAGTAGGAAGAAGTCAAAATAGAGGTAGCTGACCTCAACCCATTCAAAGGTGTTGAAGCCTATTTTGCTGACTTTGTACTCTAGAAACCAGAGTATATTAAAGAAGTAGCTAATCAAGCTAGTGATAAAGCTGAAGACACCCCAAAAGAAGAGCATTTGATAATCCGAGTCAAAAGGACGTACTACTCGTCCAACTCCTTCGAAGCCTCTCGATATCAACCTGCATAAATCACCTCTATTGGTCATCAACCTTCGATGCAATGAACATCCAACAATGAATAATGAGCCCCTTGTTATCGACCTTTATCGTAACAAGCAACCAATATCAGTGAATCAACCCCTAGTCATCAATCTTGCTAAGCCTCTTGTCAAGGCTGAAGATTCTGCTGACTATGTGAAAAATGAAGAAATCTTATATTTCATGAATAAAGAAGACACAACTTCGCACTACGTTGATGTTGAGTCATTTGCTAAAAAAATTCTTGGAGGCTCTTCATCTCCACGAACCTCTGTCCATACCCGTGGCATCTCCATTTTAATATAGTTCATTATATGAACAATATGAGGATGCATACTTCATAGTCCCAACAAGACAAGACAAGCAATATCAGATAATTTTTAGCAAAGCTAGAAAGAAAAGAGGTATGCAGACTCATAATTTTGACAAGGATATTGGGAAGATACAACCGAATCGTTACAGCCAACCAGCTAAGAACATTAGCAAAGGATGGGCTACAATTTAAAATCTGGTTTGGGACTAAATTATAAAAAAAAAGACGGACTCCTATATGTCACTGCTCTCCAAAAGGCAAGCCAGAAATATACTACCAACGGACTGGTCATGGTTTGGGATATGTTACACCACCAATAAGTCCTGAAAGTTCAAAATTGGAAGACTAGACACATTCTAATTTCTCTGACTCATTATTGTGGGATTCTTAAGAAAGCATGGGTGCCGTATTCAAACAGGCTTTCTCGGTAAATATGGTGTCAACTCTCCCAGATGACAAAGACGTTGAACTATTGGAACCGTTTGAGAACGATTCATGGGCACAACAAATGGATACTCAATGGGAGCTTTGGTTTGGGCAACATAACCCACCTTGTAAAACCCCTCAATTTTTGAAGTTTAATTTTTACTATTTTTTTACTATTTTGTTATATTTAGAAAATAAAATTTCTTCGATTTATTAAATTTATATAAATATTGGTTATAATTAGTAATTAAAGATTAAGTCAAAAAAATAGTTTCGAGGGTAAAATTATTTTTAAGTATTATAGAATTTTTTTACAAATTATTTCATGTACAAACCTATTTTTGGTTTACCATATGCATATATATAACTATATATAATAACCTAAAACTAAAGGAAAAGAATAAAAGAAAAGAAAAACAAAGGCAACACAACATCAAACAACAACACTCGCAACAACAACAAAAAAACCCCGTGGCCCAGAACCCTTTCCCCGACCCCTCTCTCTTTATATACATATATAACTAAACCTAAACAAACCCTAACTCTAAACACACACCACTGCCACCATCACCATCAACACCACCGTCTCTATCTCTATCTCTATCACCTTCACCCTGACCTTGCCGTCGTCCTGCACCGCTGCCATAAGCCGCCCGTGCGCTGCGACAGCCTCCATCTGCGCTTGCATATGCGGGCTCGACCCCCCTTTTTAAGGTATGGTTTCTCCCTCCACGTCACTTTGTTTTTCGAACGATTTCTTTCTACGTGTTAATAACATAACCAATTGTAAATCACTTCAATTAGTTTGTTTTTAAACTGATTATAGAAAGAGAGAATTGAATCAAAAGTTGGCCGAAAAACTGGTTAAAACAGCCCCGAAAATAGTCCCAAACTTTCCTGTTCGTGATTTATTTCATCCCAACCTATTTAATATTTTAAAAAATAGCTTGAACATGATTTTAGACAACATAACCAAGATTTAGCCTCTTAAATTAGTTTATTTTATTCTGTTTTCTACCGTTGATTATTTAGCGTTAAAATTGGCAAAAAATATGGTTTTGGAAACCCAAAAATTCTCGATACGGGATACGTCCTGCTAAACGAGACAACTTCATCGCATCCAAATTATACCGAAAGGCACGTATCATAAACGCGAACGTGTGGACTTTCACAAAACTTGATTTGGACGTGCGTGTATGCCAAAATCAACGCGTATCCGTAAAAAGATCATGTATCGACCTTTTCTGAAGTTGTGTTTGTCGTTTGTGCTTATCGTTTCATAAAAAAACTTTCACCATCGGACTCATAGCATTACGTTGATCTTGTGACCCAAGTTTGGTTTGATTCTAAGAACATGATCGAAACATCATTTTGTGGGCCTACGGTCCCACTTGACGGATGATTTCATGACCGGCTCACCGAAATCCAGTTTTGGACACTCCGTTGAGTTTGTATCATCATTGTGGACTCGTGGATACTAAGTTTACCAAATTTGGAGAACTTTATCTCTGACATATTTTACGGTGCAAAGTGGACCAGTGCAAAGTGGACCACATTTGGATACCGCTTTGAACTGAAACTGTTATTTGGCCCATGTGTTCAAAATTGGACTTATGGGTAGTAAATTCTAGCTATTTCTCATATTTTGGAAATATTGGTAATTTCTTTTTCAGCATCCGGAGACGTTTGTGCAAATTCTATCTTTTTGGGAGCAGTTAACGTGTTGAGCTCGCTACCTGGACTTCGCCATGTCCTTACTCAGGATCCAGGCAAGTGTACCTTGCCAAGATATTTACAATCTTAATTATTTATTATGCATTAGATATTATATTTATATTGCTTGATTGATGTATTTGTTTATCCTAGGGCCGACATATGATAATTTGTGTCCGAACCAGATTCGAGTACCGACATCCTCCGCGGAGTTGAGTATCTTAGTTAGAGAGTCATTCTTTCGAACCCATGATTTTTGCATATGTTCTTTGCACATCCAATCGTAGGATACTTGACACGATATTAATGTGACCGAGTCTTTCTCGACATGTTCGTGGTGTTTGGACTCTGGATATGACTATATGATGCATGCTTTAATGATATTTATAGTTATACATATTGACTATGACTTATGCTGATAGTTAGAGGTCATAATCTTGTGTGTCGTGATATGAGACATGAGGTTATATTGGGAGGGGAGAGTGTTCATCGTGCTCTGGGCACATTCTACATATTATGTATATACATATGTACTAGACTTTGGGTTCCCTATGCAGAATCTAAAGTGATTATATATATACTAGCCTTCTCTGGGTTCCCCACACGGAGCCTCGAGGGTATTGTCTAGCATACAGATGAGTCCATGAGTACCAGCCCAGGGTACGAGTCTATACTCTCATTTGCATGTCACATAGTTGGTTACAGTAGTTTACCCTGGATTATGGTTTCATTACAATGTTTACTTCTGGCTTGTGGTTTTCTTGTACCTTGTTACGTCCCTCTGAGGACCTGGTCCCCTGCCAGTTTTACAACATAAACGGTAATGGAGCCTTTGGAGTTGCTGATGTGTGTTGCTTGTCATGCGGACATTGGTGCCCGATATTTATATCATTTCTACTGGAGTTATAATTATTTATTCATATTATTTATTCATTTGCTGATATAGCCTACTTTTTATTGACTCATATTTTTTTTTGAGTCTATTCGAGCTTATGTTTTACTGGACGGCCAACTTTAGCACATGTAGTTTATTCTTGATATTTTGTTCTTTATGTGGATTGTGACATAGATATTTTCAGTATTTAGATATTTTTAGTATTCTTAGATAGTTACCCTTATTATACAGCTTATACGTATTTGAGTCAGACCAGATTATGGTCGAATGTGTAGATGGCATGTTACGTATTCCTAGTCCTACGTATTTTGGAACTGGAACTTGACATATTTTTTTGGTGGCTCATGCATGTCCTGATTAAATTATCTCAGTTACGTTACTGTACCAAGCGAGCCTGCACTAGGATATTTTTGTTAGGATATCAATTTATAATTGCTTGAACCTTTTTTTAATTTGTAATATTGTCTTTGAACCTCAAAAAATCGTATTCGATTACACCCTTCTTGAACTCTATATCATTGATTCTCGTTTTTTCCTATTTTAGAAGAACAAACACTCCATGAACGAGAGGATAGCTTGGAGTTATATAATTATTATTGATTATAAGTAGAGTTGGTAGAATAATGCATAGGGAGGGTTATCTAAGTGAGAAATAGATAAAATAGATTCATGTAATAGGTAGACTACTAGAACGAGATGATAGCTTGGAGTTATATATAGTCTACCTAGAACGAGAGGATAGCTTGGAGTTATATATATGGATTAGCCTTAGCAGAGAACTTTCTCTTATCAACAGATATTAGAACTCCCACCAACAGTTAGTGTTGGACTAGAAGCGTTACCATTCATAAATATTGGTCAGGATAAAAATATAATTTCTATAATGACTAGGACGACTATTGTTACTATTTGAAAGAAAATCCAGTTAAAATCTTAGAATTAGTTATAGCTCCATAAATCGATAGGACCAACCTTAAGGAAGACATTAGCAGATATGATTTGAGATTCTTATTATAAATAGAATAGTTTGATAATCTTTGTAGTTAAAATCTTACCATCTCAATAAGTTCGATAAAATTATCACTTGGAAGAGGTTATCATAACTTCATGCTTGTGTTGAAGGGTAGTAACCTAGCTAAGAGAACTTCCATGAGGAAAATAGGTATTAGATAATAGGGACTATATAAAAAATAGTTTAGAGGGATATGTAATAGAAGGGGTAAGTCATATGAGAGTAGATAGACATTCCAATTGAAGGTTAGACTAGTATTGGAATGACCAATTCCAATCGTGATTTAAAGAGTGTTCGTAGTAAATAGTATACCATGAACGATAGACCTGAGTACCTATTTAGTTTAACCTTGATCACCTACTAAGTTAGGAAAATGCGAGTTGGATGAAGTTGTAAGGCTTGTATAATGCTTACCCATAGCTAGAAGTAATTTGTCCATATTATGAGTAAGGTTATATAGAATATAACTTATAGGAATATAGCATTAAGATTAAGGAATTATTGTATTACTTCATCGATTGTATTTCTATCTTTCCTATTAATAATTCTTATCTTGTTTTAATATCATAAGCCTCTTGCTTTTGCAGCAACAAGCCTTCTAATTATCCAATTGAGTTGATCCTTCATCTTTTTCTAGTTGTGCCTTAATTACAAAATCCATTCTTGAGTTGGTACCACTCCATGTGTTAATATCTATATCACCAAAAGTAATAGTTCTTTTCTACTCTAATCCCCTTAAACTAGTCACTATGACTCGATTCTCCAAATACCTGCTTAATTGTGCCTTTTCAAACTTGTAGACTTATCATAAATTCTTCTTGTCGTGGTCTAAAATTCCTTCATCTCGTAATTTCCTCGATTTTAGCCTCTTCGTCAACAATGTCAATCAATGATCGAAGTCTCTGTACCACCTTGCCTCAGTTAGACCCAACTCAGTCGTTTCATCTGCATTGTAAAAGTTTGACCTATATAAGAGTAGTGTTGGATGGGTAGTAATTTCCATTATAGAGTTGTTGCCCGATAACACCCTGATAGTATCTAGGGTCCCTTGGAGAATCTTTGTTTACGGCCAGTAAGCCCTAGAATTCTTGTATCCTTATTAGAAAGTAGGTCATTCCTAAAATCTGGTTAGTAGAACCATGACTTTATTTATGAAACCTACTTAAGTTGGGTAAGTGCCTTGAACTAAGTGAAATATAGCTCTTACTCGGTAATGCATACTTGAATCCTATTAGTATCAACGCCCTCTCCCTTAAAAGTCCCGTACGACTAGTCGTATTTGACCTCCTTCCGAGATTGATGCTCATATCCTTTATATCATGCTTAAATTTCAAGTAATCCATTATAGGGTGCTAACCTTACTCACTGGAGGAACAAGGCATGAACTTACGTACTGAGGTTTCATACTCGTACCTTTCCTAATTCCTGCATTCCATCTTCTTCCTTCAACCTTAACTTAGAGGAAGAAATTTTTATTAGTTGATTAGAGGGTAATTCCCCTAATTTTAGTGTAGGATTATTTTTGGAATTTCAGGATAAATTTAAATTTATTTGGTATTAATTAGGTTTAATTTTAAATGGATTAAATTGCCTCTTTAATTTTGTATCCTTTATATCCTTTGTTGTGGCTCGGATATTGGAACACAACACTATCCCGTCCTTTCCAACAACTTTCACCCTAATGACCTAGAATAGCCACTCTACACCCATGATATAACTGTCACTCACAAACTCACCACTCTCATGCTTCATATAGTCACACAATAGTCGTGACACATTTGTACGCACGAATGACACATAGATATACTTTTTCGTTGCGTAAAATTTTAATACGCAACACCGACTCAATTCTTCTGATAACTTTGACATTCATGAGCCTAACTAGACCTACCTCACTCATGACCCAGCTGTTACTACCAAATGTACACTTCCATGCTCCATATAGACCCTACAATATTCGTGACATATGTCCTTCTAAAATTTGATACTTAAATATTCAATTCCGTCGTAGTTAAATTAAATTATACATATGAAACCTAATTACCCTAACCACTGATATACCTGTAGCCCACTCGAGCCAAACTACGTCCATGATAATTGTGTTGTACTAAATTGAGCCCCCATATACTCTCTATACCATATTAATCACCTTGACAAATTATATTACATTTTGACACTTATTCTAGAACCGTCCATCGGCATCTATGATATGTGATGAATGTATTCCTTTGTACCATCTCACCCTAGTTACATTGGACTATGATATTTTTTATTGTCTTGTAAATTCATGACCTAATTAGGAGCAATAAGTACTGTCAAACTTCCTTTGTAGAGTTATTGACTCAATGACACTATGGTTGTACCTAGATTTCTTTTGTTAGTCTATAACTATGAACACAAAAGCCTCATCACTTTGTATCCTTTCTTGAAATTAGACTTTATATAACCCTCATAAATATGATCATGACTAGAATTTCTGCAACCAACTTAATTTCTATAAGGTGGGTGGCGTCTTGAACTAAGTATCACCTTTCTCTTTAAAACGTAGCGTCAAACTAGGATTCCAATGTTAACTGTATCCTCCACCTTTCGAGAGTCATGGTATGACCTTGCGTACCTAAATTCCTTCCTACCGTTTTGTATTCCCAATGTTTAGATAGGGGCTGATTTGTTTATATATATCGAGGAACTCGATTAGACGAGTCATAATTACCTTTCTTTCGCAGTGAACTCCCTTATTCTCTACTATCATATTTTATTTTAAATTTCGAAGACAAATTTTTTATAAGTTGGGTAGATTGTAAAATTCCTCAATTTTTAAAATTTAATTTTTACTATTTTTTACTATTTGGTTATATTTAGAAAATAAAATTTCTTTGATTTATTAAATTAATATAAATATTGATTATAATTAGTAATTAAAGATTAAGTCACAAAAATAGTTTCGAGGGTAAAATTATTTTTAAGTATTATAGAATTTTTCTACAAATTATTTCTTATACAAACCTATTTTTGGTTTACCATATGCATATATATAACTATATATAATAACCTAGATCTAAAGAAAAGAAAAGAAGAACAAAGACAACACAACATCAAACAACAACACCCGTAACAACAACAAAAACCCTGCGTCCCAGAACCCTTCCCCCGACCCCTCTCCATATATATACATATATAACAAAACCTAAACAAACCCTAACTTTAAACACACACCACCGCCACCATCACCATCACCATCAATACCACCGCCACCATCACCTTCACCCTTACCTCGTCGCCGGCCTGCACTGCCGCCATAAGCCGCCCACGGCCACCTGTGCTGCCTTCCGTGCGTTGTAACAACTGTAATTTGTGCCTGCAAATGCGGGGTCGACCCCCCTCTTTGAGGTATGGTTTCTCCCTCCATGTTGCTTCATTTTTCGAACAGTTTTTTCCTACATGTCCATAATATAACCAATTATAAATCACTTTAAGTAGTTTGTTTTTAAAATGATTATAGAGAGAGAAAATCAAATCGAAAGTTGGCAGAAAAATTGGTTAAAAACAATCCTGAACTCCTTTGTTCGTGATTCATTTTCTCCCAAACTATTTAATATTTTAAAAATTATTTTATACATTCTTTTAGAAAACATAACCAAGATTTAATCTCTTTAATTAGTTTATTTTATTCTATTTTATACTACTAATTATTCAATGTTGAAATTGACGAAAAACATGGTTTTGAAAACCCAAAATTTCCCGATACTTGGTGTATCTCGCCAAATAAGGCAACTTCGTTGTTGGCGGTTGCAACAAAAAGCGCGTATCGTAAACACGGATGTGTGGAATTTCGTGGAAATTGATTTGGACCTGCGTGCATGCCAGAATCAACGCGTATACGTCAAAAAATCCCGTATCAATATTTTCTAAAGTTGTGCAATTACTTCGTGTGTGCTTGTTGTTTTGCCACAAAACTAGATCCATCGGACTCGTAGTATTTCGCTGATCCTGTGACCCAAGTTTGGTTTGATTCTAAGAACATGACCGAAATACCGTTTTGTGGGCCCCTTGGTTCCACTTGACGGGTGATTTCGTGACCGGCTCACCGTAATCCAATTTTGGATACTCCGTTGAGTTCGTGTCATCATTCTGGAATCGTGGACACTGTATTTTCCAAATTTGGAGATCTTTTTCTCTAGCATATTTTACGGTGCAAAATGGGCCACATTTGCACAATACTATGACCCGAAACTATCGTTTGGCCCCTGTGTCCAAAATTGGACTTATGGATAGTCAATCCTAGCTATTTCTAATATTTTAGAAATATTGGTGATTTCTATTTCATCATTCGGAGACGTTTGTGTGAATTCTACCTTTTCGGGAGTAGTTGACGTGTTGAGCTCGCTACCTGGACTTCGCCATGCTCTTACTCAGGATCCAGGTAAGTGTACATTTCTAAGATATTTACTGTCTTAATTATATATTATATATATATATTATATATTATATATTATATTATATTATATATTATATATTATATTATATTATATATTATATATTATATATTATATATTATATTTATATGGCTTGGTTGATGTATCTGTTTATCCTAGGGCCGACATACGACACTTTGTGTCCGAATCAGATTTGGGTACCGACATCCTCCACGGAGTTGAGTATCGTAGTTAGAGAGTCATTCTTTTGAACCCATGATTTGTGCATATATTCTTTGCACATCCGACCGTAGTATACTTGACACGATATTCATGTGACAGAGTCTTTCTCGACATGTTTGTGGTATTTGGACTCTGGATAGGACTACATGATGCATGTTATAGTGATATTTATAGTTATACATATTGACTATGACTTATGCTGATAGTTAGAGGTCATGTTCTTGCGTGTCATAATATGAGACGTAAGATTACATTGGGAGGGGAGAGTCTTCATCGTGCTCTGGACATATTCTACATATTACTTATCCACATATATACTAGACTTTGGTTCCCTATGCGAAATCTAAAGTGATTATATATATACTAGCCTTCTTTGGGTGAGCCTCGAGGGTACTGTCTAGCATACAGATGAGTCCGTGAGTACTAGCCTGGGGTACGAGTCTATACTCTCATTTGCATGTCACATAATTGGTTATAGTAGTTTACCTTGGATTATGGTTTTATTACACTGTTGTAAACCCCCTCACCCAAATTTAGGTATATATAGTTTAGTTTAATATTTTAATTTATTTTAGAATAATTAGGGTTAGGAAAATGGAGTTATTATACATACTTCAATTATGATATCTTTGATGCACCTTACTATAGTTTTAATATTTGGAACACTATACTAGCCATTGCTGACCAACAACTTTCACACTCTTAATCCAGACAGACTAATCTTCAATCCTAACCCTAGTGTAACTCTCAAACTCATACTTTTGTATTCTATTTTTATATACACAATATTCTCGATACTTATGCGTCATAAAATCTCAACTTTTCACCTAGTGACCGTAGCTTAAATTTCTGATGCAGAATAACAACCAGATTCCTACAACCAAATGTCTGACACTAACCTACATTGAGACTACCCTAACCTAATCCTTTAGGTCACATCTATTTTTATATATATTATATGCTAATTTAATATATCTAATACATTGAACCCTTTGAGCTTAATTTGACTCAACCTAGAGCCAACCAACAAACCCAACCTAAAAAACCTATTAAGTGGTCAAGTAGAACACCAAAAATCCTCTCTAAACTCACAAAAAACCAAACACAATAGTCCATACACCAAAACCTCTTTTTAGAAGAATAAATTTAGCATATAACCCCCCTCTCCTTTTACCCTTTCATTCACACCAAAGTATGTAACCCCCAAACTCTTCCTCTCCCCACTAACAAAAGTTGTAACTTCAAACTCTTTCCCTCCCCACTAGGCTGTCCATAACCCCTCTCTCTTCACCTCTCCTATTCCAACCACCTAGAGAACATTTCTTGCTAACTCTCTTCCTCATATTTTTTTTCATAAACCATCTCCAAATTTCTTCTCCATCCCCCTCCACACCTCCATCTATCCAACCCCACCCAGGTTGAATCCAAATTTAGCAACAACTACACAAATCTGGCCCTATCTCCCTCTATAGTAAGTATCTTTCTCTCAAAGTTTTTATGCTTCTTTATCTCTCTGTCTTTATCACTTTCGCTTCACAAACATTCCATCAAAAATTACTCTAAGTTCCTCAAAATAGCCCTATATCAGAAGTGTCCAAGCTGAATCCAAATTCAGCGTATCCTTTTCTCAGGCCACTCCACCACCTCCGTAGCCTCCAAAAAACTACTACAGTACCCAAATATCATTTTTTTATCTCTTATTAACAACTTTTCTTTATAACTCATCACATAAATTATCCCACAACTCTCTCAAATACCTCCTACAAACAGAAGACACCCTGCTGAACCCGCCAGCATTAGCACCACTTCAACACCTTGTTGTCACCACTTCCAGAAACAAAACCTTTCAAAAACTACCCTATCCTCATCCTATACCTCTCTCCTAATCTCCCTAAGACCCATAGCACTTGGAGAAATATTTTGAAGCTCCGGACAGCAGCAACGAGCCGAAGTGTCCAAATCTGGATAAATTTGTGCAAGCAGTGCACAATCCTCTTTTGCCTTCCCATTTCACTTTGGTAAGACCTCAAACTATAACTACGCAACCCTATCTACATGTAATTCACATCCCTATCAAAGTTTACTAATTTTGTATTCATATTTTTGTGATATTACACCAAGAACGCTTACTACTTCTCATATCTAGACTTAAATGTTATTTATGCACTTGTTGTCCTATTCACTTTGCCATGATATAAAACCCAGGCAACCACTTGTAAAACATGATTTTTTTTACTCCATTTTTTACTAAATTTCAGAATATATAAGATTTTTTTAGGGTGTTATATATAATAAATGCATGGTTGAGACATGATTAAATGTTGTACAACTAATAGTGCACTTGGTCTAGGTTTTGTGCTAGCTAGTTTTATTTATTTATAAACACTATGTTAGAATGCAGAAGATGCCATGCTATGGTTGTGCACTAGTTGTATTAGTATTTGCACACATATTTCATGACAAATGCAAGTTATGAATGAGGTTTATGCCATGATCTTATTATAAATTCAGATTTGACTTGTCACTGTATACTTGATATTTTGTACTACAAAGAGAGTTGTATATAGTTGGATGAATGAATATACTTGAGGAATAGAGTATGTGATTGTTTATGATGATCCTAACTTGACCTATTGTTAATGCTCAGGTGTTCATGTTTTAATAGACAAAATGAACCCTAGGTTAGCTGACATAGTATGACACTTAGTGAATAGCAAGGTTGATGATATGTTGTATATAAAAACCTAGTCTGAGGACACCTAGTACCTATATGAACCTTTATTATAACTATATTTATGTTATATAAGAAGTTATACATTTAGAGGATTTGATGATGTTATGTGACTAGTAGGCTTGGTGTTTACACATTTTCTTGGTCCTTGACAAGTGAACCTTAGCCAACCTACTTAGTTAGAACTCCTAATTAATTTAGACTCTAAATAACTGATGGCACTGTGTAAGTTATACCCTTGATTAATTTAGACCCTAATTGTCTAATGATTAATAACATAGATTATTGTACTCTTATGCATGCTTAGTGAACCATGTCATAGTGACTGATATGATATTACTATGTATATATATAGGCTCTTGGGACTGTTCAGACTTGGATGCCGGAACAAGTTCTTTCCATTGCATCTTAGAGTTCCAAGCAAGATACCTTGCCACCTTATTTTACTGTACAAATTAAATTGTCTTTATTATTTGATTCTGGTCTAATTAATATAGTATAAGTATGAGCATCTTAGTATGACGCGGGTGCAGTCGACGAATGCGTCGATGAGTAGATAATTTATAAACCAAGATGTAGTAACATTACCAAAGTTTTGGGAGGTATTATGATATTTTCCCAGGACCCTGACACGTCTTACTCATGACACAATCATGATTGGTGAGTGTTATCGTATTCGAATGGCTATCGGTGAGTTCGACACGTATGTCAGTACCGTACATAATTTTAATATTAGAATAATTGACTGGCATGGTAGTTATGTGATATTCACGTTGACTTGGACTTATACATTGGGCGGGGAGGACAACTAGTAGGCATATGTGATATACAACATCGATAGTTGTAGTGTCTATGGATCTACAGAGATTGATGGCTACCCTTTAGCATATGCCGCTTCCGACAGGAAGTTAGGCTTGTTTATATATATATATATATATATATATATATATATATATATATATATATATATATATGCAGCCTACTAGTGTTCTTTGGAGCGTTGGTGTTTATTTAGCAGAAGCCGAGTTCGACGGGACGTTATGGTAGTTATCTATGCCTACGCCTACCCATACGTACCAAACTTGTCCTCAAATTGCAATCACATAGATGGTTAGGTTACCCTATTTATTTTTTACATTTTTTATATTTCGGCATCTACCATTTGTATCTTGTTACGTCCCACTGAGGATCTGGTCCCCTGTCAGGTTAGCTGAGTTGGATACTGAGATCTTTTGCTGGATGGTTGATGAGTACTCATTTTCTTACAGGTATTATCCTTTCGTGTATATGTATATGCTTCATCCTGTTATTTTTATCTGCTTAGTTTTTGTAGACTCATGTTATTTACTTCGAGTCTATTTGAAAATTATGATTATTAGGCTGTAGACTAGTAGTCATATTTATCTTTTTCTGTCATTTGGATTGAGAGATAGATAGTTGATAGATATAGATAATTAGCGTGATCACTTGACCATGGATAGCGTAAGTGCACTTTATCGGGTCCCTTAAATTGGAAAGCCCTACGGAGTCATTACTAGCTGGCCATTATGGTCCCGCATGTTTTGGGACTGGGACGTGACATAGTTTTTGTGGTGGCCCATGCAGGTCAGAGCATATCATTTTGGTTAAGTTACTGTACCGAACGAGCCCGCGAGTTAGGATTAATGTTGAATAAGATCTCAATACATATCTGATATTAAAAACTCCTCTTGTATTCGCTTGTCGCCCTTGAACTTCATAATTGCTTTCTTTCATTCCCCTCGATATCATTATCATTTTTTCTTATCTCCCCCTATTTCGGAGAGATGGATGTTTATGCGCAGAGAATCCTTCCAGAAGCAAATCCTCGTCAAGGCGGAAGAAGGCATGCTTGATATAAAGTTTTGAGAAGATGGTTACCCATAATAAAAAAGGTTGATAGGTTTTTCCTAGATGTTAGAGCTAGTATAGATTAGTTGGCATAAGAATTAGATGTAGAAGTAGAGACCTAGAACTAACCTTACCCATTTCTTAAGGTAGCAGTAATTTAGAAATATTAGAAATTAGAAAGATGGTTTGGTTCTAATGTTCTGGAATGCGTTATGGAATACATAACTAGATGCTAGGGAATAGTTGTGGCACATGGTGATGATACAAGGAATGATATTATGACCTTAAGAAAATAGAACTTTACGTGGCTGGCCATAGTGGTTAAATCTCTAGTTGTCTTCTGACTGTCAATATCAAACCTAGATTTGACTATCCTCTTAAACTTTTGATGACTTTATGGCTGGACTAAATAGATAGGTAGATTGCTAGACCTAATAATTGAATAATTAGATAACTTGAGTACGATGGTATAGTTTTCAAAATCAAGTTAGATGTACTTGAATTATTTGATTTGCCCGTGTTAATTGGACTCACGAGTTTCACCATTGATAAATTAGGTAGATAAGCAAGTATCTATGATAGAGCAAATATGTTTAAGGATGAGAGTTTTGATAGAGGTTATAGTCTAGAGTTAGATATAGTAAATTTCCTATAATAGATGGCAAGTTGTAACAAGATGGTACCAATGTAGTTTTGGATGTGGGTATAGATGAAATAAACCAGGAGAAACCTCAGGTTCAATGTGAAGAAGGTAGAATGGTAATAAGAAGAGATTCACAAGGAGTACCTGATCTTGAGCGTTCTTATGAGGGATTGCTGCTACATTGTCTTTCCAACCTTGAAGCTTGATAATCACTCCGTGAAGCTCATGATGGCATTTGTAGAGCACACCAGCCAGGTCATAAATTATAAGATCGCCTTAGAAGAATAGGTTATTTTTAGCCTACCATGGTGGCAGATGCCCTAGATTATGCTCGTAAGTGCAAGTCATGCCAAATCTATGCTAATTTTATTCACCAACCAACATAGTTCTTACACCCTACAACTGCCTCTTAGCCTTTTAAAGCTTGGAGAATGAATATTATTGGTCCGATCAGCCCATCTTATTCTAAAGGATATCGATTTATACTTGCAATAACCGATTACTTCTCCAAATGGACAAAAGCAATCCCACTCATCGAAGTTAAGACATCCAACGTAATTAACTTCGTCAAACACCATGTTATCCATCATTTTGGTATTTCCAAGAGGATAATACATGACTAAGGGCTGCAATATGCCATTCAAGCATTTTATCAATTCTATGACAAGAATCGAATCCAGAATGTAGCATCTACGACCTACAGTCCAACAGCCAATGGCTTAGCAGAAGCCTTCAACAAGACCATAATCAAAATCCTTAAAAAGTTTATCTCATCCAATAAATGCGATTAGAATGTGAAACTCGAGAAATATTTATGGGCTTATCGTACAACAGTTTAAACTCCAACTAGTTGTACAACATTCTCTTTGGTCTACCGATGTGAAGCAGCACTTTCGCTCAAAATCCAGATACCTTCTCTTAGAATAGCCATTACTAATGAGCTAGCAGTAGAGAATAATGATCGATTGTTCCTGCAAGAATTAGAAGTATTGGATGAAAAGTGCTTACACATTCAACAACGTATTGAACTATACCAAGCATGAATTTCCAGAGCTTTTAATCAAAAGGTAGGAAAGAATATTACATGTCGGTGAATTGGTCCTTACAGTAAGGAGACCTATGATCATAACCCATAAGAGCAAAGGCAAATTCTAAGCTAAATGGGAAGGTACTTATGTGGTGGAGACAATATTCTCCAAAGGAGCCTACAGACTCGCTAAGCCTAATGGAGATTTGATAATGATGGCTATCAAAAGAAAATTTCTCAAGAAGTATTATGTCTAAGTACGACATATTCTTCTCTATTTTTAGCAGATTAAAATAAGATGTACATAAATATATATTTTTAATCCCCATCAACTTATAGCTTACACGGCCTCTTGAACTATTACATATATTCATTTTTGAATAAGACATGGGTAATGGATCCTTAAAGTTTTCCAGCAGAACAATACTCAGATCCAACGAAATACTCTCGCTGAGATCATCTAAACTATTCTCTCCAACAAAAATATTCCATTCTTAAAGCCCAGTTGTTTTAAGGATATCATATTCCTGATCCCCAGTTGGGTTGTGAATAATCTTACATATTTATTCACCAGTCAATAAGTATAATATGATTCATGTCCATATTAGCTCTGAATCATATTCCATTTATTATCCCCTAAAGAGAAGATAATAGTTTGCCCTTGAACTACTCTTTCTTCTCTTCCCCGGTGGAGTAAAGTAGTGAGCTATCACATCCATATCACCTCTGATAGTATTATATCCCGTAAAATTTATCATTTGTACTCAGCATGAGTATGCCTTGAGTGATAAATCTACCAAATTCTCCCACATAATTATTCTGCCATATCCATAATACCTCTGAGCAGATATATATTCAATGGGTCTCGATTTAAAAATATTACTAAGGAAAATTAAATTTCTTTATTGATGGAAAATGAGAAAAGGACAATACAAATACTTAAGGAAAAGATGGTTAAAATCTTCCAAATTATTTAGAAATATTGTAAGAGCATGAAGGATGCAGGCGTCAGAATATGTAAATGTTCAACGGATAGCTATTATTCTGGCCTGATCTTCTCGTTCCTCTACGACAACAGACAGAGTAAGAGGATCGTTAACATCAGTCCGAAACAAGGTGAGTTTATTCGGGGAGGGACCAATAGAAGTCTGAAAAATATTTGCTTTACTCAGATTAATGGGGACTACTCCCTCCTCCTCCATCGTAGAGGACATCATAGAAACAGTGGAAGTCCTAACAGGGTTACTCTCAACTGGTGAAGGAGCAGTCAATCCATCAACCTCCTTAATTTCCTGTTCAGAGACATCTTGTGAAGCCATGAAAACGAAAAAAGTTTGCATGAAGAGTAAAGAATCGAACAAGCAACTCTATTATTTATGTAGAGAAAAATGATAGTTCAAAGTTTCACGTACCTGTTCAGTGAAATAAGGCAATAGTTGGTTCCCAAGCAAAGAGAAAAATTCGAATCACTAAGCATAACGATTGGAATTTCGTATATTAGGTTAGAAATTCCCATATGCACACATTGGCTTATTGACAGAAGTCATAATACGCATAATAGAATACGCGTATAAGTCAGTTGGCATAAATGCGCAAAAATACGTACACTATTTGGATGACAGAAGAGACGTAGTGCATGGAAAACTCAGTCCGTTTCAAAGTATATTTTTTTGGAGTTAAAAATAGCAAGAATCACTTATCAACAATACGCACAATGAAGTCAAGCTAAAATTTTATTGATACTTAATCATGATTATATATGATGGAGATCTATCACACCTAAATTTTCATTCTAAAAATTATGATTATACATATGGAAATCTATTACATCCAAATTTTTATATGATGGGGATCTATCACATAGCTATCCCCATCTATGTGTCTCGTCTGTTCCCGATCCACATGAATTTAGGCACAGAAGAAATGGGCTCCTCAGTGCAAACCACAGTACAGGAAAAAAAATTCATGCTATGGACAAGCAATGATGCTACACAGGACTAGGCATGTTTAAATTAGCACAAACCCATTTTTGTCCTGACTCGATGGAGGACATGGCGAGTCAAACGGAAGATGTTCCGCTTTCGCTATCCAGCGCCACCGCTAGAAGTGTCGATTGGGGATTCCAATCCCAACCCTGTAATAAGCACAGGGGCCATGTTAAGAGAGTAATTCCAGCAAGGTGGGTTTGAAGACAATGAACAGTCTTCTAGGTAATTCATCAGTTCAATATGAACGACGAAGCCTACAATATCCTTCCATGCTCTATCACACAAAGAGCTCAACGACAATATCATTGGGAAGCACTTTCTCTTGTGTCTTCTCGGTGGCCAGCAAAGCCAGTGGTGCCATACTATTTTGGTCACCTTCTTAGACTCACACTTAACAATAACCATACTCAAGTCTCACACAAGAAGGAGATAAGTCTGGAAGTGTTGGTAAATTTTTTCTCCTATTTGTAGGAAAAGACATTCCAAGTGTGCCATAGATCTCAAAAATTATTCCTGAAAAAGATGTCTGCATCTCCTTAAAAGCTTTTTGCATCTCCTTAAAGACCGTGTCAAACCAAGGAACAAGTCAAAACAATAAATTGACAAGATACGTGCATGTCACACCTACAACTACGTCAAAAAAACTGTTGGAATTCTGTCTTGAGTGCGTGCACAAATATCTCAACAACTTGTATGCTTCTAATTCAAAGTATTTTGAATTCATTTGAATAAATTCAAAAAATTTGAAGGGGGTCTTGTATAAGCATAAAAAGTGCGGGTTATGAAGATGGCGCAGTTTTCTACAAATAAACTTAACAAAGGAAGAATGACGTACTTTCTTTCTTTTCAAAGGGTGGCGCACTATTCATAGAATAGAAAAGTGATGCACTTTTAAGCTGCTTTCATCAGAACAGACAGGCGTACAATTTACATGTCTGCTTTTCCTCCGATCATTATATGTGACAAATCTGACAGGCTGGAACAGAAACCAAAGAGTCATAAGTCATTATTACAGCTGGGCTGCGGAACGCAGACCCAGATTATCTTTTAACAACCCAGCCATTGTGCCAATTTCTTCAAAAGTGCGCTATTCTGCCAACTTTATTAAAAGTGCGTCACTGTGCCAATTTTATCAAAAGTATGCCGCTGTGTCAACTTCTTCAAAAAGTGTGATGTTGTGCCAATTTCTTCAAAAGTGCGAAGATGTGCCAACTTCATCAAAAGTGTGTCGCTGTACCAATTTTATCAAAAGTGCTCTATTGAGACAACTTCCAAAAAATGCGCCATCACGGCCAGTTTTATCAGAAGCGCGCCATCATGGCTACTTATTTAATAGGGCGATTGTATAGCCAATCTTTCCAAAAGTGTGCCAGTCTCCAGACCAATTCTAAAGTGTGCTTATTATTCTAACTGACAATGAGCAGTTATGAGTGCGTGTCTTACATGCCATGCTTATCGTAAAAAGTGTTCAAATAATTTTCCACCACAACCTATGATTTTCTCGTATAGAAAGCTACATGTCAAGCAAGCTGCGAGTTGTGCACCCACTCATTCAGAACATAGGATGTTAGTCCACCAAAAGTGCGCACACAATAGTAAAATAGTACAGACTGTCCAAAGTGTGCGCACACTCTCATAACTGCTCCTAAACTCTATAAATACAGGATCGGTATATCTATTAGGGGCAGACAGAGACAGGGGATGGCAGACATATACAGAGAGGGATACAAGAACAGAAGGTGAGAAATAAAAGATTCTTGTACCATTGTTGCCAAAGTTTTTTTATTGTTCAACTCTCCAAGTTGTTCACAGTATTCTCTATATTTTTTTGTCGTTGTATGGTCCAAGGAGTAAAGTGATCATCCGCAGATCATATCTCTACAGCTATACTTTCCCAGAATCAACTGTACTTATATTCCTGTTTAGGATCTTTTTGTACTTTTCCTTCTTTTTAATAGTTTCTAATTCAAAAGTTTCGTATAAACTTTTTTTTGCAAACAGATCACAACTGGGGAAAGATGATACAGAGGGAATCGATCATCGCATGGCAAGGATGATGAAGTGACAAGATCGAGAAAATTATGAAAAAGAGAATTTGTAAACCAAGATAAGTGGAATAAAAATAAGTTCAAGAAGTATTTTCATAGGATTGGATTTGAAGGTAAGACACGATTATGTAGGCATATGGATAATTAAGTCATAGTGACTAGGTCAAGAAAATTGGAATATAAAAGAGCTAGTAACCTATTGTGACATGGACATTAAACACAATCAAAGGTTCAAATCAAAGAGTTGATTTTCGAAATCATGACACGACTAAGAAAGAAATACTGATATTCTTAATTACATAGTTAGAATGAATGATAACTAAAAAAAATTCATGAGGTTGCAAAAATGAGATAAGACAAGTGATCGCAATATGAAAGATAGTAGTAAGGTTGATAGCAAATTACAAATTCTGGTCATGGAACAATCTTGGAATTTGAATGATCAAACTGATGAAGAAGTTACACACATATTCATACTAGCATATAGTTTATCTATTCTGGTTTCCTAGGATAACATTTGATTCTTAAGAATGTGACTAGCAAATTTAAAGCTAGAATCTATTTCATATCACCTTATGATTCATATATCTTAACTCCAACAATTCACTTGCTCTAGCGACCTGGTTTCTTTAAGTGTCACTTCCAACTACATGATGTTCAAAATATTGAAAATGTAATCTACCAAGGTCTTTAACTATCATATATTCTCAAAAATCAAACTAATATTTAAATTCTGACCTTTGCCTCCATTTATAAAGCAATAATCATTCCAAAAAATTTCCTTCCACAATTTGCAACTTAAACCAAAGATATAATTTACCAATCTATTTAAGGATACCCCACTTCCATTTTACTCTCATATTCTAACCTTAAAATTTTTATTTCTCTTCTTATATCATGTCATTTTACTACTTGTTTGGTTTCTAAAAGTCTTTTAACATAATCGTAATCATCAATCTTAAATAATCTATGGTACTACTAACTTGTCATTGCATTAGGCCACAACTTATATAAGATATATATTCCTAGAATTCAAATCATTCATCACAAAAATTGTATCAACCATTTTGTCAAGCTATCATTGTCATTCTTTCTTTGAGTCCCGACCCTTAAGGTTGAATTTACAGTCATGTAACCTGCTTAAGTCATGCACTCTCCGTGATTCTTATTACGTCATTATAGATAATCCTTAATGTAATCCTTGTCCCAATTTACTTTATGACACTCTCTAATTTCTATCTTTTTTTGAATAAATTTGTTTTGCCATTTCATCCTTAATCCTCTTCATTTATTATACTTAAATATAGGATTCCAATTATAAGTCTCCCCTCTTTATATCCATTATGGGTACCTTATTCCAAATATAATTATTCTAGTTACAATTCCTTCAGAATTTCTATCTAACCTATATCGATCAAGGGTTTATCATAACGGGGTACTAGTCTATTTAAGGTAAGATCTCTAACTTTAATCTCCAACTCTTATTTATGACTACACACTGGAGATAGAATCATAATCAATGCTTAAACACTATACTATACTCCTATAAGTTATATTTCAAATCTTCGTAACATCATGATTATTAGTCCATCTTTTAAGCTACGATTCATCTATACAATCCTTTCAAACACATCTAATCCCTCTTATTTCTAATGTTAGGTGAGGGTCAAAGCAAAACTAGGCAAGTGTTTAGGTCTAATACCCTTCACTAAATATTCACATATTGGACACTCTCCTAGTCATAATTTTGATTGGTCATCTATATTGAAAAATGTTCTTCTAAATCAATTTCAAATTCATCCCCTTATCCAATATTTTTCGGCACTACTATCCATCTTACCTATCCTCCTTTGCCAAAACATATTCATTCCTATATGATAATTCAATATCTATTTCTATAGTGGAGGTCTTCTCGACTAGGCTACTACCATATTTTAAATTCTACATCTTTACATATGCACAGGTCGTTCTTATGCACGTCGTAATTTTAACGTCGTAAAAAATTATTTTTCTTGTAGTGATTATATACTCCAAGTAAAAAATTTCTCAACCTCAACACAATTATAAAACTCTTCTAATGGTTTATATCTAGCCATAAGTACAGTATTTTTCAAGTTATTCTATCTGTGACACCCCAGTCCCGAAATACCGAGGGACTAGTCATGTGGCAATGGCCAGCAGCACACACCGATAGACAATTCCAATTTAATAGACCCATTAGGGTGTACTTAAGCTATAAAACAACAGTAAGGGTCTATGATACTAATCTCATCCACAGAAATGAATACAATCAATATGAAATATAAATCAACATCAAGTCTCAATAAAATATATCTCGGGGAATAATTCGATAATAAATCTGATACAACAGTCAATAGACAAGAAATAAAGAGTATAACAACAGCAAAGACTGAGTATAGATAAAGCAGATACTCAGAAGAAAACCTCGGCGATCACCTCGTCCTCGGGTTCTCGTACTGCTCTAATGTCTGCTCCTGTCCCGTACACTTTGGGGTAGATCTCCTCTGCTAAACCTGGGGACATAATACGGATTCCAGGTCCTCAGGGGACATAGCGAGGTACAAGAATAACTCAAGCCAAAATAAATGCAGTGCAATAATAAATGAATCAATAGGGTAAACTATGTAACCAGCTAAGTGATATGCAAATTTGAGAGCATCACTAGAACTCAAGATGAGACCACTACAAGCTCTGTATCGGAGAGCCGGTAGCAGTGATATCACTAGTAGAGTGCCTAGCTCTGATATAGAGTCTAGAGCCTCACAATAATATATATATATATAATTAGTCTGTAGCATGTGTGTCTCTCTCCACCCAATGTAATCACACGTCTCATGTCCATGACACGCAAGATCATGACCTCTAATTGATGTAGTGAGTCATAATGATAGTTATGCATATGTAAAATCTATGTCATAAATCCTGTAGCCTATACAGAATTACCATGAATAACTCAGAAGATTCTGTCAATGAACAGTGTCAAGTTTTCTATGGTATGACATACTTGATATTGCAAGCACGAAGATATATAGGGTCGTGATATCAATCTCTAGTGACGTTATACGACTCCGCGTTCGGCATCGACACCCGAATATTATTCGGACGGTAAGAAATGTCACACGGTCCTAGGTTGAACCGATATATCATGTAAATAATTCAAGGAAATAATACAATACAATTGCTGCAAGTATGGCAAGTTACACTTGCCTGGGTTTGGTTTCCAACTACTGCTCTGGTATCAGCGGGATCTGCAGGTACTCCTTCAGTTGCTAAAATAAATACTACCATCATGTTCAGAAGATATAAAATAGCTAAAATTGCCTGTCCATAAGTATAATTTGGACACATGGGCAAAATTGACAGTTTATGGTCAAAGTTGGGTCCACATGTGGCCCACTTCGCACCGAAAAATATGTCAGAGATAAAGTTTTCCAAATTTATCAAACTTAGTGTCTATAAGTCCAGAACGATGATACGAACCCAACGTAATATGCAGAACTGGATTTCGATGAGCCGATAACAAAATTATCCGTCAAGTGGAGCCGTAGGGCCCACGATACGAAATTTTGTCAATGTTCTCAGAATTGAACCAAACTTGGGTCACAGGACTAGCGTATCGTTACAAGTCCGATGGCGTAGGTTTTGTTTCAAAACGACGAGCGTACATAAAGTTACAACAAGTTTCAGAATAGGGCCGATACAGAGTGTTGTCGACGGATACGCGTTGATTCTGGTGTGCATGCACATCCAAATCAACTTTCACAAAATCCCACAATTCAGTATTGATAGTGCGCACCTTTCTGTGAAGTTCACACACAACCAAGTCGCCTTGTTTAGCGGAATGTACCCCATTTTGAGAAAATCAGGATTTTAAATAACCAATCTTTTGGTCATTTTCACCCTCGAATAACATACAATCTACAACATGATAAATTAAACTAAAATAGGGTTTTAAAACTTGGTCATACGGTCTAAATTATTGTTCAGGCAAATTTTGAAAATGTAAAACCGCATATATTTAAATATTATATTTATTTAATTAATCAATTATTGAGTTTATTTATATTATTTTGTAGTAATTAGAAAATATGATTTATTTATTTAATTATCTAGATAATTGATCATTTAGAATTATTGCACAAAGTCCTATTATTTTATTTTCGGAGTATTTGCAAAAGAGTGATAGATTTTTCAGAATCTATTTTAGGTACTAATATATCTTTATATATACCTTAAATATATATGTAAGTAATATATAGTTATTAGAGATAATAAATCAATAGTATAATAATAATTGTAATATATTCGTAATAATAATAATAATAAATAATAGTTAATAATAATAATAATAATAAAATAATAATAATAATAATGATAATAAGTAGTGTAATAATAATAATAATAATAATAATATTATTATTATTATTATTATTATTATTATTATTATTATTATTATTATTATTATTATTATTATTATTATTATTATTAGTAATAATTATAGTAGTAATAATAAGAAATAGAAAAGAAAAGAAAAAGAAATGAAAAAGAAAAAGAATTGAAATGAAAAAGAATTAGAATAGAAAAGAAAGAAAGAAAAAAAGGAAAAAGAAAAAGGAAAAAAAAGAAAAAGAAAAAGAAATCAGATTAAATAAACCTAAACCCTCAGCTAAAACCCACCCGATCCCCTTCACAGGAACCGCGAGTAACCCCCCCCCCGTTCCCTGCTCTCTCTTCCTCTATATATATTTATGTAACATCAAAGAACCCTAAACTCTAACTTTGACTTACCATCCACTAGCCCGACGCCGCCGCCGCCGGTGATGCCGCAGCGGCCGTCAGCCGCACTCGATCGCGCGTCAACCGCGCTAGCAACAACAGAAATTGACAGTAAGGTACCCCAGTTTACGCCCTGATTCCTGCCCCATCACTCGACCAAACTCAACCCCGTCTTCACCGGTATATTCACAACCTATACCCTTCCAATACTGTATATTTGTTTACTTCGAATAGCGCATAACCCTAGGCGAAAAACTAAGCCAAAGTTGGAGAAAAATACAACTTTTATTTCCAGAAAAACAGTTGTAACCATCAATGTTTACGGACTCGTATCTCCCACCACAGAGATCCAAACTTAGAAATTTATTTAGTTATGTGAAGAACACCTAATCTAGATTATTTTCTGTCAATTATAATATTTTATTTGTTGTTGAATGCTGAATTAAATCGGATTAAAAATTATAAAAACTTATTTTTGTAAACTTTAAAATTTGTGATACGGAGCGCGACCCGCCAAACGGGCCAGTCCTGTCGTGTACCAAGCGCACCGAAAGGTGCTCATGGTATACCCAGATATGTGGACTTTTAAGTATACTAATTCGGACGAGTGTGCGCGTCGAAATCAGCCTGTATCTGCAAAAAGTCCTCTTATCATGACTTTTGCAAAATACCGCACTATTTAGTCTTCGCTCGTCAAAATGCGATAAAACTTGCACCATTGAATTCATGGTATCACGTTGGTCCGGTGACCCAACTTTCACGTAATTCTGAGATAGTTGACCAAGCTACCTATTTGCGGGCCCTACGGTTGACTTTTGGGCGAATTTGTGTTCGGCTCACCAAAATCCAAAATTGAACATACCGTTGAGTTCCTATTGACGTTTAGAATTATTTTGACCTATAATTTGTCCCTTTTAGAGACCTTTACCCCTGGCACACTTTTTGGTGCAAAGTGGGCCACTAGTGGACCCCGCATTTGACCCAAAATTATAGTTTTGCCCCTGTGTCCAAATTGGACGAAAGGGTAGTGTGTTCTAGCTATCTCGCTTACTTTGGAAACGTTGGTGATATTTATTTCAGCATCCGAAGACGTTCATTTTGAGGCCGTAGTTTCTGATCCTGTGTGCTTGACTCCTGGATGTTACACTCTGCAGTTCTCTTGCCAGGCAAGATACCTTGGCAAATTGCTTACAGTACTTTGCATGCGTATTATATTTTTTTATATGTTTATTGGATGTGTATTTTTCTTTCAGTCATAATTATATAGTATATATATGTTGACACACACTTGACACATAGTATCATGGGAGGGGAGGACAATCATTAGGCGTATGGGCTATAACCACTCTGGTAAACCATAGTATCTAGTATGCACTACGGTAGTGTGTTGCGCTGGTCGCTACCCCCGCAATATGTTAATTTTTGGAGTCTCGTTGGTCGCTACCCCCGCGGTATGTCGATTTCTGATGTCCCTGACGTGTGTGTGAGTTGTGAGATTTAGATCGAGTAGCCTACCCATGCCTATACGTCAAAAAGTTATCCTCATTATGCATTCATATAGATTGTCTTGTACAGCGTACTTACATATTTTCTACCTATTATGCATGTTTATTGTATTCAATTTGGCATGATTCTATGTATCTTGTTACGTCCCTCTGAGGACCTGGTTCCTTTCCAGGTGTAGACGATCTTGACTATTCGCAGGAGCATGGATCAGGACTTACTACATATCTCTTCCGAGGAGGTCCTACCTTCTGAGCATCTTTGATTATCTATAGTGATGGATCTTCTTAGCTGATACACTTCCATTATCTTATTTAATATTGGAGGTTTTATACTTCTCTCTCATTTTAGTTTTGGATATAGTCTTTGGTAGTGGATTTGGCTCCACCCGACTATTATTTTGGATTATTCAGACTCATTATTCTAGTTTAGTTATTTCTTTTCTATGACTTATTGTGTGGATGAGATTATTATTTCTGTGACTTATGACTATATATATACCACATGTGAGTTAATATTCATATTATAGCGTACATATGTATTATGGTATCCATATATTAGAGTTGTCATATACATACGGCTGACATACTTACGTGTTCCTAGTGCTACGTATTTTGGGACTGGGGCGTGACAGAAAACATTTAGCAGGTTGGTCGCAAAACGGTCGTGAACTGGAGAGTTCGGAACAAATTCTGAATTTTCAGAAATAGGGAATTATTTTCCTATTTTTCTGTCGCAGTTTACGACCTACACAGGATACGATACCCCAGTCTAATTGTAAGGGGTTCGAGAGGGTCACGAGGTCTACGCGTACGATTCGACAGAATGGAAAACGGATCGACGTACAGGGAATTACACAAACGGAAAAATAAGTACCTTGATGCTGTACGCGACAACACGGCGCGGCGATTGCGGGGTGACGGAGCTCGGCCGGCGGCGTCGTTGTACGGCTGCTGTGCCGACTGGGGTCGACGGAGGCCATCGTATCACGGTGGAGGGATGTTGTCGGAGGTGTGGTGGCTGCGGATTCGGGGTCGGTGGTGGATGGTGATCGGGGAGCTGATGGCGGTGGCGGAGAGGCTGGCGAGGTAGGTGGCGGCCGAAGAAGTGGTAGTTGTAGAAGCATGAAAAATACGCTACAAAATTATACGCGGTATGCATAAACCCGCGTAAAGCAGATGTTCCAGTACTGTGTGGCGTAACATATGACTTCAAAGCCATCGGCGTACAACAGAGCTTTATTGCTAGTACAGCGCAAAATATAAGCTCCAGAATAACCCGCGTAAAGCAGTATGTCAAGACTGCTTCAGCGTAAAAAGGTTGTTAATATCGCCTTTATGGCGTAAAACTTATCTGCTTTTAATGCAGCATGCAAGTGTACAAGGAATGCTTCAAATTCCTCGAATGAACCTGTCAGATCATGCAGTGAACCTGACTCCTGACAAAAAGTACTGCATGACTATCCAGACAACGGTTGTAATGATGGTGCGGCACAGAGACCCAAACCGTCATTTAGTAACATTTTCCTGATACAAATTTCTTGTTACGCACACAAGGGAATACGCTGCCTAGTTTTACGCAGGCAGATGTGAGCTTTTACGCTCAATAGAAGACAAAACGAACTGCCACGTCAAAAGTTGCTCTTCGTACAGAGCTCGAGACACGTCTCCGCAGTTAATGCGCGTGATGGGGGCAGATCTCTGCATTTAATGGGTCAAAGAAAGTTAAAAAACAAGGTCGGAAAATTTGGAGAATAGAGGTCTACTTCTTCTTGCAACCTTCGAAGCTCCTCCGTCTTCTATAGCACTTCTTCATCATCGTGTGGTCCAAGGGACAAAGTGATCGATCGCAGATCAGACTCCTATAGCAATATTTATCCAGATTAAAATTTGTACTTGACATCCTCGTATAGGATTAATTGTACTTCTTATTTGTAAACCAAAGAGAGGGTTTCGTATAAACCTTATTTTATTTCTTTCATTTATTATCAAACACAAGATGTCGACTCTGCTGGGGACTACTTTCTCTTCTGACGAGAAGGCTATTTCTTAATACGATAAAGTATCAGTAGGATCAATGAAGAAGACCTTGGTCGTTCAGTTCGACCAGTCAGCCTACGAAGACATGCTTCGAGCAGGGGGTAGCTCTCACTCTCTCTCTGTCCAAGACAACAGGAAATTGCATAAGGGCTGGATGGCCCGGACATCCCCTACCATTCCTGCTGACTTTCTGGTTTAACCGACCAAGGTTGTAGCTTTGCAACCTCCGTGCTCTGCACGTAAAACTCAGTCTCCCATCTGTGACATGGCAGACAAAACTTCTGACAATGCCTCAGCGCTAGTCCAGAAGTCTACTCCGCGCTCTGCGCGTAAAACTCAGTCTCCCATCTTTGACGTGGCAGACAAAACTTCTGGCAATGCCTCAGTGCTAGTCCAGAAGTCTACTCCGCGCTCTGCGCGTAAAACTCAGTCTTCCGTCTGTGACGTGGCAGACAAAACTTCTGGCAATGCTTCAGCGCTAGTCCAGAAGTCTACTCCGCGCTCTGCGCGTAAAACTCAGTCTCCCATTTGTAACGTGGCAGACAACATTTCTGATAATGCCTTAGCGCCAAATCAGAAATTTTAAAAGTGCTTCGCACGCAAAAAAGCATCTGTCCTCCGTGGAAAAGCAGATGGTCCCTGCAATCTACGCAAGGGAATACAGGTAGCGGACTTCTCAACTTCTCGGCCTTTACGCCAGCAAGAGAAAAATATGCCCGCTCTCCAGATTATGCGAGAAGCTAATGGCCGATTGAGGACTTCTTCAGTTTTACGCCAGCCTGAGCAGATTTCCAAATTACGCCAGGAAAAGCCCCTTGGCGTAAAGAAGGCCCAGTTGGTGGATAGATTCGCTCCTCGTGGATCAGATGTTTCTTATATGGATGAGTTGTTGTATTCCTATGGCGAAAAAAGACTTGGGATCCCCAATATCCGTATTCCAACTGATGTAAACAGAAAGAACAAGCCTTCTTCTTCTTCTTCTCCCGACTTGCATGAATTTCTGATTCAGAAGCGCAAAGATAGGGGATCTTCCAGCATGTCTATTACATCCCCTAGGGAACACTATTGTAATAGTCATAAAATTTTAGTTAATTATTGATGTTCTGAAGCAAAACGGTCAGTTTTTGACCGGTTGAACTACTCTCTGTCTTTCCAGGAAGAAGAGCCTACATTTGCATCAGTGAACATGACTTCACACGTTCCTAGAGGAAGGTCAAATTCAAGACGTAATCCCTCTAGAACTCTAAGCCAAAGGAGATTCAACAGACTCCTTGAGAATATTGAAGCTGGGGTATTCTGAAACACCCATTCGAGGTCACAACAACCGGCTTCGTATTCTTCTGATTCCGACACTGGGGGTCGCCAGTTTCCCGAATCAGACGCTGAAAGTATAGAGTCATTCTCTACAGAGACCTATACTAGCCCTTCAATGACATCCAGAGAGATGGGAGTCTATGCCATTGAAGATGAACACGAAAAGGGTTCCTTATCAGGAAGTACCGAGCAACGCATCGATGTGTTGGAGACATCTCTGAAAGAGATACAATCCATGATGGAGATTATGCACCAGATGATGCTGACTCAACAAACAGCTATTGTAGCTCAAGCATCGGTCCCTCCGACTCAAATACGTGTGGGGGTGGATTTATCACTATCCAACGTGAACAAGGAGCTTGTTCTAGATCAAGAGTCAGCAGCTCCCCCACTTCCTAACTCGTAGAATGTATTGCCTCATGTTGGAGTCACGATACAACTGATCTCTCACCACTTTGCTGTCCCGCTACCGGCTGAAGATCCAATGCAGTCAGTGCGAGAGTTGAAAGCCCAATTTGATGCCTTGAAGCACAAAGACCAGCTCAAGAAATTGGGAATCAACTAGCTGTACCCAGCTATCTGGGACGAAGTCTCTTTCCTTCCTAAATACAAACCACAGACTATGGCTTTGTTTGAGGGAAAGACATCACCGAGCCAGTACATGAACTACTTCAGTATGATGATGGTGTTATTGCAAGGGAATGACGTCCTTCTCACTCGAGTGTTCAAGGACTGTCTCTCGGTAGTGGCTTATCAGTGGTACCGTAGTCTTGCGGACAACTGCATTACTTCCTTTGAAGATTTTAAGACTTTGTTCTTCACGTGATTCTATGAAGGAGGGATGGACATGTCTATGTCCTCTCTCATCAAAGTAAAGCAGAAGGAGAAAGAGAATGTTCGTACTTTCATCGAACATTTTCGTCAAGCCACTTTGCAAATGCCTCCTGGAGTTCCAGACTTGGCATTGGTGGACATTTGCAGAAAGAATCTTCTTCTAGTAATCTCGGTGTTCACAGGACCATATCAGTTCCATGATTGGCCTTCGTTCATCATCTCAGCGGTAGCCGCTGAAGACAACAGTAGGAAGGTGCATGATAATGGAATTATGATATCTACCTCCGATAGAGGCAAGAAGTCATCCTCCAACAGCGACCATCATCGTGGTTCCAAAGGAAAAGAAGCTCTGGCGATCAATACGTCCAGGCAAAAGACTGTGGCAACCACACAGACAAAACTCGGGACTTCCAGGCCCATTGAAGTATACTCTTTTGACGACGATGATATTCTAAGTATATTCGAGGGTCTAGTCAAAAGCGGCAAGATTACCCTCCCTGAGGTAAAGCAGCCTAATGAAGCAGTACCAATAATCCCAAGTACTGCATTTTCTATAGGTACATACATCACCCTACCAAGGCATGTTATGTACTAAAAAGGAAGATCCAGGAGTTGATCGATGCTAAGGCCATCACTCTACGCAACAGCGAGAAGACGGTCACAGCCAATATGATCTCTCTTCAATTTGGCAATCTGCCTCCCCAAGAAGTTTCGGATGGTGTTGTACCCATTTCCCGGACAACAATGAACATTGTTAATCTCACTCCAGCCAGGGGTCAGAATCATAACCTGGTACCCCTAACTACCCAGCGTGGCAAGATTATGTGGGTTCATCCAGATCTGGTGTCAGAAATCGAGGAAGAGACTCAAGCTGCTAAGGATAAGTCTAAGAAGAACTTGAAGCATAGACCATGTCATATGGTTGCGATATCCTCGACATCAGAAGAAGAGGTATTGGCTACTGGAAACCGTTCAGGGAAAGCGTACCTCAAGGACTATGGAGGAAGTCAGGAAGAAGCAGCGGCTGACACTCCAGCTGCCAAGCCTTCAGAAGCAAAACCTGTCATACCAGAGGCCGGTCCTTCAAGACCAACTTCGGCGGATAAGGGCAAGCAAAAAGAAGTGCGCTTTGACAAACCTTTGAAGAACATTCAAAACAAAGGTTTGGAGAAGCCATATAACTTCGACATCCTGGCCCAGTTGGCTAATACACCAGCCAGATTGTCTATTTTTGAACTACTCAGGCTCTCTAAAGACACTCGTCAAGCCCTGAGTGAAGCATTAATGCAGGCGGATGCATACTTGACCCAGCTCAAGTCCCCTGATGAAGAACTTGTGGCATGTCCTCAATGCCATAGTGTGATGGAGATGGTCCCGAATATCACTTTCACCCAAGATGACATGCTCTTGAAACACAACAAGCATGATAAACCCCTCTATTACACCGGGTATGTCGATTCTATGGAGGTCGACCGGATTCACATAGATCCGGGATCATCGATCAGCATCATTCCTCATAGTCTACTCAGACCGCTGAGGATTCCTACCAGCGAATTGGCTTACACCACCACTACAATCGTGGGTTTCAACGTCAGGAAAAGTAAGCCGTTGGGGAAAATTCGTCTGAGGATCTAGATTGGCGATCTCAGATCAGTGGCTACATGCTATGTCATTGATTCATAGGTATCCTACAACATTCTGCTAGGTAGACCGTGGATCTATGATCACAACATCGTTCCTTCGACTCTACATCAATGCTTCAAATATATAGATGCCCAAAGAATAGTACAAACGGAGTTTGCTGACCTTAACCCGTTCAAAGGAGTAGAATCATACTACTCCGATGCCATGTTGTACACCCAAGACTACATGGAGGAGGTGTCAGGCAAAACAGAGAAGGAATCCCACCGGGAGCCAGAAGAACCCTCTGTCGAGCAACCTCTGTCAATCAAGGTGAAAGGGCGAACTACTCGTCCGAAAGTCATGGAACCCCTTGCTATCCATCTGAACAAAACCAAGTCAGGACAGGAAAATGATCCTCTAGTGATCACTTTGAACCAGAAGCCTCCACCCTTGGTCATCAACCTTCGGCGCAATAAGCAGCCGATTGATGTACATACAACCAGGAACGTGGTTTCTGATGATAATAAAGATCCTCTTTTTCAGTATATTGATGCTGAAATTCCGAATCAGGAATCCTCTCCCCATAACGATATAGGATCTATAGCACAAAGATTCTTGAAAGCTATAGATTCCTGTCATCCGTATGTGTGGAAAGTAGCGTCACCATCTAATGTCATCACAACATATGGGCCACATGAGGATTCTATCTTTATTGTCCTGCCTACTTGCAGTGGTCAGCGTTCGAAAGTCTTCGGTCGCAGGCACAATGAACCGACTGTACAAGAAAATTCTTCCGATGACGATGCTGGTAAAATGCAAGTTCACAGATACAGTCCGCAAGCTTTGAAGATTATGTAAAGTATGGGTTATGAATTGAAGCTGGAACCAGGTCTCAACTACGGGAAAGGCAGGCGAATGTCGTTGCACGGTGATCCCTACTGTCAACGAACTCATTTTGGGTTAGGGTCTACCACCTCTCTTACAACTTCTGAGTCAAATGAGGATATCTCTTCCTCCTCTCAAGATAGCTCGTCGTCCTCCGGCTCATCTGATGATCTCGAACAAGCACTATCAGTAAATACGGTATTGACAGATTCTTTCAAAGCAGACGAACAGGAATCTGAACCGTTTGAGAATGACTATTGGGCTTAGCAAATGGATACGCAATGGAAACTCTGGTTCGAGCAGAGAGAACCGCCCACTCAAGATAAAGTTATCCAAATAGATGTTGGAGATGAAATGACACCAAAGCCGATATTTATCAGTAACAATCTTTCCCCAGCAGAAAGGGAAGAGATGATTCAGCTAATAAAAGAATATATCGACGTCTTTGCATGGAATTATGAGGATATGCCAGGTCTTGCTCCAAAGGTGGCTACTCATAATCTCAACATATTGCCGAATTCAAAACCTGTGAAGCAACACTAACGTCGGTTTTGCCCGGATATGATGGACGCCATTGAAGCCGAAATCAAAAAGTTGATAGCCTGCGGGTTTATCCGTGAAGAACAATATCCTGATTGGGTCGCGAATATTGTCCCGGTCATGAAGAAAAGTAGGAAAGTTCACGTTTGTATCGACTTCCAAGATCTGAACGCAGCCTGCCCCAAGGATGAATTCCCTCTTCCCATCACAGACGTCATGATCGACAATACATGCAGTTTTGAGCGCATGTCTTTCATGGACGGATTTTCAGGATACAACCAAACCAAGATGCATCCTGAAGACAAGAAGCATACTGCCTTTCAGACACCATTGGGGGTATATTGCTATACGGTCATGCCCTTCGGACTGAAGAATGCCGGGCCTACATACCAACGAGCTATGAGTAACATATTCCATGAGCATTTATGCAAAACAGTAGAATGTTACGTAGATGATATAGCTGTCAAAAGCCGCCTCAAGGATAATCATATCCAAGACTTGAAGACAGTGTTTGAGTTGATGCGCCAACATCAACTCAAAATGAATCCTACAAAGTCCTTTCTTAGTGTATCTAGTGGCAAATTCCTGGAATTTGTCATCACCGCCAAAGGTATTCAAGTGGACCCTGATAAAGTCAAGGCCATCTTAGAAATGCGACCTCCCCACAATCTAAGAGAACTCAGGGGATTTCAAGGTCGTCTGTCTTATATTCGGAGATTCATATCCAACCTCTCCGGAAGATGTCAGCCTTTTTCTCGTCTCATGAAAAAAGGTGTATCATTCGTATGGAACGAAGCCTGTCAGCAAGTGTTTGACGATATCAAATGCTACCTCACTAGTCCTCCAGTTCTGGTGCCTCCTGTCATAGGAAAACCATTCTTGTTGTATGTTCGAGCGATGGATCATTCTCTGGGAGCTCTCCTTGCACAAAAGAACATTGAGGGTCACGAACAGGCTATCTACTATTTAAGCAGGATGATGGTCGGAGCTGAATATCGGTATAATCCAGTAGAAAAAGAATGTTTGGCCCTAATGTTCGCCGTTCAGAAGACGCGACACTATGTCACGGGCCAGACTATTCATATCATCTCCAGGATCAATCATCTTCGGGTATTGATGAACAAACCAAGTTTTCTTATTTCTCGACTCGCGACTTGGGCGATGTTATTAACACCGTATGATATGGTATACGTTCCTCAGAAGTCCATCAAAGGCCAAGCATTGGCCGATTTCCTAGTTGCTCATCCGATTCCAGAAACCTCCAGACTATACGAGGACATTCCCGACGAAGTTGCAGAATATAATTCCGTAATGGAAAGTAGTACATGGCAGCTATTCTTCGATGGTGCCTCCAGGACTGGTCCCAGAGGAAACGTAGTTTCAGGAGTAGGAATTGTCCTGGTCACTCCCGATAAACTCTTCATCTATCGAGCTTATTCTCTTAGCGAGCCTTGCTCCAATAATATGGCAGAATATAACACTCTACTAATCGGGCTCCAAGTCGCTAAAGAATTAAACGTCGAATCTCTGGAAGCTTTCGGTGATTCTCTGCTGATCAACAATCAAGTCAGAGGAATATATGAAGTCCGTAACCCAGACCTCATCCCCTATCACCAAACAACGATCGAGATAGCCATGACTTTCAAAGGGTTTTACCTAGAGCATGTGCCTCGATCTCAGAATCTGGAAGCTGATGCCCTAGCCAGTCTAGCTGCAGATTTAGCTACTCCTATAAGAAGGCAGAACTTGGTGATCCTTCTTAACAGGGACTTATTCTGTGTGAAAAATAACTTTCACCTGGAACGCAGCTATACCGTGAATAAAGATCCTCCCAAGAGAGACTGGAGAAGTCCCTTTATAGATTTTGTGGCATACGGAATCTTATCGGAGGATCCCAAAGAAGCAGTATCGGTGAAAAGACGATCATTACGATTCTACTTTGATGCTTCCTCACAGAGTCTATATCGTCGAACCTACGATGGACTACTACTATGGTGTCTCTCTGACGATGAGGCAAATAGGGTTATCTGTGAAGCTCACGATGGTGTATGCGGAGCACATCAACCAGGTCCTACGCTACAGGATCGTATCAGAAGGATGGGCTATTACTGGCCTACTATGATCACAGATGCGATAAAATATGCAAGACAATACAAAGCCTGCCAGATTCATACAGATTTTATACATCAATCTTCTAAACATTTACACCCTACAGTGGCATCTTGGCCTTTTGAAGCATGGGGTATGGATATCATTGGTCCTATTCACCCGTCTTCTTCCAAAGGTCATCGGTTCATATTAGCCATCACAGATTATTTCTTAAAATGGGCAGAGACGATCCCCCTTGCTGAGGTAAAGACATCCAACGTGATCAGCATCATTAAACATCATGTCATTTATCGCTTTGGGATTCCCCGAAGGATAATTCATGACAATGGGCCTCAATTCATCAGCCAAGCGTTTCATCGATTTTGCGATAAAAATTGGATACAAAATGTGGCCTCTACGGCATACAATCCTGCTGCTAATGGTTTATCGGAAGCTTTCAACAAAACCATTATCAAACTCCTGAAAAAATTTATTTCTTCGAACAAAAGAGATTGGAATAAGAAGCTAGGAGAATGCCTCTGGGCATACCGTACAACGGTTCAAGCACCGACGGGTTGTACCCTATTCTTATTGGTCTACGGGAGTGAAGCAGTTCTCCCCATCAAAATCCATATTTTGTCACTCAGAATAGCAGTGGCTAATGAGTTGACTCAAGAAAAGAATGATCTACTACGACTTCAAGAGCTAGAAGGATTAGATGAGAAACTCCTTCAGGCTCAACAGCGCATCGCATTCTATCAGGCACGCATTTCCAGAGCTTTTAATCAGAAAGTGAAGGAAAGGGTGTTCAAAGTTGGTGAGCTAGTTTTAGCTATGAGAAGGCCAATGATTATTACTCACAAAAGTAAGGGTAAATTCCAACCTAAATGGGAAGGCCCTTATGTGATCGAGACGACATTCTCAAACAGCGCTTACAGATTAGCCAAGCCTAATGGAGACTTGTTAATGGCTCCTATCAACGACAAATTCCTAAAGAGGTACTATGCTTAATCTCTTTTGCTCAAATGGAGTATGGTGAAGATCTCGTTATGACAATACTACATCCAAAGAACTAGTTGGATCATATTCTATCATGTCCATATAACCTCTGAATAGATATGTTTAACTAATTTGGAACATCAAAACCTATCACGTCCATATTACCTCTGATAGTGTTTTGTGTACAAATTTTAGTTGGATCATATTCTATCATGTCCATATAACCTCTGAATAGATATGTTTAACTAATTTGGAATATCAAAACCTATCACGTCCATATTACCTCTGATAGTGTTTTATGTACAAATTTTAGTTGGATCATATTCTATCATATCCATATAACCTATGAATAGATATGTTCAGCTGAAGCTTACCGAAAGTATATCACGTCCATATTACCTATGATATCACTTTCATCCTACCCTATCATTTATATTCCATAATGATAGGTCCACAAAAGTCAGATAAAGTCTCTTTATTATCTCTAGAAAGAGCAAATTATATAGAAAAGCAAAAGGTACATCATTTGGGAGGAGAGATTAAGTCGCGAATCTATTGCGCCAGAGTAACCATTCTCTCATCCCTGGAGTTCAAGACGTCGGCGCGAGCCCGTTCCAACCTTGCAGCCTCATTGTTCAAAGAAGATAGCTCGGACCGAGCATGTACAAAACCTGCGTGGATGATACCCACATGTGTCAGGTTCTGCTGAGCAGTCTCCATTCGATTCTTCAACACATCTCGAGATGCCGACAAAGAGAGAGCCTTCTCCTCTGTCTGAGCGAGTTCGTCTTTCAATCTGCGTACCCTCGCTACTTCTTCCCCATATTCGGCTTCGCACTGAGTCAGCTGGGGAATGACATACTCCAATTCGGCATGCTCTCGATCCATCTCCTGCTGCTGTTCCTGGACGGATTTGTTCATAGATTCCATTTGCCCAGCAAACTCTATAGTCAATGAGTCATATCTAGCTTGAACGAGACCGTCGATGCTGCCCTGGGATAGTTGCAAATAATGGTTAATGGGTTGTTCCAAACCATTAACTATTTGCTCCAGTGTATCAGCTCTCCCAGCGTCGTTGAAGTCTCTGATCGGCGCTATCGCAAACTGGGAGGACCTCCTTAGAGCCTCGAAGCCTAGATTCTTCCCCAACACCATTGATATCAGCGTTTTCAAAGTGGTGTAGACGATACTAGTATACTGTTCAACTATCATGGCGAAGTCCGAATGGACGCTGGGAGTGGCTACAATATCAGCGAATCCCCTTCCAGGAACGACTGCAGTGGGTGTCATCACCGTCGTCACTTCAATAGAGGGTGCGACAAAGGTAGAGGTACCGACAATGGCTGAGGTCGCTGGCATGCTCAAAGGAGGCATAGTCGTAATGACAGGCTCATCCTCCTCTCGAGCTGTATCGGGCAAGCCGGCACCCAAAAATGTTTCTTCTTCAAAGTCGGGCACCTCCGTGTCATCAACAGGAGCTGAAACGAAGCCAAAAGTTGCATCGACACTGCCCTCCCCGTAGAGGTCCTCCCCTGAAAAGAAGACAAAAGAAAGTTAATATCAACATTATATTAATTTTTCTAAAAAAGAGGCATAAAGACGACATTTACCCATGGCTGATGGTATATATGTCGCGTCCGCAGCCAGGACAGCTAAATTATTTCTTAACGATGTTAAGCGAGCTGTCATACCTGGAGAAGGGGGTGTGTCAACTGACACCGGCAGATATTCTTCCAGGTCTTCACCAAGATCCAATCGAGGCTCATTGGCCAGAATCTCACTGGGTATACTTACAGACACGGCTGGGGTTTCTACCTTTGCTGGTCTGGATAAAGGTATATGTAACCTTGTTTTGCTCGGTCCTGAAGGCGATCTCGTACCACTACCTGAAGCGGTAGCAGCGACAGCAGCCTCGAGCAAAGATTCTCTGGCATTGCCAGCCGGAATTGTGGAGGTTCCCTCTCTACTAGGCAAGGGACCTCAAATCAAAGGATCATCCCCAACAGGAGAAATAGCAGGCTCACTCCTAGGAGCCTCATGACTGTAAATCCTGACAGGACCACCAGTAGTCTTCTTTTTATTGCGAGGGGAAGCCTCCTTCGGAATAGGAGCCCTTCGCTTTCCAGGGATAACCAGAGGCGCTGCAGGTGGAGGTATTTTGCCTCTTGGTACTGTCAGCAAAAGCTCATCTAGATTAACCGAGTCTTCACCCTCGTCAAAGGAAACTGATAGGATTTTCTCTCTTCTCGCGGACTTAGAAGAAGGCATCCTAAAACTTCTACGCATATCAAAATCACGATGGAAGGTATTGGTGGCCACATAAAACTGGGCGTACGAATGGAGGATGCGCAAATCCATGGAGAGAGAAGTCGGTGGTATAGTAAAGGCCACTCCAGTACAACCCATTATGAAGTATCGCCATCCTCTCGCTCCGTCGATAAGTCCACCTCTGGACTTGAAGCTGGTGATAGCGTTTCCCATGTGCAACTGGTCATACCCGAACTGCCTGGCGAACCGACTAGACAGATAGGGCTCCAAGAAGCAATGGTCTTCACTTCTGTACAATAAATGGGAAGGTCTAATGTAGACCAACCAATAAAAAGCTTCAGGAGAAAGAACGGTCTACCCTTCACCTAAATCCTGAAGTCGCGTCCCCTATTGATTGAGATGTACAGTGGGGACGGTGGAGAAAAGCTTCCAGCTATGAGCAAAATTCAATGCTCGACGACAGTCTAAAACTCTGGTCACGTTCCAGGTGGAATTTTTGTAATTCAAAAAGAAATTATTCCCCAAACTACTACCGGAGCCGGGAGACATCACCTTGGGGTTATGGAGAATTAACCATCCCATCAGATACAGGTATGGTAATTCTACCCTAGGGAAGCTTTTACGCCGTATTTTGTCGGCAAGCAGCCCATCAGTCATGGCCCTCAGGCCAGCTTGTATCCGGCACACCATGGCAGGGAGCAAGCCCAGTCTTGCCCCAAACACCAAACGCACCGCGGGCCATAAAGTGTTACGGTGAATGCGATTCGAAGATGCAATACCGGGTACTACCAGTCGGCGCAGCCATATGGAGAGGAAGCCAGCCAGTTGAGCTTCCTTAGACAGAGGCCTTCGATAATGCCTTAAATAACTGTAGGCTTTAGTGCCTGCAAGATATTTTCCTATTCCTTCGTCGAGAATTTGATCTGAAGCCCCAGCGTCTTCAATAAGGTCATCGACTACTTGAGCATTAAGCACACTCAGAAAGCTCAAGTCCCTATCCTTGCTATCCACAACTTTGTCTAGACTAGCATCTCGAGCATGATGGAAGAAGAGGTAGGACACCCATTTGTTGGTATGAGCCAAATCAGAGGGCTCATTATAGAAGGCGGTACACGCTAAATAGTGGCACATCAGCTTTTGGTACACCGCTACCACCCGAGGGTCTGTATCCTCCAGCTCCCAGTTTATGGAAACGTACTCTTCATAAGGAGTATCCCCCATTAGCAGTCTTGAAATCTCTGCCATTTCGTGAAGGGCCAATCCCAACTCCCCCAGTGGAGTGGCGAAAGTCCCAGTGAGCGAGATATATCGCTCCATTAAGGCCAAGAACAGGTTGGGGTTGAGAGGTAACCCAATACTGGTAGCCTCCACAGCAGCGTACAGACCAATGCTCTCCAGCTCCGTCTGAAAGTTCTTCAGGGCCCAGGCAGCTAAACGAATCCATCGAAGATTTGTAGGGGTAAGCCACCCATTGGTCCGAGGATTAACCTTGGGGTATACTCCTCCATGCTCCATGAAGTCATTGCAAAAAGTCAGTAATTGGACTGGCTAGAATAATGCAGTATCTTCACTTGGGACAATGCCCAGAAATAATCCCCTGAAAGGTATAACGGAACCGGAAGGGCGGCTGACGAATAACCCTCGGTCGGCTCCTTTCTGGTAAAATATCTTCCCCGGCTGGCCGTGAAGATTAAGAGTCAGAGTCCATGACATCCACCTCGGATGTGTGGCATGGAAGAATGTTGAGATAGGGTAATCTCTTGGCATACTGGGCAGGTACAAGACCAGGCCCCCGGCAGGAAAAACCCAGTTTTCTTTCTTGGGCTTCGTCTGGGATTGTTTGTCAATCATATCCCCAAAGAGGAAAGCCAATTTTATGTATTTTGCCTCGTCTATATACGTTAGGGGCTCTCCATTGATCATGCTCAACATCATTCGCTCGCCCTAAGACGATATCAGGATTCCCCTTCCTTCAGGATACTGGAGTCCGGAAATAGGAAATGTCACATGGGATATATCCTCCAGGTAATTGGAGTTCAGCATCTCAGCAGCAGAACCCATTACCTCGGCCAACAGAGGTATTTGCAAGTCCACTACAAAATGCAAGAAGAACATGTTAGTTTCTATACTAGACATTACAGCCTTGCAGCTTATGCCAAAGATCAACCGTCTGTGCTTTTACGCAAAGACCGTAAAAACTTGAGTTTTTACGTTGGAACCTATTTCCAAAGCGTAAAATTCAAGGTTGGCAGTATACAGTCTGTGTTTTTTACTCCAGACTGCCAAAATTTGAGTTATTACGCCAGAATTTTCATCCAGAACGTAACACCCAAAATTTATAAATACGCCAAATTTTGACAGTCGAAGCTTTTACGCCAAACTGTGAAAATATAGAGTTTTTACGCTGACACATTAGGAATGTGGACGTAAAAGATAAAACATCTTTGTGCATCAACTTTCTCGAAGAGGCTATCAGCACAGAAGATGACCTAGCGCGTTCACGTACAACGTGTGCGAAAGGTTTTCTTCATTCTTGTCGTCCCAAAAGCTTTACCTATAATGCCGGTGCACAGCTTGTCGGTGGGACACTTCGTTCAGAGCGAGGTTCGCCCTGCCCGATGGGAGTTGCTCTTGCTTGGGCAGAGGAGCGAGAAGAGGAGGCAGCCTTCTTTCCTTTAGGGGAGGAGATCGGTTTGGTGCCATTGCTAAAGACTCAGAATGTTCGGAGAAGAAACTCAAAGAGATGAAGGATTTTCTTTTACAAAAGACAGGTGAAGAGTTTTCTCTCTGAAGCCCTTGGGGTATATATAGAGTTCAGATGGACTCCTCGAATCCCTAACCAAATCCAATATTTAATATGCGGTTATGATTGGGGACCACGTCAACCTGTCATTTAAAGGAAGACAGACAGTCAGCGGATTCAAAATTTGCGAGCAGAGCAAATCAACGATCTTACGCTAAGAGGCTATAAGTCTATAATTTTACGCCCGGATACTTTTACGCTCGGTAGCTTTTATGCTCGAGAGGCTACAAACCTACGACTTCACACTCAGAGGCTACAGATCCATGCTTTTACACTCAGCAGCCACCAGTCTATGATCTTACGCTCAAGAGCTTTTACGCTCGGAAAGCTACGAATCTACGGTTTTACGCTCAGAGGCTATAAGTCTATGGTTTTACGCCCGGATGCTTTTACGCTCGGTAGCTTTTATGCTCGAGAGGCTACAAATCTATGACTTCACGTTCAGAGACTACAAATCTATGATTTCACGCTCAGAAGCTTTTACGCTCAGAGGCGACAAATCTACGACTTCATGCTCGAAAGTTTTTCAAAGGCTACAAATCTATAGTTTTACGCCCGGATGCTCTCATGCTCAGCAGCTTTCATGCTCGAGAGGCTACAAACTTATGATTTTATGTCCATCTACACTACGGATCTATGACTTTCTGTATATCTGAAAATACGCAGGCCAGAGTACGCGTATATCTGAACAATTCTCAAGACGGCCAAATACAAGGGTTTATGCAGAAGATGCTCCTTCATGGCCAGAAAATAGTCCAAGTACAGAGTTCAACATTGAAAATAACTCTTCTCCTTGGGTCGATTGGAAGTTCATCCAAAATCCAGTCTGGATATTTTCTCTACAGTTCAAGATGGCGATTCAGTTTTGATAGCCATTTCTCGCCCTATTTTAAGGGATTTTCGGGAAATCATTCTTGAAGATGATGGTCTGAAGAAGAATTCTTCTTACCAGAGAAGTGACAGTTCAGAATTCTACGCAACTCCTCGTTCAAAACAGTAGGACAGTTCGGATATTCGACTTAAATGCTAAACAGTTTTTCTACGCGTCCTCAGTTACGCGTAAAAGACGGGATGAGATCAAATACTCTTTTTATCAGAGTTGGCGTAGAGTTATTCAGACATGTTGAAGCTACACATATTCAGACTTCATTACAAACAAATATGGCAAATCATCAGATGCATAAAAGAAGACGATTTTATTAATCATGATTACATATGAGGAAAATCCAATCTACAAAGGGTTTTCTTTTTATCTTCATGATTACATATAAGGGAAATCCCGTCTACAAAGGGTTTCTTATCCTCATTTAAAGATCATGCCCAGAATCTGTTCTGCCAGGTTCTCGTATTGGTGGAGATCTTTACCCGTCTTCTTCAGCAGTTAGTCGATTTCCGCGACCGATTAACAAAAAAATGATTAATGGCGGGAGGATACCAAACTGGGCATGTTTAAATTATTCAAGAGCCCATCCTCCATACGCCATGACAGATTGAGTTAAGGTTTTTAGACCCAACTCAATACTGGCAGACAGGGCTAGTTTGTCTGCCCTCGTCCACGAACGACGGAAGAAAATACAGCTTGCAAGCTGTGTGGCCAAATAGGACCCTTCCTCTCTCCTGGACGAATCGCCATATGAAGTTGCTGATTATCCCGAGCAAAGGAAGCTATGATATCCTTCCATGATCCATCGTTGCAGAGGACTTTTGCTCGAAGATGCCTTCTTTTTTGGCTCCTTACATGCTAGAAGAACATGGTCTTCTTCTTCCTCAAGTTGACTCGACGAACTCCGGCAATCATCTCTGTGTGGTGAAGGAAATGTGGGAAGAACGGGTTAACTCATCAGCCTTTATATAGGCAAAAGAGGTCACACCGAATCCCAACAAATCCCCAAAAATCCGCCGAGAAATCAGCCTCGAGGAACGAATCAGATTTGACCGTTTCATGCTTCATTCAAAGTGTTTCAAATTACGAGGAATTTAAAAACTTTGAAGGGGGTCTTGTAGAAGCATGAAAAATATGCTACAAAATTATACGCGGTATGCATAAACCCGCGTAAAGCAGAGGTTCCAGTACTGTGTGGCATAACATATGACTTCAGAGCCATCGGCGTACAACAGAGCTTTATTGCTAGTACAGCGTAAAATATAAGTTCCAAAACAACCCGCGTAAAGCAGTATGTCAAGACTGCTTCAGCGTAAAAAGGTTGTTAATATCGCCTTTATGGCGTAAAACTTATCTGCTTTTAATGCAGCATGGAAGTGTACGAGGAACGCTTCGAATTCTTCGAATGAACCTGTCAGATCATGCAGTGAACCTGACTCCTGACAAAAAGTACTGCACGACTATCCAGACGACGACTGTAATGATGGTGCGGCACAGAGACCCAAACCGTCGTTTAGTGACATTTCCCTGATACAAATTGCTTGTTACGCACACAAGAGGATACGCTGCCTAGTTTTACACAGGCAGATGTGAGCTTTTACGCTCAATAGAAGACAAAATGAACTGCCACGTCAAAGGCTTCTCTACGTACATAGCTCGAGGCACGTCTCTGCAGTTAATGCGCTTGATGGGGGCAGATCTCTGCATTTAATGCACAGGATTTGGTTCTATTCTCAAAGACTGGGTGAATCATAATTACGGCTAATACGTCCACATCATCACCTTTACACATTACGCCGCTTAGCTATTTTCAGCTATAGGAGTACGATGTACGCTATCTCCTTGAAATACGTCAACTTGGCTATTTTCAGCTATAGGAGCACGTTGTACGCTATCTCCTCGAAATATGCCAATTCATGCTACATTTGCATTTATGAGTGATAAGGCTATTTGGTCCAGAATACGCTCAGGACCTCGGTCAAGAAAGGAAGATCGGCTATCTTCTACGCTAGCTACCTATCCATGCAGCATCAAGCTTTTACGCCTACTTGGCTTCTATGCCAACCTGACGGCTTCTACGCCTACTTGGCTTCTATGCCAACCTGACGGCTTCTATGCCTACTTGGCTTTTTATGCCAACCTGACAGCTTCTACGCTTACTTGGCTTCTACGCCAGCTTGACAACTACTTGGCTTCTACGCCATAGTGACAGTTATTGGCTTCTACGCCAACCTTTTCTACGCAAGGGGCAGTTACCTACGTGGTTTGTATGCCGTGATCTTCGCAGCAGTTATACACATTATCCCATAATGGGACACGCGTCACACGCTTATTCAGAGGATAATTTATATGTGGGTGGCAGTTATTGTAACTGCCGCGTAAAAAGTGCCACAATCTCCACTGTCCGGCTTCTACGCCGACTGGACAGTTACTGTCACTAAAACCCTATAAATAGAGACCTCTGTTGACAGAGGTCCGGGGTCGAAGAAAGTTAAAAAACAAGGTCGGAAAATTTGGAGAATAGAGGTCTACTTCTTCTTGCAACCTTCGAAGCTCCTCCGTCTTCTACAGCACTTCTTCATCATCGTGTGGTCCAAGGGACAAAGTGATCGACCGCAGATCAGACTCCTATAGCAATATTTATCCAGATTAAAATTTGTACTTGACATTCTCGTATAGGATTAATTGTACTTCTTATTTGTAAACCAAAGAGAGGATTTCGTATAAACCTTGTTTTATTTCTTTCGTTTATTATCAAACAGTGGTGGTTGGTGAAGGCTGGGTTTGGGGACAACGGGTGGCCGGAGGATGACAGTGGCGGTGGTGAAGGGTGTTCGTCGGGGGCTAGAGGTTACCGCGGGAAGTTCATCGGTAGGAGACGGTGGCTGGATCGGTGGTGTGTGATGGCGGTGGTGTTGGGTTTTATAGGGAGGTCACGGTGGCCGTTGGCGGGGAGGTAAAGGGGAAGAGGAGACCGACGCGTCGGTTGGGGGAGACGAAGGGTCGGGGGTTGGACGGCAGCGAGGGGACGGAGAGACGCATTTGCGGCGTCAGGTCAAAACCGTCGGAGAGGAACGGTCGGAGGATTAGGGATTTGGGTAGTTATTGTAGTAGCGAGTTGGGTCGGGTTTCGGGTTTTAGATCCGGATCCGACCCGATCCAATAAGGTATTGGTCGAGTTCGGGTTAGCGGGTCGGGTTCAAATCCGAATCTGACCTGATCCAATAGGGTTGGTCCAGTTCAGCATGGGTTCGGTTCCGTTTAATAGTAAAGCGGGTTGGTTTAATTCGGTTCAATTTGGTTTAATTAAAATATTAGTTTTTAGGTCTTTAAAAATAGTTTTGGGGTCCAATAAATTCCAGAAAAATTATAATATGTCTAATATTTTATTTTACATCCAAAAAAATTATTTTTATAATATTTTAATATTTAATATAATCTCACAAATTAATTTAATACCAGAAAATATTTATTTTAATTAGAAAAAATCTCAGAAAAATCTCAAAAATTTATTTCTTTAAATTCTGAAAAATCTGGGGGTTTACACTATCCTTCACGAGGCTTTCATGTCCTTCTTTCTTAAGTATTCCATATGCTAGATCATATTCCATTTATGAAACTGTAACTAATCCCAGAGTTTAACTGCATATTCTCTCAAATCATATATTTAATCGTTTCAATCATTACATTCTAGAAATATGTCACCCTCCTAACTGAACCAAATAAAACATGCAATGCATCAAAATCTAACTCTATCTTGCTTAGGTATTAGCATGGCTTACTCCACTGATCCTAAGGTTTCCTGCTGGGATAAGCCTTTAATATGAAAAACCTAAACTGCCTTTCTATTCTAGCTTGTCTATCTAGCAGTAGTATCTACCTTAATCTATTCCTAACATAGATAATCACCCACCTCTAAGATATTCTATCAACCTTGCTTCTATCCTACTACAAAACATATAACCAAAAAGGTTCATCAAGCACGATTTTTCGTCCTACAGAAATAGGGGAAGAGGAGAAACAATAATAAGGAGTTCAAGGAAGATACGACTGAATACAAATACGTGATTCAAGGACGATAGTAGAAGTCAAGGAAGTTTCAATAGCAAATGTGGATTGAGATCCTAATACACTTATCCTAATGCAGGCTCGCTTGGTACAGTAACGTAACCGAAACGATATGATCGAACATGCATTGGCCACCACAGGGCCCACATGAACCATCATTTGTACAACACAAAATTGCATTTGGAGCAAAAATATTTGGTGAAATTATTGCCAGAGCACAAAAGTTTGCTGAAATTAAGTTAGAGCAAGAAAACGTCCTTCAAAATGGTGTTTTCTTTGATTTGCTAGAAAAAAATTCCTTCTGAATGACGTTTTCTTTGTAAAGATACATATTAATTATACACTTTGGTATTAATTACAAACTAAATTCTCCCACCCATTAATTACTGATTGTATAGAAAATGCCCTTTAAAAGGCATTTTCTTTGCTAAATTGTAAGAAGAACGCCCTATTGAAGGACTTTTTGACAATTATTTATATATTTTTGCCCCATATCCATCGGCTATCCAATGAATATATGTTTTTAGGATGGCTATATTACAACGTCTATGTTACAACGGTCATATGCAAACCAATATCTATATACTCCACTCCTCGATGCTCTACCTCCATATCACACCACACCAAAAACTATTCTTCTCATTCTCTCTACCTTCACAACACAACAGACCACCTTCACACCATAAGTTTTTGTTTTTAGTGAAGCTCTTAGACACAAAAACTATTTCTTTCCAGAAGTTCTTAGCCAAACATAAGCACTTTCTTTCGAGAAGCTCTTAGCCAGATACTCTTTATTCTAATACCAAAAGTTTTTAGTCATATGGATCAAATGCTATCACATAATTTGCTACCATGGTGGTACACTAAATAGATTATCTCATTATCTTACGAAGGAGGTACAACTCATCTTGCTAGAGAAATTTTTGTACCAAAACAATATGTGCAAAGATTTTAACTTCGGTGACGATATCATGGTATATCTTCCGAACGGGGTGATATCGGTTAGGCATTATGGCAAGCTTAAACTAAGAAAATTTGGATCATTCAAAAGGATGGACATGAGAAAGTTTAGTTGGGAGAGAACTTTGCGGTAATTGACGACGAAGCACTTCATGTAGATGGCGGCACAAAGAACCACAGTTGAGTTCTCTATAAGAGGAGGGATCTAACACAAACACGATCAACCCCAAAGTAGTAAACCCCAGCCAAACCGGAATTCCAATTTCATGCAACTGCATTCAAGAAAACAGGAATTCTAGTTCATTTGAACCGCAACTCCATCTAGGCTAATCCATCTAGACTGGTTCAGTTGTGTTAGGTGGGATTTTGGTCAAATCTTCTAATTCAATTTGTATTTATCTTTTCTATTTTTGGTAGATTCTTTCCATTTGTTTCTTAGGACTTACGTTAGAGTATGTGATATATAGAGAGGAAGGATAGGTGATGTTGAATGATAATTGATTTTGAGTTGCTCACTTTAAACTTTAATTCTCTTTGGTGAGGATTAAGGTATTAGCCCTCGTATCAGATCATTGGTTCGGTGATTGACGTTTTCGTGTCTGTGTCAGAAGTTAAAACCAGTGTCGATGTCACATGAACAATTAGGCACACCAGTGACAAGAAGAAGATACCAAACAAGTTTGCCAGAAACTATTTAAGCTTTAAGAAATACTTCCTTCAATCTCATATACCTTAATCGATCTTCAGTCTCCGGCACCTGCTTCTATAACCGGTAGGCAACGACGGACCCTCAGCTCGCATATGACGAACTTGGCCCACCTGTCATAGAGTGAAGGACCGACGAACGAGGAAAATGATCAGGATTGAATGAAATATTAGTCTTAACTATTTACTAGTTATTGAACCACCTGTTTTTTTTATAATGGTACTATACTAAACCATATAAATTTTCCATCACTAGCCAAATTTATTTAACATCCACAAGAGTTGAAAATGGAAATGGCAGCAAAAGCAGACGCGAAAGTCATAAAAGATTGATGCACAGAATGATACTATGAGAATTCAGAAAGAAAAGAAAGTTACGGTGAGTTTTAAGATGAATAAAGAACAAAAGTAGCATGAAATAAGTTCAAAGTTAAACACTTTAGTTGACTCTCTGAATCCTTGGCCAACTTCTAAACCAGTTGATAGAAGAAATCTGAAGGCCTTTTTTTGGTTCTAATTTGTTTGGTTCGCGGAAAAGAAAGGAAATGATATCAATTCCTTATTCTTTATTTTTCTTTAAAAAATTATAATTTCTATCGACGTTTTTTTTCGGTGTTTGAAAATAGCAAAAAAAATGGGAGAAAAAGTGAATAATTAAAGATGGAAAAGTGAATCATTGGCTGGATGAAGGAAACCATTTTCTTCTCTAATTTTTTTTTTTTTTCATTGGGAATCACTTTCCTTTCCTCCTCAATTCCTTTGGCACACAAACGTAGAAAAGTAAACTTTTCTTTCCCAACTCCATGATTTCGTTAACCAAACGAGACCTAAGTTCAATTGAAGACTACATCCCTTGTATCAAGATCACACTAAGTCCATGTTTGATTCACGGAATTATGACCTTAAAAAAGAAAACTCATTCATTTCATATGTTTGAATGCGTAGAAAAAATGAAGGAAAGAAAAATGAATCTCAAAGGAAAGGAAAAAAAATCAACTTTGAATGTCTATTAACTTTTAATGTTGTTTTCTAGTCTCTCGTGAGAGAAGTTATAAACAAATTGCTGCTGCAATGGCAAAACATAGATAAATCAAACACAACAGCAACGAAGAGTTGAAATTCTATGCTACACTTCAGGTATGCAAGTTTTGACTCACTATAATTTAATGTGTTCAAACGTTGTACCTTCTTGTTTTCTCCACAGCTAGCCCACTTTCCAGACTCATATATATATATATATATATATATATATATATATATAAAACAAATATGGTGTAAAATTACGAATTTTGGCTGATTTATTCATGTTCTTATATGTTTTGTTTGAAAATGATATATTCATGTTTTTGTTGAAATTTCTGACTAGAATGAAACAAAAAACATTAGGCAGGAGTGTAATGATTTTGTAAGGACACATGTACTTCAGTGTGTGGAAATATGATCCAGGATGTTAGAAGGAAATGGCTGCTTCAAGGCTAGGCTACGACAACGTTTTTGTTGGACAACCCACTCCCCAACAGGCTGTTAACACGCAGAGTGCTACTCAGCACCATTCTCAATTGCCGCCACCATACCGCCACCCTATAGGACAGCAGCCCAGGCCTGGATATGGGCAAACATATCCTTCTTATTTGCAGCAGCCTCCTTACCATGCTCCGCGTGGTCTTTACCTACATACTCAGTAGAGTTTTTACTTCGTGACAAATCTGAGTTTTTATTTCGTGACAAATTGAAACGGTACATGACGTGATGTTTGACGAAGTTAATCACATTCGATATTTTCATTTTAGCGAGTGGAATAGCTTCCGTTTATTTGGAAAAATAATCGATTATAGTCAGAATGAACCGATATCCTTTAGAAGAAGGTGGAGTGATTGGCCCGATAATGTCATCCCCTACGCTTCAAACGGCCAAGAGGCAACCGTTGGGTGTAGGAATTCTGACGGCTGGTGGATAAAGTCTGCGTGGATTTAGCATATCTGGCATTTTCTCGCATATTCAATGGTCACCGCTACCATCGTCGGCCAGAAATAATCCATTGTCCGAAGACGGTCATGTAGCTTTGGGCCGGATTGGTGAGTACCGCAGACGCCAATCGTGAGCTTCGCGGAGGGCCTGTTTCGCTTCTGTATTCGATAGGCATCGTAGCATAAGACTATCATAGGAACGGCAATACATCATTTTGGTAACCATATTATAATAGAACCGGAGGGCACGTCTTCTGATGGAAGTGGCTTCCTTTGGGTTCTCGGAGAGAATTTTATAGACCGCGTAGTCAATGAATGAAAGTCTCCAGTCCTGGATATTGGTATCTACTTCCGCCGCGTAGCACAGACACAGGCAGAGATTATTTACGGGACAGACCAGCTCTTGACCGACCATCGTGATTAGCTGATGGGTGTTGTTTGGAACTGCAAAGGAGGCAGCGAGACCTGCCAGGATGTCAGCTTCGACGTTCTGCAGCCGAGGGACGTATTCAATGAAGAATCCCTCGAAGGTTGAGATGATGCCAAGTGCGGCTTGGTGGTACGGAATCAGATCTTCGTGCCGGACTTCGTACTCGCCTCGGACTTGATTGACTATCAGCTTAGAATCGCCGTAGGGTTCCAGGTATTCCACTCCTACCTGTTTGGCGAGTTGGAGCCCAATGACCAACGTATTGTACCCTGCCACATTGTTGGAGCACAGCTTTGTGAGAGAGTAGGCACAGTTGATGACCAGACCGTATGGAGAGATTAACACTATCTCGACCCTCGCAATGATATCGTCTTTAGGCCCTGTTCTGCAGCACCAATGAAAAACATTTGCCAAACAGCTTCGCATGCAGTCAAGTTTGAGTATGCCACTTTGTCTGGAATCTCGTCGTAGAGTTACGAGATTTCTGGCACCGGATGTGTCACGACCCGATTCCTTAGAATCGTTGGGGCGTCCCCCGAATCATGATGTCGTGCGGGCCTGGGGTTGCGCCCGCACAAGGCTAAAGTATTTTGCATAGCAAGCACATATTCAGAGTACGCAGATAAATTGAAACACAGATTTAAAATATGGAAAAGTTCTCTGTATTGATAATGAACATCTATTAAAAACTCCTGAACGAGTCAGCTAATATGCCGAACGGCTTACAAAAGAGTTGACTCAAAATGAGATAGCAGTCCTGTACATTACATCCCTTTACTAAACTTCAAAAGATATAGACCTCCAGACTGGAGGATAGCTTTGCCACGGAGCTGCATTTGTGTATGAAGAGTTGCAGCTTCGGTCTTCAAAAGGCTTCAAGGGGCGCGGTGAAGATGCGCCAACAGCTGGACTGAATCGGGAAGACGACTTCGGCTCCTCGCTCGGTTCGCCTTGGTGCGGAGAACCTGTTTCAACGAGGGTCAGCATATCGAAACATGCTGGTGAAGGCGAGCTAGCTGAACTATACCAATTGACACGTTGTTTTAATGAAGCATGCATATTTGTGGGTTTCTATCTTGTCTTAGTTCATTTACAAGTAAGCAGCATATAGAATTTACTGAAATGAACGTACCACCGTTCGGTGGATTTTACTTGACCGTCTGAATTACCTGCACATACTTACCATGCCTTTCCTGCCACGAAGACACAAGTTAGTATGCAACAGATTTAAATATACATAGAGATCACTGGCGTGGTGCCACGAGGGACAGGTTATAGTCTCAAGGCAAAGTGACGTGCAACGCGGGTGGCGATCCCAGCTGCATAATACTTGCCGGGTAACATACGACTATACATACGTTCCGTCCGGATCGGATCGGTCCCAGCGCCCCGGTGACCATCCGCGGAACTCATAACATACCTTGTGCACAAGTTGTCCGTGATCGAATAGCACTCATAGAATAGTTTCATAGCATAACGGTTTGCATAGTCTTCCGGACAGTTTATTTCATAACTAGCATTCAGGATGATAACCGTTCATAAGTTTAGTTGACAAGCATAATGAACCAAGTCTATTCTCTTTTATCTTGGTTTCTTTTATTATTACTTGGTATCGTTTGATCGGGGCAAAGGAGTGAAGCTTGGAAGCAGGGCTAGCTAATCGGGTTGGTAGCCACTCACTTAGATTATTGGAAAGGAGATGGAAAGAGGCGCTTCACGACTCCGCTTGCAGGCCGCCTACTGCTCGTTCACCTGCACACGAACAGCTCGATTAATACTTCTTCCTCTCTTTCCAATCTCGGAATAGAAGTGCAGTTCAATGAACGAAAATAATGAAAACCATCAAAACCGTTCAAGGAAAACAAGCAAATCCCAAAACCAACTCAAAGCACGAAAGCAACAAGCGACATCAAAAACTGAGGCAATAAAAGATAGCAGCGGAGAGATCCCTCCTGACTCTGCCGCTAAGCCGATCCTTGGGGCACAGTCCACTGAATATGGGAATCGATTCCGAAGAAACAAATCCATAACGAGGACGAGTTCTTAATTCAATCTATCCTGATCGAACGTTACCGACTTGTGTTTCTTAGCCGCGCTCTCCGTACCGGAAGAACGGGGCGCTACATCCTACCCAACCAATTAGAAGTTTCGTCCCGAAACTTAGGAATAGAACCAACCGTTAGGGATTATTGGGTTGAGGCAGGAGCTTAGAGGGGAGTGGACAATCTCGAGCTACATGGCCTGGCCCGCCACAGTTGAAGCATAGACCTTTTCTGCTGTAACATCTATCAGTAGTGTGCCCACGTCTTCTACAAAAATCACAGTATGGTCTCTGGTTCCCTTTGTGATGACCACCGTCGTTATGACGTTTTGCAGCATTGTTTCCTCCATCGTTGCCTTGGCGTTTGTGACTGGATGTATGCACAGCGCCGGCAGAAACGTGAGGATATTATAGTTCGAGAGATAGGGCGTGATTCATGACTTCACGCATTATCCCGTACTGATTATTGACCACGTGCGAATGGATGGCAGGGCGTAGTCCACCTTCAAACCTTCTGGCTCGACTCGCTGCATCAGGTAAATAGGCCCTAGCGAATTTGAAGAGTCGGTTGAATTCGGCGGAGTACTGCTTCACAGTCATACTGCCCTGCCTCAGTTGCACGAAATCATTTTCCATTTGACGTTGTACTGGAGGGGGTATAAACACCTCTTCGAACGCGGCACGAAAGGTCATCCACGAGATCGCCTCCTCTCCGTGATCAAATTGGAGAGATTGTCGATGCACGTTCCACCAATCGTGTGCGTTAAGGCAGAGCTGTAGTTGCGCGCAGGCGATGCGCTTATCTTCGGGGACCTCTAGCAGAGCGAAGTAATCTTCAAGCTCGGCTAGCCAATCTAGAGCTACCACTGGGTCCTCAGTCCCGTTGAATGGGGTATTGCAGACTTTCTTGAAGTATCCCAAGTTGAAGGCAGTCACGTCCCTCGGCCTTGGAATTTGTGGCGTCTCTACTTCAAGCACGGGCTGTTCCACCGGAGTCGTTGCTGTTGCGACGGAATGGTTGGCAGCCGAAGTCTGAACGATATGTTGCAGGGCATATACCTGCTTCTGTTGGACTGAGAATCGGGTCTCTAGATTGCTCTCGAGCTTGGCTTGGCGAGCATCATCTCTTTGTCGTTGTGTTTCTAGCATTTGTAGCACCCGCTCAAGCGGGTCGACTTGAGACATGCCTCGTTGGCTTCGAGAGCTTCCCGAAGTGCCCGAACTACTTTCTTGTGTTTCGTTCGGTGCTAGCACTGCAGATTGCGCTGGATCTATTCCTTCAAAAGAAGGTAAATTACATTAGAATCATAATATATTATGGACTTATTGCATGAACGTATCTCATTTTGGCCTAGCGAGTTCAAGAGTTCGCACAGAAATTGATCGTTAAAGGAACTTTTCCAGCACGAAGTCTAAGGAACTTTGAATCTGTGCTCTGATACCACTATGTCATGACCCGATTCCTTAGAATCGTTGGGACGTCCCCCGAATCGTGATGCCGTGCGGGCCTGGGGTTGCGCCCGCACAAGGCTAAAGTATTTTGCATAGCAAGCACATATTCAGAGTACGCAGATAAATTGAAACACAGATTTGAAACATGGAAAAGTTCCCTTTATTGATAATGAACATCTATTACAAACTCCTGAACGAGTCAGCTAATATGCCGAACGGCTTACAAAAGAGTTGACTCAAAATGAGATAGCTGTCCTATACATTACATCCCTTTACTAAACTTCAAAAGATATAGACCTCCAGACTGGAGGATAGCTTTGCCACGGAGCTGTATTTGTGTATGAAGAGTTGCAGTTTCGGACATCAAAAGGCTTCAAGGGGCGCGGTGAAGATGCGCCAACAGCTGGACTGGATCGGGAAGACGACTTCGGCTCCTCGCTCAGTTCGCCTTGGTGCGGAGAACCTGTTTCAACGAGGGTCAGCATATCGAAATATGCTGGTGAAGGCGAGCTAGCCGAACTATACCAATCGACACGTTGTTTTAATGAAGCATGCATATTTGTGGGTTTCTATCTTGCCTTAGTTCATTTACAAGTAAGCAGCATATAAAATTTACTGAAATGAACGTGCCACCGTTCGGTGGATTTTACCTGACCGTCTGAATTACCTGCACATACTTACCATGCCTTCCCTGCCACGAAGACACAAGTTAGTATGCAACAGGTTTAAATATACATAAAGATCACTGGCGTGGTGCCACGAGGGCCAGGTTATAGTCTCAAAGCAAAGTGATGTGCAACGCGGGTGGCGAGCCCCGCTGCATAACACTTGCCGGGTAACATATGACTATACATACGTTCCGTTCGGATCGGATCGGTCCCAGCGCCCCGGTGACCGTCCGCGGAACTCATAACATACCTTGTGCACAAGTTGTCCGTGATCGAATAGCACTCATAGAATAGTTTCATAGCATAACGGTTTGCATAGTCTTCCGGACAGTTTATTTCATAACAAGCAAATTCCATACTTAGCACGATTCATAGCACAGTTATAAACGAACTAGCATTCAGGATGATAACCATTCATAAGTTTAGTTGACAAGCATAATGAACCAAGTCTATTCTCTTTTATCTTGGTTTCTTTTATTATTACTTGGTATCGTTTGATCGGGGCAAAGGAGTGAAGCTTGGAAGCAGGGCTAGCTAATCGGGTTGGTAGCCACTCACTTAGATTATTGGAAAGGAGATGGAAAGAGGCGCTTTACGACTCCGCTCGCAAGCCGCCTACTGCTCGTTCAACTGCACACGAACAGCTCGATTAATACTTCTTCCTCTCTTTCCAATCTCGGAATAGAAGTGCAGTTCAATGAACGAAAATAATGAAAACCATCGAAACCGTTCAAGGAAAACAAGCAAATCCCAAAACCAACTCAAAGCACGAAAGCAACAAGCGACATCGAAAACTGAGGCAATAAAAGATAGCAGCAGAGAGGTCCCTCCTGACTCTGCCGCTAAGACGATCCTTGGGGCGCAGTCCACTGAATATGGGAATCAATTCCGAAGAAACAAATCCATAAAGAGGACGAGTTCTTAATTCAATCTATCCCGATCGAACGATACTGACTTGTGTTTCTTAGCCGCGCTCTCCGCACCGGGAGAACGGGGTGCTACAGGATGGGCTGCCAGAAAGTCGGCCAGTGCTTGACCCTTGATGGCTTTCTGCGAAACAAACACAATATCGTATGGAGATAGTAGTATTTCCTAGGTAGCCAAGTTGGAATTGAGCGCCCCTAGTTTGTTCATGAGGACTCTGAGGAAATTGACCCACGAGATTACATGAATGGTTTGTCCAGCCACGTAATATCGAGTCTTCTGGATAGCAAATACTAGATCAAGGCATTCCTTCTCAACGGGGGTGTACATATGCTCTGCGCCAACCATCATTCGGCTAAGATAATAGATGGCTTGCTCGTGGCCTGCATCACTCTTCTGGGCTAGTAGAGCACCAATGCAGTGATCCATCGCACGTACATAAATTAGGAAAGGCTTCCCCACGACCGGGGCTACCAACACTGGAGGGTTTGATAGGTATCCCTTGATGTCGTCGAACGCACGTTGGAACTCTTCATTCCAGATAAAGGAGGCACATTTCTTTATGAGCTGGGTAAACGATCGACAACATCCAGAGATGTTTGATATGAACCTCCTGATATATACCAACCTTCCTTGAAGGTCGCAGAGGTTTCAGAGGTTCCTTGGCGGATTCATCTCAAGGATTGCTTTAGTTTTGTTGGGGTCTATATGAATACCCCGTGAAGTGATGATAAACCCCAAAAATTTATCGCTGGAGACTTCCATAAAGGATTTGGTATGATTCATCTTAAGGTGGTGTGCACGCATCAGGTCAAACACAGTCCTCAAGTCTCGGAAGTGATCATCTTTAGAGCGGCTTTTGACAGCGATGTCATCAACATAACACTCTATCGTCTTACGCAGATGTTCACAAAAAATGGTGCTCATAGCTCACTGGTATGTAGCACCCACGTTCTTTAGACCGAAGGACATAACCGTGTACCAGTATACTCCTATCGGTATTCGGAATGATGCATGTTTCTCGTTATCAGAAAATATCTTGATTTGATTGTAGCCTGAGAATCCGTCCATGAAGGACATGTTCTCGAAGCCACAAGTGTTTTCGATCATTATATCGGTGATCGGAAGGGAAATTCGTCGTTGGGGCACGCCGAGTTTAGATTGCGGAAGTCAATGCAGAATTGAAACTTCTTATTCTTTTTGATGACATGTACGATGTTAGCCACCCACTTTGGGTGTTGTTCATCGTGGATGAAGCCACTAGCTATCATCTTGTTGACTTCAACTTCAATAGAATTTATTATGTCTGGTCAGAACCGTCGCTGTTGTTGCTTGACAGGCTTAGCCTTTGGCAGGATGTTGAGCTTGTATACCGCGATTTAGGGGTTCAGTCCTACCATGTCTTCGTAACTCCAAGCAAAGACATCAATATATTCTCTGCCGAGCTGTGGTAGTGATTCTTGGTCTTCGTCAGACAGACTTTTGCTGACGAAGATAGGCTTTGAGAAGGTCTCGTCGCCTAAATTATCTTGTACAACTTCGTCCTCAGTAAGAGGTTCTCGTTGCTCAAACAGCATCTCCCATTGGGAGTCTAGGCGTTGGGTCCATGGATCTACTTTAAAGAGTTCGAGTGGATCCTCATTGCCTTCCTCAGGGTCAGCTGACACTATGTTGGCGGACAATATTTGTCTGAGCGTCTCCCCGATACTGACGTCAGAGTCCCAAGTGGAAGATTCCGAAGAGTGAGAGTGCACATTGCTTATTCATCTGAGCCATCGGGGTTGTAGGAGGCATTACATATCTTAAGTCATGCTTGGTCTTATGGTAGTAATCCTCGGACTTGCCTGTATGAGAAGACAGATGCAGAGGCAATCGTCGCCCTTGTCGTAGTTTAAGCCTTAGTGGCCTTCAAATCGTACCACATCTTCTAGATAAGGTTCTTGACTTGAGAGCTATACTGGTGGAATGATATCTTGTCGGCATCGAATTCTGGATCCAGTTGGCCACCGCCAGGGATATCAGAGTATGTTCCATGGAAATCACCGCCTTTCCGGAATGCCGGATAGTTGTATAGGTCTAGGGGATTACTACCCCCAGCTTTTGTAACCCCAGGGGTCCTGAGAAAAAACTACCCCCAGTAGTTGATAGCTTTTTCTTTGAGCGGGTACCTTGGAAAACACCTTCCGCAGGTCCCGCTGTTGGTCCCCCTCGTAGTCGTCTTCTCAATGTGCTGGTTGAGAGTAATGGACTGGGGGCGCTGGACTTCCTTCCTCCCACGATGGAAGGGGCCTTCTGCGTAGAGTAACATGAGGGAAATAGTAGCTTCTCCTCTGGTGTTTGTACATGATATCCTGGTTGTTGCCGGATAGGTACCTTCGGATGCAGTCGTTGGAACACTGACTGCCTGTTTGTAGGTACTGCCACTTTGTTGCGACAGCAATTGATGATAATTTTGGCGTAGTGATGTCCTGGGGAGGACACTTCATATGCTGTAGTTGATTCCTTCGCTTTGTGCTTGTGATTGATCACGTTGGGTAAGTCAAGCGAGGGGTGATTCACCTGTGCACCCTTCTAATGAGCCCAGGTAGACCGAACACATGGGTGAGTAGGTATTAATTTTTCTTTTCGACCTGGGGTTCGTACAAGAACTTGCCCCGGGTTGCTGGTGGAAGACTCTTTAGACTGACGCAGTCCAATTGCCGCTACGGGCTAGACCCATGGGTCAGTTTTGTACCACTTTTCGTCAGAGGCGCGCATTACGGTTAGCGGTACCTGTTGACTGTCAGTCGTATGAGCAATTGCTTGAGCTGGGCGAGCTCGGATTGCCCAAGACTTTTTTGCCCTAGCACGCGCCGGTGTGTAGTATGAGGAGTCCAAGTTCACCTCTTTCCTTTTCTCAGAAAGGCGCATGGAGTCAGCGCTGCGTGAGATTCGGTCGAAGATGGAGGTTCTGCTAATGTGCTGGCCGCATATAGACATTTGTATGCGGTTGTCGACCGGTGTCGCATGTGGACTTTTGCCTGCGGCGACCGACTTAACGGCTTCTACTATGGCCGCATAGCACGTGCTTTAGCACCCAAACTTCTGGCATCGTAGTATTTTCCTTTGTTAGAGTTTGGACGTTGTGCACCTTTTTCGACTGTCGCATGGACAGGGTCAGCCTGGGTGGACGCATGAGGCGCGTCATTAGCTACAGAGAGAGAAGTGGGGAGCGCATGCTCCGCAGTTGAGTAAGACACAACGGCCTTCGCTACCCATGTCTTGCTGGTCTTATTAGGCTTTGCTTGCCTTGGAGAAGGATTTGCGCTTTCCTCAGAGAGCATCTCCTCGAAAGCCTGCTGGTCATAGCGAACCACCAGCATCCTTTGTGTTGATCCGAGCTTGGCTGCGTCGGATTGCGTCACAATTTTCTCATCAAAGTAGAATTAGTTCCCCAACAGGGTCGCCATCTTATTCGTCATTAAATGTGAGTTCTTATAAACTTTGTATTTAAGGAACGAAAAGAGTATAAAGAATCATAAGCAGAATTATCTAAGTACAATATTTTGATCTGGTGTGTGACGATGGAGGTTTGAGAAGTGCAGGACTCTTTTGATCCGTTGACGATCTGATGCTGGGTGAAGAAGTTCTTTTGTTCTCTCCTTGCTTGTCTTTGTATGCTCTCTCTGTATTGCCCGGGGGCGGTATGGTCTCTCTGAAGCAGAAATAATCTGCCATTGGAACATCCAATTTGCTCCTATTTATAGCCATCATGTTGGTGGGCTATAGGTGCCGCATATGCTTCTGTTTGGTGGCCGCAGGAAGCTCCTTCAACATAATATGGTTTCAACTGTAGGAGCATATGATGGGCATGTTGCCATATTTGTTTCATCCTTAACAGGATGTTGTTGGGTCCGGACCGGGCTGCCACGTAGAGTTTGTTAAGATTTATTGTTGCTGAGGATCTGGACGGTTCTCATCCTCTGTGTGCGTGACTTGGTCAGTTTGACCCGTGGTCTGCACTTGGTTGGAGAAAATCGGATGTCATGTCAAGTCCTTCTGCGGCCCAAGCTGCTTTGGTTGTTTTGGGACGCATGGACGTCGTCTTTCTGGACCGCAGGGTGACCCGGCGGCCTGATTTCTTCTGAACTTTTCTTTTGGAACGCATGGTTGTTGGACGTATGGATCATATTTTCTATGCGTCTATAACATCCTGGATCATTTTCACACACTGAAGGACCGTGTCCTCACAAAATCATTATACTCCTGCCTAATGTTTATTATTTTATCCTATTCAGAAAATTCAACAAAGAATATTAAGCTATCATTTTCAAACAAGAGATATAAGAACATGAATAAAACTGCCAAAATTTGTAATTTCATACATGTTTGTTACATTCAGATATAAATATTTACATGTGAGTCTGGAAAGTAGGCCAGCTGTGGAGAAAATAAGATGGGCAACGTTTGAATGTATTAAATTCCTAGTGAGTCAAAACTTGCATACCTGAAGGGTAGCATAGAACTTCAACTCTTCGTTGATGTTGTCTTTGATTTCTCTATATTTTGCCACTGCAACAGCAATTTGCTTCTAACTTCTCTCACGAGAGACTGGAAAACAACATTCAAAGTTAATAGTTGCGTCATGTTTGGATGTGTTAGGTTGAGAATATAAAAAAAAAATCTTAGTTTATTTAGTTTTTCATAAATACCCTTCCATGCTTCTAGGAATTCAATATTTTCATAACCATGTTTGGTTAGATTAAGTTAAAAATATGAAAAAAGAATATTAGTTTATTTAGTTTTTCATAAATATCATTTCATGCTTCTATTACCAAAATTTACATTTTTGGGATAAAAGTTAAAATTTTGAAAATAAAATGAGGGTGTTCTTGTCCAAACAAAATATTCAAACAACATTCCTACAAAAGCAAAACTATTCCAAAGGGGGACTTGAAAATTACTTTCCCACAACAATAGGAATATGAAACCCCTCATATTTTCTCCTAATTCTCAATCCTAAACATACCAAACAAGGGTAAAAAATCTAAAATCCATTTCTAAGCCTCCAAAATTTGAACCAAATGTCCCCTAAGAGATTGGATTCATCTCAAAGACATTAAGCCAAAGCAGGAAAATGAGTAACTCTAGATACAAAAATTCTACAATCAGAGGGATATTTGAAACAACGACGCACATAAAAAATAAGATAATGAATCAAGATCATGCTCGACGAAGGAGACAATAGTGTCCACCACCAGATCTGTGCCTCCAAGGATAGAGCTAGAAATTATTCAAAGAAGAGACTGATGCAAAAAAATATCATGAAAATAAATAAATTCCTTAGCATATTATTTTAAAACAACATTTTTTTTAGCATATTGTGATAAAACAAAATATTTTCAAATAGTACTGCTGCTGAGATTTAAACTCGGCCCACCACAACCCCATACACTTTAACCACTACACCAAAACAATTTCTTGTTACCTAGTAAAAATTAGTTTTTTTTATGTTTAGTCCGGACTATAGTCAGGATCAGTCCAGCGTATGTTCCACCACTATGCGCCTCCCACGAGCCGAGTGTCGACTGGTAAGCTTCCTCTCCTTCATCTTTCTCGATTTATCTGACCCCTCTCTTTTCTCAGATACCATGTCTCTCTTCGTAAAAAAAAAGGCTAGCTAAGACTGAGTATATTAAAATTTTCTGATATCCTATTCTCTTTTCGTCAATTCATCCCTTGTCCCTGTGTTCCTCAGTCAGCATTGATACTTGAGTACTTGAGAGAGTGTGTATACGAAGAAAAAGGAGAGAATAAGTGAGTGACATTCCCAGTCCCGAATGCTAATTTTTTTTACTGGCTACAAGTGCTTTTTTTGCACAAGAAATGAAGGGAACCACATGAAATGATAAAATTATTTTAGTTTTGGTAGTAGTGTATGGATGAAATAATGAGATAAAGATTAAAATTATTGTTGTATTCCTTCTGTCTCAAATGACTGAGTTTTATACAAAATGACAAAAAATTTAAAGATAAGAAAGAGTAACAATGGAAAAGATATAGTCACTACATATCCTAACAATAGTAATATCTCCAATAACAATAACTAACATTATCTCCAATACTCTCCCTCAAGTTAGAGCATAGAGATCAAGAATGCCCAACTTGGGAAGGAGATTACTAAACGACTGACGACCTAACGCCTTGGTGAACATGTCTGTCGGTTACTCCATAGAAGGAAGATGAGAAGTCACAACTGTGCCTGCAAGGACTAACTCACAAAATAAGTGACAATCGATCTCAATATGCTTGGTGCGCTCATGAAAGACCGGATTCACAGCGATGTGAAGAGCAGCCTGACTATCGCAAAATAGTCTAACCGGAGTAGAATACGAGATGCCAAGCGACCGTAGGAGCGATCGAAGCCAAAAGATTTCACAACACGCGCTGGCCATAGACTTGTATTCACCTTCTACAGAGGACCGGGATACAGTGGGTTCCTTCTTGGTCTTCCAAGAGACAGGTGAGAGCCCAAGAGTAATAAAATAACCGGTCACAGATCGACGAGTGCGAAGGCAGACAGCCCAGTCTGAATCACAATAGGCCATAAGTGTGAGACCGATTGCACTTGAGAGATGTAAACCCTGACCTGGATGCCCCTTTAAATACCAAAGAATACGTAAAGCTGCTATCCACTGTTCCTCCTTTAGCTGATTCATAAACTGAGATAAGGTATGAACAACGAAGCTTAACTCCGGTCTCGTGATTGTGAGGTAGATGAGTCGTCCAATAAGACGACGATAGCTATCGGGGCACAAAAAATTTGGACCAAAAGCGGCCGTAAGCTGGTGATTGGGGTCCATAGGCGAATCAATAGGCTTGGAACTGAGTAGACCATCTTCAGCAATAATCTCAAGGGCATATTTTCGTTGAGACACAAAAATGTCTGATGATTTACGAGCAATTTTTAGACCAAGAAAGTACTTGAGAAGACCAAGATCCTTCATATGGAAACAAGTGCTCAAGTAATTCTTGAAAGCTGATATAGCAGAAGGATGGTTGCCTGTAATAATCAAATCATCCACATATATGAGCACGTGAAGAACATTACCGTGCCGTTGTAGTGTGAGTAAAAAATAATCAGCATAGCTCTGTTGAAAGCCGAATTGACGAAGCACAGCAACAAGCTTCGAGAACCAATTCCTAGTAGCTTGTCGTAGGCCATAGAGTAATTTTCGCAGATGATAGACTTTCCCTGGAGAAGCCTGCGAGTAACTCGGGGAGGGGGTGTCATGTAAACAACTTCATCCAAGTCCCCATGGAGGAAGGCATTATGAACATCCATCTGATGTATCTCCCATCCACGTATGGCAGCTACAAGAGAAAGATCCTAACAGTGACCATCTTCGCAACTGGAGGAAAGGTCTCATTGAAATCAATGCCTTCAACCTGCTTGTTGCCTAAAACGACGAGACGAGCTTTGTAGCGCTCAATATCTCCATTAGATTTGTACTTGATACGATAGACCCACTTATAGCCGATAGCTTTCTTTCCTGCAGGCAAGGATGTCAGGTCCCATATCTGATTTCTGTCAAGGGCATCTAACTCACTCTGCATTAATTACAGTACGCCAGTGAGCATGAATAACGACCTCCAAAAAATACAACGGTTCGTGCCCTACGGTTACATCGGCTAAAAACTTGGTGTGATGGTTAGAGAACCGAGCACAAAAAACATATGCAGCTCCCTCTGATGATGGTGTGAGTGGAAAGCCTGGAGGAGGGTGGGGATCATGAATAATCACGGAGCAAGACAAAAGGCTGTCGAGACCTGGTGCCCCGTTGGACTTCAGCCACGGGGTCGCTCCCCTTGTCGACTGGAGGCAAGTGGTCGGGGCCGTGCTCTGGCGAGGCCAATCTAGATGAGCTGTTGTCCCCCTGTCGATGGAAGAAAAGTGGTCGGGGCCGTGCACTGGCGAGGCTGACTGAGATGGGTTGCTGCTCCCTCTGATGATGGGAGCCAGTCCAGGACATCAAATACCACCTGATGAGGAGGCATCGCAGGCTGGAACGCCGGCCCTAATGATGTCTGAAAAGGGAATACATCCTCAAAGAAGATGACGTCTCTGGAGTAGAAGACCTTTTTGGTCTCGAGATCCAACAAGCTCCAACCACGCTTACCAACTAGATACCCCAAAAATATATATTTTTGACTATGGGCAGCAAACTTGTCCTTGGACCAGGGCAGACGCGAAGCAAAGTATAGGCAACCAAACACCCTGAGATAGAAATATGTCGGTTCATGGCCAAACATGAGTTGGTAGGGAGTCTTGTTTTGTAGAAGTGGAGTGGGTGTTCTATTGATTAAGTAACAAGCTATAAGAACGCATTCTCCCCAAAATTGAAGAGGAAGAGAAGCCTGAAAATGTAGTGCTCTAGCCACATTGAGAAGATGACGATGCTTATGTTCAACACGCCCATTCTGCTGAGGCGTATACATGCATGATATTTCAAAGAGAATACCGTGGTTAGCAAAGTAATCCTTTAGACGTAGAAACTCAGTTCCGTTGTCAGACCGAAAATGCTGAACCTTCTTATGAAACTGAGTCTGAACCATTGCACAAAATTGCTTGATCAAGGCAGCAACGTCAGACTTATGTAAATCCCCTCGATTTATTCTGTAGATAATTAGGGTGGATTTAGAAAATTTTGGTTTTTGGTAGAAGATGTCGAGGTTTAGAGTAGAGATAAGTTTATCTGGTATTTAATTCAATTAATTAAACGCTTGGCGTGCCCTATCATTGCTTGATTATCGGAGCCCAATATCAGTCCATAAATACTTTCGACTTGACTCGTCAAATTAGGCACTGGACTTTTCCGTCGATCAAAATTAGCTTTTCGTTGTGCTCTAAATTAATTGCACAATTTTCCGAAATCGTAACTCATATTTAATTCCGTGTCGGACACTTGTGTCGTTACCCTAAATTTTGAGATACCAACTTAACCCGTTGAGCCGGACCAACTAAAGTGTCCAAGACTGACTCCAAGCCCTCACCATTTTTGGCCTTTGCGTCATTCCCGGATTTTGACCCCAAGTGCCCCCAATTAATTTAAATTCGCGGGACACTTTATTTGTATTTAAATCGGGGATACCAACTTTGTAAATCCTATTTTTAATCCTAAATTAATTCCAATGCTTTTTTAATTAAACCCGTGCCTAACGCACAACACCCTCTCACCATGAAAATTGCTAAACTTATTTTTCCCCATAATTTTTGTGTCATTTTATGTGTCCATGCAATTTTTCGTATTTACGGGGCTAAGTTGCAATTATTAAAATTATGTGTCATCACCCTATTGGCTATGAACAATGGAGAGGTCCCAAAATGGGGTCCCATTCTCACCCATCCATTCACCCTTCATGAAGAAACCCACTTTTCTTCATGACAAATCTTGGACCTCTATTTTTGATGGGCTAATCTACACCCTCCATCATTTCACAAACTCCCCTATAAAATATCCTATCACCTCACCCTCACCCTCACAAACCCCAAGGCCGGCCCTAATCCCAACACATGGAGAATCCCACCCTCTTTCTCTCTCTCCCTCCTCCATTTTATTCTCCATATATATTTTCTTCTTCTCATTCCTTTAAACTTCTTCTTCACCTTCTTCCTGGAGAACTTCCCCGGTCGGCCGACCATAGCAGCCCGACTCCGGCGGCTGACCGTCGCGGCCTGACTCCGGCATCGCCCACCCAGCAGTTCCCCTCCGGCCGCTGTCCAACTTCGACCCGCGCCGCTCCGGCCAGCGTAGCTGACCCGCTGTACAATCAGTCCCCCGCGGTTGTCCGCAGCAGCTCGCCCGCACAGCTCCCGCCGACGACCGGTCGGTTCACTTCTTCCCTTGGCCGACCGGCCTGTGCTCCCGACGCCGACCAGACCGACGGAGCAGAACAGCAGCCCCGCTCCGGCGGTGCATCCCCGCATAGCTCTGCGGTGCCGCCACCCAAATCCTAGTCAATCTTGCACAGCGACTCCGGTGCAGCTCCTACTCCGGCTCGGCCATCCCCCGCCCACTGCCGACAGACCACCATTAGATCCCGACCGGCCGGCTGTCTACAGCAGCCCCCGACCGGCCTGCTGTGCACCCGGCTGACCCGCGTAGCTCCGGCTGAGCGGGCCTCCTCCACTCCGACTTCCCACGCCCACACACCATTGCCCCATCACCACAGCCGGCTACCACCATCTTCACCGAGCACCACCTTACTCCGGCCTCCTCCCTGACCAGTTCATTATCACCACCACCGCCAGCTTCCATTATCACCACCCTCGGCGTTCCCTGCCACCGAGCACCACCCTACTCCGACCAACGAGCCTCGTCGAGGTATCGACTCTCCCCTCCCTTGTCATTAAATTCCAGAATTTAATACCCTTTTTAAATAAGATTTATTTATATGTATAGTTGTGTGAAATATTGTTAGGGTGATATATATAATGTGGATATATATGGTTAGTATGGGGAGTACTTGAACTATGTGATTAAGGGATTACATTGGGTAAGGCTAGTGATGAATAAGGGAATGTGGATTTTAAATGACTTAAGGTTGGGTTTGATGAGGTTTAATATAATTTAGTGTTTATGTAGTGTAGTAAGACAATGAACCATGTGTTTAATAACATTTGTTTAAGGGGTTTTTATACAGGTCATAATATGGAATTGATGGTTAACTGCAGGGTTGATATTTAGGCTTAATTCAGGTTATATATGATTGGGGAGGATATGGATAAATGAGGGTTTATGTATGTATCAAGTTTTAGGGGCTGATACGATTGTTCCAAGCAATTGACGGTTAATTGAGGAGCAGGTTAAATGGTAGTAAAATGATACAGTGATAACAAAACAGTGGTTATTTGTAGAGCTAATATTTGATGATGAATTTAAGTGAGTAGTAGCTAGGTTATTGGAAAGCGGCATTCAAGTATTAAATCAATGGTTTGTATAATCGAGGGTTTAATTGATTAATAATTAATTTATTCGAGGATGATATATTTATACGTGCATATTAACGTCAGTAAAAACTAGGGAAAAATTTGAGGATGATCACGACTTGAACTACTGAGAAACATCATGAGGAACATTAGAGATTAAGGGTTGGGTCTGATGATATTGTACAGGCGAATGATTTGGAGATAGGTATTATTCAGATCAAGGATCAGAGATTGAGGACTGTGAAATTGGTAGTAACTATTCGAGTTTGAGACTGAGTTTAGGTATAGATGTGTGACGCAACCCTGCCTGTCATGGAATAGATTATTAATTATTGGTTTGTATCTCATCTCTAGGTACTACGGGACCTGAGGACTTGGACGTGGTACCGGATCCCCGTCATCAGCAGCCAAGTGTACCTTGCCATCCTGTATTTCAGATTACAGATACTTGTTGTTCTTGATGTACCTTGTGCACGTATTTATGTTGACGTTCGATACCTCACGACCTGATCACAACCGGGTGCTGACGTTCGTCGTAACATCTTAGAATAAATACTAGATACTTTGTAGTACCTCGATGCACGTACCTGAGTACATCGATACCCCAAGACACACTCATACACTATGATCGTGCCAGATTCATGTATCCTGATACTGACATCATGACCAGAGACTGGGACGACCTTAGGGTCACGTCTGTTGAGTTACTTCCGTGAGTCGAGACTGTTAGATAGAGGTTCAGGTTCAGCGCACCATCATTGACCGCTTGAAAAGGGGAAGACAGTTACTAGACGTTTGGGCTACTCTGCACGCGCTTATATATGTATATGTAATGATCCTGTTTTCTAGAGTAGTGTATCACCCGTGTGTCTCTGTGCTCGGAGCTACGGTATGCCCCGTGTGTCTCTGTGTTCGGAGCTACGATTTTATTTTGGACAGCCCACGCGTCGAACATTGTCTTTAAACTGTGTCACACTAGTTTAGTTATGATAGAGTACCATGTCGTGCACTTGTACTTTCTGTTACCTGGCTTGTTGTATTTTGTACCATGTTACGTCCCTCTGAGAACCTGGTTCCCTGCCAGTTTTGCAGCATAGGTGATCACGGAGCATTTGGAGTGGCTGTTGGAGTTGCATGTCTTGCGAGCATGGTACTAGGTACTCACATCTTATCTACCGGCATTATGTTTATTTTATATTGATTATTCATCTGCTGTTGTAGCCTAGTTTTTATAGATTCATACTTCTTCTCGAGTCTATTCGAGTTAGTGTGTTATTTGGGCAGCCGACTCTAGCACATATAGCTCTTTCTTGTATACTGCTGTACATTGTGGATTGAGACATAGAGGTTTATATTTGCGGGAAATCTAGATTGTGCCCTTTATATTTTACAGCTTATACGTATTCGAGTCAGACCAGAGTCTGGTCGAATGCGTAGCTGGCGTATTACGTATTCCTGGTCCTACGTATTTTGGGACAGGGGCATGACATGTTTTTGTGGTAGCCCATGCAGGTCCGATTTAAATCATCTTGGTCACCTGACTGTGCCAAGCGAGCCTGCAAATTAGGAATAGATGTTATGATTGTTGAATAGGATCTCAATCCATAATCGATTTTAAAATCTCTTTGTATGTGATTATCGCCCTTGGACTTCCAATTTGTATTCGTTCAATCTTCGTCAATATCACTATCCTTGTTTCTCGTCCCCTATTGTTCGGGGAGACGAATGCTTGTGACTGATGAATTCCCTCTAGAAGAAGATCGAAGACCAGACGACAGAAGACAAAATTCGTATACCTTTCTCTGAGAAGATTGTTACTTTATCAGGATAGATTGATGGGTTCTTGGATTCTAGAACTGGTGTGGAAGGTTGCCAAGAGAGTTGGACCTAGTAGTACCCTACCCGTGCTTGAGGTAACAGTGATTTTAGGAGTACTGCGAGCTAGAAGGATTGTTGATCATGACTTAGAATAATTTACGGAAATGCATAGCCTGATGATGGAAACTAGTGGTTGTATATGATAGCAATACTAGGAATGACATTATGGACTAGAGGATATAAAATTTCAAGCTCTCACTTGAAAGATGATGATCTAATACCAAAAATTTTAGTATGTGCTTGGATGACATCATTATTATAATTGCACTATGTGACTTGGAGAGATGAATAACGAAAAGAAGAAATTTGAGGAATAAAATTTTAGGAAAAATTTTGAGGAGAAGGGAATTATACATTTGGCAAGGAATTTTTTTTTTTTTGAGGATTGATGTTGGAAACAGGACGGAAGAAATTATTTTGAGGTTTAGTCTAGACTATAACCTTATCCTAGACATGGATTGATTGAGCCAATACCACGTGACGCGATATTGTCGACGTGATTACATTATTTATGACTACCAGATTACCCTGAGTTTGAGATACTTCAGGGAGCCCGGGAGCATGGTGCCCCTCTACCTTAGAGACACACATTGTAGAAGGTGAACCAGTGTACCCCGGTATTATATCAGGGTTTGAGGATGTGTTTCTAGAGAATTTTTCGGGCCTGCCACATGACAGAAAGAGTTGTTACAGAGTTGACTCCAAGAGCCGAGACAGTTATTTTCCCGTCTTCAGAGTAGCACCGATAGAGTTGGTTGAGTTGAAGGTCCATCGTGGAGGATCTCTTAGACAAGGGTTTCGGTCGGACTAGTATTTTTCCATGAGAAGCAACCATCTTATTGTACCAAAGAAGGACGGGACGGTACGTTGCATAACGATTGCAGGGCATTAAATGCCGTAGCGATAAAAAGCAAGTACCCTTGATGCGCATCGAAGATTAATTTGAATCAGCTAAGTGGCACATATGTATTTTGAAGATCGATCTCAGATCCAGTTATCATCAGATCAAGGTACGGAGAGAGGACATCCCGAATACGGCCTTTCGGACGAAGTATGGCCACTATGAGTTTTTAGTCGTGCCGTTTGGTTTAGCCAACGCGCCAGCAGTAAGTATGAGCCTAATGAACAGTATTTTCCACCAGTACTTAGATAAGTTCATGGTGATAATTATCGATAACATATTGGTATGTTCCAAGAGTCAGGAGGAGCATGAGAGACATCTCAGGATCGTGTTGGAGACGCTGAGACAGGAGAGACTGTAGGCCAAGCTCAGCAAATATGAGTTATGATTAGATAGAATAGATAGTATACGCATCAGGACGACTAAGGGTGCGTGAGAAGAACTATCAGATGCTCGACCTAGAACTAGCTGCAGTGACAATTGTACTAAAGCTATGGCGATACTACCTTTATGGAGAGCGTGTTGAGATTTATACAGAACACAAAAGTCTGAAGTATGCCTACACGAAGAAGGAGCTCAACATGAGACAGAGGCGCTGGCTAGAATTTATGACATATTATAATATCGAGTTACAGTACCACCCTGGTGAGGGATGTCTTAAGCTAAGCCCATGGCCTATTTTTACGACTAATCGCTAGTGGTTAGAGGATTTTTCAGGAACTCAGGATTGAGATTGTATTGCCAGGCATGGATGGACAGATGGACAGTATTGAGGATTCAGGCCACATTTATTGAGAGGATCAAGGCAGCCTTGCTTACAGATACGGGATTTAGACGACAGCAAGATAAGACAGAGGCCAATATGCAAACAGGACTCAGGATTCAGGAAGACGAAACATTGAGGCATGGAGATCGCCTATACATTCCAAGTGGCAAGCTATGCCAAGAGTTGATGATCGAGCCTCATAGCTCGATTACTCCATTCATCCCGGGAGGTACGAAGATGTACCGAGATTTGAGACAACATTACTGGTGGCATGGGATGAAAATAGAGACTGCAAGATTCGTGGCAAAATATTTAGTTTGTCAGCAAGTCAAGGCTGAACATCAGAGGACTGCAGGATTATTGCAGCCACTTTCCATTCCCGAGTGGAAGTAGGAACACATTACCATGGACTTCGTCACAGGATTACCGCGAAGCCCTAGCGGGAAGGATACAGTTTTGGCTTGTCATAGACAGACTCACCAAGTCTGCACATTTATTGCCCTTCAGAGTTAGGCAATCCACGGAGACTTTAGCTGACATATATATGAGGCAGATAGTACGACTACATGGAGTGCCTGTCAGCATTGTATCGGATCATGATTCCAGATTCACGTCGTATTTTTGGAAGAGTATGCAGGAGAGCCAAGGAACTCATCTCAAGTTCAGCACCGCATATCCTCCACAGACTGATGGCCAGTCAGAGCGTACGATACAGATATTGGAGGATATGTTGAGAGCGTGCATGATCAATTTTGGAGAATCTTGGAAGGACCATCTATACTTGGTAGAATTCTCCTAAAATAATAGCTATCAGGCTAGCATACAGATGGCACCTTATGAGTCACTGTACGGCAGGAAGTGTAGGTCACCAGTATGTTATAGTGACGTGGGAGAGTGTTAGATACTTGGTTCAGAGTTGGGGATACAGACAGTGGAGAAAGTAAAGCAGATTCAGAGCCACCTGCGTGTAGCACGAGACAGACATAAACATTTGGGCAGATGCGCACCGCAGACCATTGGAGTTCAAGGAGGGTGACCACGTATTTTTGAGGATATCGCCCACTCGTGGTACCATCAGATTCGGAGGCAGAGGCAAGCTGAGTCCGAGGTACATCAGACCTTTTGACATTTTGGAACGAGTTGGCGAAGTGGCTTACCGTCTTGCATTACCTCCATCATTAGAGGGAGTACATGACGTATTTCACGTATCGCAACTGAGGAGATATGTCGCAGACCCTAGCCACATGCTTGATCATTCGGAGATTACAGTCGGGCCCAGCCTGTCTTACGTAGAGCAGCCAGTTGAGATCCTCGATCGCAGCGAGAAGACTTTGAGAGGGCAGACGATTCGACTGGTCAGAGTGGCATGGAAGCACCATTCACCAGGCGAGTCCACTTGGGAGCGCGAGGATTCTATTCGGCAGCGATTCCCGTACTTATTCGAGGAGCAAGGTACGAATTTATGTACGGCAATTGATTACTAGTTGTTTTAAAATTCTTTTAGATATTATCGTGCTTTACTTTTAATTTCGGGGACGAAATTTTTCTAAGTTGGGAAGAATGTAAACCCCCTCGATTTATTCTGTAGATAGTTAGGGTGGATTTAGAAAATTTTGGTTTTTGGTAGCAGATGTCGCGGTTTAGAGTAGAGATAAGTTTATCTGGTATTTAATTCAATTAATTAAACCCTTGGCGCGCCCTATCATTGCTTGATTATCAGAGCCCAATATCAGCCCATAAATACTTTCAACTTGACTCGTCAAATTAGGCACTGGACTTTTCCGTCGATCAAAATCAGCTTTTTGTTGTGCTCTAAATTAATTGCACAATTTTCCAAAATCGTAACTCATATTTAATTTCGTGTCGGACAGTTGTGTCGTTACCCTAAATTTTGAGATACCAACTTAACCCGTTGAGCCGGACCAACTAAAGTGTCCAAGACTGACTCCAAGCTCCCACCATTTTTGGCCTTTGCGTCATTCCCAGATTTTGACCCCAAGTGCCCCAATTAATTTAAATTTGCGGGACACTTTATTTATATTTAAATCGGGGATACCAACTTTGTAAATCCCATTTTTAATCCTAAATTAATCCCAATACTTTTCTAATTAAACCCGTGCCTAACGCACAACACCCTCTCACCATGAAAATTGCTAAACTTATTTTTCTCCATAATTTTTGTGTTATTTTATGTGTCCATGCAATTTCCTGAATTTACGGGGCTAAGTTGCAATTATTGAAATTATGTGTCATCACCCTATTGGCTATGAACAATGGAAAGGTCCCAAAATGGGGTCCCATTCTCACCCATCCATTCACCCTTCATGAAGAAACCCACTTTTCTTCATGACAAATCTTGGCCCTCTATTTTTGATGGGCTAATCTACACCCTCCATCATTTCACAAACTCCCCTATAAAACATCCCATCACCTCACCCTCACCCTCACAAACCCCAAGGCCGGCCCTAATCCCAACACATGAAGAACCCTACCCTCTCTCTCTCTCCCTCCATTTTATTCTCCATATATATTTTCTTCTTCTTCTCATTCCTTTAAACTTCTTCTTCACCTTCTTCCTGGACAACTTCCCCGGCCGACCGACCAAAGCAGCCCGACTCCGGCGGCTGACCGTCGCGGCCCGACTCCGGCATCGCCCACCCAGCAGTTCCCCTCCGACCGCTGTCCAACTTTGACCCACGCCGCTCCGGCCAGCGTAGCCGACCCGCTGTACAATCACTCCCCCGCGGTTGTCCGCAGCAGCTCGGCCGCACAGCTCCCGCCGACAACCGGTCGGTTCACTTCTTCCCTTGGCCGACCGGCCTGTGCTCCCGACGTCGACCAGACCGACGGAGCAGAACAGCAGCCCCGCTCCGACGGTGCATCCCCGCATAGCTCCACGGTGCCGCCACCCCCATCCCAGTCAATCGTGCACAGCGACTCCGGTGCAGCTCCTACTCCGGCTCGGCCATCCCCCGCCCACTGCCGACAGACCACCATTAGATCCCGACCGGTCGGCTGTCTACAGCAGCCCCCGACCGGCCTGCTGTGCACCCGGCTGACTCGCGTAGCTCCGGCTGAGCGGGCCTCCTCCACTCCGACTTCCCACGCCCACACACCATTGCCCCATCACCACAGCCGGCTACCACCATCTTCACCGAGCACCACCCTACTCCGGCCTCCTCCCTGACCAGTTCATTATCACCACCACCGCCAGCTTCCATTATCACCACCACCCTCGGCGTTCCCTGCCACCGAGCACCACCCTACTCCGACCAACGAGCCTCGTCGAGGTATCGACTCTCCCCTCCCTTGTCATTAAATTCCAGAATTTAATACCTTTTTTAAATAAGATTTATTTATATGTATAGTTGTGTGAAATATTGTTAGGGTGATATATATAATGTGGATATATATGGTTAGTATGGGGAGTACTTGAACTATGTGATTAAGGGATTACATTGGGTAAGGCTAGTGATGAATAATGGAATGTAGATTTTAAATGACTTGAGGTTCGGTTTAATGAGGTTTAATATAATTTAGTGTTTATGTAGTGTAGTAAGACAATGAACCCTGTGTTTAATAACGTTTGTTTAAGGGGTTGTTATACAGGTCATAATATGGAATTGATGGTTAACTGCAGGGTTGATATTTAGGCTTAATTCAGGTTATATATGGTTGGGGAGGATATGGATAAATGAGGGTTTATGTATGTATCAAGTTTTAGGGGCTGATATGATTGTTCCAAGCAATTGACGGTTAATTGAGGAGCAGGTTAAATGGTAATAAAATAATACAGTGATAACAAAATAGTGGTTATTTGTAGAGCTAATATTTGATGATAAATTTAAGTGAGTAGTAGCTAGGTTATTGGAAAGCGGCATTCAAGTATTAAATCAATGGTTTGTATAATCGAGGGTTTAATTGATTAATATTTAATTTATTCGTGGATGATATATTTATACGTGCATATTAACATCGGTAAAAACCAGAGAAAAATCTGAGGATGATCACGACTTGAACTACTGAGAAACATCATGATGAACATTAGAGATTGAGGGTTGGGTCTGATGATATTGTACAGGCGAATGATTTGGAGATATGTATTATTCGGATCAAGGATCAGAGATTGAGGACTGTAAAGTTGGTAGTAACTATTCGAGTTGGAGACTAAGTTTAGGTGTAGATGTATGACGCAACCCTGCCTGTCGTGGAATAGATTATTAATTATTGGTTTGTATCTTATCTCTAGGTACTGCGGGACCTGAGGACTTGGACGTGGTACCGGATCCCCGTCATCAGCAGCCGCACGCAGGAAAGTGTACCTTGCCACCCTGTATTTCAGATTACAGATACTTGTTGTTCTTAATGTACCTTGTGCACGTATTTATGTTGACGTTCGATACCTCGCAACCGGATCACAACCGGGTGCTGACGTTCGTCGTAACATCTTAGAATAAATGCTAGATGCTTTGTAGTACCTCGATGCACGTACCTGAGTACATCGACACCCCAGGACACACTCATATACTGTGATTATGCCAGATTCCTGTATCCTGATACTGACATCATGACCAGAGACTAGGACGACCTTAGGGTCGCGTCTGTTGAGTTACTTCCGTGAGTCGAGACTGTTAGATAGAGGTTCAGGTTCAGCGTACCATCGTTGACCGCTTGGGAAGGGAAAGACAGTTACTAGACGTTTGGGCTACTCTGTACGCGCTTATATATGTATATGTAGTGATCCTGTATTCTAGGGTAATGTATCACCCGTGTGTCTCTGTGCTCGGAGCTACGGTACGCCCCGTGTGTCTCTATGTTCGGAGCTACGATTTTATTTTGGATAGCCCACGCGTCGAACATTGTCTTTAAACTGTGTCACACTAGTTTGGTTATGATAGAGTACCCTGTCGTGCACTTGTACTTTCTGTTACCTGGCTTGTTGTATTTTGTACCTTGTTACGTCCCTCTGAGGACCTGGTTCCCTGCCAGTTTTGCAGCAGTGATCACGGAGCATTTGGAGTGGCTGTTGGAGTTGCATGTACCAAGTACTCACATCTTATCTACCGACATTATGGTTATTTTACATTGATTATTCATCTGCTGTTGTAGCCTAGTTTTTATAGACACGTACTTCTTCTCGAGTCTATTCGAGTTAGTGTGTTATTTGGGCGGGCGACTCTAGCACATATAGCTCTTTCTTGTATACTGCTGTATATTGTGGATTGAGACATAGAGGTTTACATTTACGGGAAATCTAGATTGTGCCCTTTATATTTTACAGCTTATACGTATTCGAGTTAGACCAGAGTCTCATCGAATGCGTAGCTGGCGTGTTACGTATTCCTGGTCCTATGTATTTTGGGACTGGGACGTGACAACTTAAAAGACATCAAATAAATCCATGTATCTCTAGAGTAATCATCCAAAATTGTCAAAAAATAGGACGCTCCACAAGAGGAGGGGGTACTATAGGGACTCCAGACATCACAATGAATGAGCTGAAATAAATTATCTGCTTTATTATAACTTATAGGAAAATAAACATGAGTTTGTTTAGCCTTAAACTAAATATCACAAGGTTCACTAGAGCTAATGGTATGTTGAATAACAGGTAACGATGATATCGCAGATAAAGAAGGATAACACAATCGTTGATGCCAGAGAGAAGCAGAAATAACAGAAGTTGAGGCAGAGGCGTGACATGCTCGAGCAGCTGAGAAATTGCGCAGCCAGTAGACCCTACCCGTTGCTCAGCCATACCAATCACCGTCCTTGAAATACATTCCTGAATAACACACAATTTATCCGTTAAAGTAATAACACATTGGGTGTTTATAGTTAACTGAGCAAAGGAGATCAAATTACAATCAAGACAAGAAATATATAGAATATGATCAATCTTAGCGGTTGACAAAAAAACTAAGGATCCTTCTTGAACAGCAGTAGCTAAACGATTATCAGGCAGCTTGATAGCAACCAGATTGATCGAAACAAGATTCTAGAGAAGATCCTGATTTTCGGTCATGTGTAGAGATGCGCCTGTGTCTAAAATCCATGAACAATATGTACCAGACGGGTCGTAGGATTTGCCAGAAGGAGTGTTCAAGGATTGATACATCTGCATAACTATTTTCTACTGTTCATGATTGAGCGTCGGACCAAATACCGCCTTATATTGGTCTATCAACGAGCCGACTAAACGACTATTAGATTGTTGTTGGATAGCGTTAGCGATACTAGTAGACCCAGTAAAGCTTCGCCCACGACCTCGGCCAGCACCGGACGAATGAGGTGTCGACCGGTCGAAGGAGCCACGGTCGGAGGGACGAGAAACCCAGCCTTCAGAAAATCTGTGAAGACGACAACACTAGGTTACGTCGTGACCGAGACGACCACAATGGGTGCATTATGGGCGGGGCTTGTCAGAAAAGTGAAACTCAACTGGTTTGGACTGAGCAATGAAGGCCATAACGTCCGTCTTGGATTCATGATCCTTCATTAGCGTTCTGTGACTCTCTTCTTGAACTACACGTGCATAAACCCGATTGAGAGGTGGGAAGGGTTCTTGAGCCATGAGGCCAGAGCGAAAAGTGCCAAAGGTGTCATCGAGGCCCAATAGAAACTGGTAGAGACGCTCCTCGTCTCGCTCAATACGAATTTAAGTAGTGAGATCGCAAGAGCATTGTCCGCAATGGCAGACCTTAGACGGGACGTAAGTTAATAACTCATCCCATAATTTCTTCTAGGAGCCGTAGTAGGATGCAACATATTGTTCTCCCTGGCGATTATTGGTAATGTCGAATCAAATTTGCAAGATTCTTGGTCCGTTATCGACCGAGAATCGCTGACGCAAATCGTCCCATAATTCAAGAACCGTCTCGAGATAGGAGATCGAAGTGCACAGGAGCGGATTAATGGATTGAACGATCCACCCAATAAGCATCGAGTTGACGCTCCACCAATCGACGATAGCTTCGGAGTTGACGTCTGAATGAAGTAGTCGGCCGTCGATGAAGCCGAGCTTCCGCTTAGCCTTGAAAGCATTCCTCATGGCAGTTGTCCACTCCTGATAATTATCGCCTTTCAAGACCACGGAACATATTTGCAAGCCCGGATGATCCGAATGATGAAGGTAGAACGGAGATGTATGATCGAGGGGACGCGTGGATGTTGTCTGACGAGCGGCGTTCAATGGTGATGTAGGATTGAGAGTGTCTGTGTCTGATTCACTCATTGTATAGGAGAAGCAGAAAATGAACTAGACGAAGGAAGATCGAAAAAAAATAGAGTTTGGAAACCTGCTTTGATATAATAAAATAATGGGATAAAGATTAGAATTATTCTTGTATTCCTTCTGCCTCAAATAGCTGAGCTTTATACAGAATGACAAAACTAAAGATAAGAAAGAGTAACAATGGAAAAGATATACTCACTACATATCCTAACAGTAACAATATCTCCAATAACAATAACTAACATTATCTCCAATAATGGATGAAGACTAGGGGTGAGTATTAGTCTATTATGTTCGTGTATTAAGAAGTGAAAATATGGGTGATTATTAGCCTACTAGGTTCTATTAGATTCTTCACAAGCTGGTAGATTGAGAAGTGATAATGAGAGGGTAGAGAGTGCTATTTCGATTTTTGATTTTAAATCGAAACCTAAAATCAAAATCAAAATCAAATAAAAAAATTAGTATTTTTAAAATTGAAATTGAACTAATTTTTTTTTTTAAACCGAACCGAATATCGTATTCGGTTGGTTTGGTTCGGTTTGATTTTCAATCCAAAATCGAATAATGCTCACCTCTACAAGTCCTTACTTAATATGAATAACCAAGTACACGAGGAAAACGTTTACATGGAAGGCATCAACCTTGTGACTTTGGGATCTAAAAATAAGCAAGAGAAGCATGATATATGCAAACTTGTTCATAAATAAGTCAATTCTCTTTTTTAAAGGGGGAAAGAAAGAAGATTGAACAATTAAATGATCATGCTCGATACAAAAAAACAGTGTTTGATTTGTGTAGCCTTCCAAGTAATTAAAATGTTTAGCAATTAGAATGTGTTGGGATAGTGGAGTAAACTAAAGAGATATACTTGAATTGAGCTGCCTTCAACTGCACATGTGAGACCTCCTTGTCATGAAGTTCTAAACTATATCTGTAGCAAGCTTCTACATAGAATTGAGCTGCCTTTATGCACATGTGCGACCATCGATTGGTCAAAATGTTGGTTAAGAGGTGGATAATTCATGGCAGTATAAGCATCTTCATATTACAATCCAACCTACAACCGCTACAAAAATATCGGTAGGGTGAGATATACTTACCCATATAAATTTGCAATATTCGTTAATAAAGGTGAAGTGAAGCTGAATGGTACAAAAAGATTTCTATAACTAACTGGATAGAGTAAATATTAGAATATATTGCAAAGAGGGGAAGACAATTAGATGAACAATTCAACCACTTGTTAGCAATTCGACAAACGAAAAAAATTAGGACGATAAAAGTACGAATATAAATCGGCAAAATACAAGTAAAACGTTAAAAAATTCAGACAAATATTCGTCAAACGAAAAATATTCGGATTAGATTTTATTCGTGTTTAGTACGTTTCATATGAACAAATTCGGCACTAAAAATTCGACATGTATATATATATATTTTATCCCTAATAAACAAGCAAAATACTCATTAAAGACAAATTTATAAGTTCACATTTCCACCAATCTCACAAAATGATCATTGATGCAACCAACAAGACTGTTAAATTTCTTTTTTGGTTAATTAAATAGGTTCTATGTGAAAACTTTTCTTTCAAAAGTACGTAAATATTATAAGTATTCGTACGAAACGTGCTTAAAACGTCACAGCCTTAAAATTTGTCTATTAGTTATAATATTTCAAAACATAAGTATTATATATTTATGAAAGATACAATTTTTTTTGCATATTATACAATTTTTATTCGGATGATTGCTAACAAGGAATTTCAACCAAGAATAATGTACTATCATAAGTTGCATCAACATTTAGCAAAAGACTTAATAAGTTGAAAACACTCGACTATATTGTTCATATCTATCAGTTTAGTCTTCAACCAGTAAATTACAACTGAAAATAAATCAAGATATATTCCACTACAATACACATAAGAACATAAAAAATGTACCAACATAAATAACTCCATAAAGAAACGACCATCAAACATAAAAGAATTTGAAAATATTTTTATGACTGGCTGTCAACCTAAATTCAACTCTTGTTGGGGCTATTTCCCAACGAAGTTAGTCCTGAGCACGAGAAGCTCTTGCGTTAAAACCACAAAAGACCATTTAACAGGCAGTTAGTCCTATCTTTTTGGACATACACTTAAAGCTCGTGCAGCCAAAGAGAACCCTCCAGGTTCTGTGACAAGAGAGGGATCTAGACAAAAAAATACTGGAGTAAGGTTCACTTTAGGGTGTGTTTGGTAAATCGGAAGTAGACTTGAATTCCTATTTTTCTTGAAGTAGACCATGGAATTTAAGTCCCACTGTTTGGTTTGCGGGAATGAGGGGACTTGATTTGGTATTTGCAGTTCCTGTCCCCCATGGGACCAACCTCCAAATCCGAAAAACAACATCCTCTCTTTTGTTTAGGATGTGGGTTAGAAAGAGCAGAAAGGTAAGTAAATAAATAATTAATATATATAGTACTTAGTTAATCACAAATATTTAGTAACTAATTAATATACATCAATTAATTATCTAATTATTTAGTAATTAATTATAATTATTTGTTTGATAGTTGATTTAATTATTGCTTATTAATTTTTTATTAAATAACACTAATAAAAAAATCAATCCACATCTGAATAATACTAATTATTTATTAATTTTTTATTACTACTTATTTATTAGATTAATTAATAACTAATCAAAAATAATTTAAATTTTAAATATAATTTTAAATTTTAAATTAGTTAGTAATTAATTTATCAAACTAATTTTGAGTTGATAAGTTTTCAATTTTTAATTAGTTAGTAATTAATTTATCAAACTAATTAATAACTTTATTAAATTATTATGTAAATTAATTATAATTTATTATTATTATAATATACTTATTTACTTTCTACTTTTTACTTTTCTATATCAACCAAACAAATTTGTCTAATTTTTCACTTCCTACTTTTTACTTTACTATCTCAATCAAACACATTTGTTCCTTACTAAGAGGGCATGTAAGTGGATGGATTCATATTATTCCTTTTTATTGAAAGTCTAAATCTAAATCCAAATCCAAATTCAAATCCAAATCCATTTCATGTTTACCAAACAGTCCTTTAAGAGATTGGATTCATCTAAAAGACATTAAGCTAAAGCAGAAAAAGAAATTACTCTCCGATAAAAATAAAAAATAATAAAAAGTCAAAGACTACGATCAGAGGAATATTTGGAACAACGACACACAAAAATCAAGACATTGAATCAAGATCGCGCTCGGCGGCGGAGACGATAGTGTCCACCATTAGATTTATCGGACCTCTTTCTTTTCTCAGATATCATGTTCTCTCTTCGGCAAAAAAAAAAAAGCAGCTAAGACTCAGTATATTAAATTTCTTAGAGATATCCTGTTCTTTTTTCATCAATTCATCCCTAGTCCCTGTGTTCCTCAGTCATCATTGATACTTGAGAGAGAGAGAGAGAGAGAGAGAGTGAGTGAGTGAGTGAGTGTGAAGAAAAAGGAGAGAGAGAGACAACGATAAATAGTTACATTCCCGGTCTCCAATGTTAACTTTTTTGTTTACTGGCTGCAAGGCGTTGATTGGTTCGCGAAAGTATGATGAAATAAAAAATTTGAAAGTAGAGAATTCAGACACGTATTGCCTAGTATAATTTATGAGTTGCTATGTTTGGATGGTTCATGGAAATGAGTTAAAAAGTTAATTTTTTATAGTTCCTTGGTTTTGAATGGTTGTTGAAAGTAATAGTTGAGAAATGATATAATTTTCCACTTTTGAATAGGGTGTGGTTACCTCCAATTAATATTATCCATAATTTTTGTTGTATGGATTTTAATTTTAATTTTAATTTTAATTTTAATTTTAATTTTAAAATTATTATTATTATTAAATAATATAAATTAAGTATTTATTTTGTAATTTAAGTATTAAAATTTAATTTTGTTTAAATAATTAATTAGCTAATAAATTTATACTAACTTAAGTATTAATTAGTTAATTAAGTTAATTAACTATCTTAACAAAACCACTAGCTTACAGAACCAGTAACGAAATCCAAACCAGCAGCCTATCATTTATACTCTTTTCTTTTCCCAAACCAACAGTCGTTCTTTTCCTTCCCCTCCTCTCTGCTCGCGGAGACGACTGACTCTCGTTGATGTCTCGGAGCTCAACCCCGGCGCTCGTGGAGCTCGACGCCGGCACTCGGTTATGTTAGATAAAATTAAACTCAGTTTTTGTTTAAAAATTTATAAACAATAAAAATAAAAATAAAATAGTTAATATTATCGGTCTTCGGGGAAGTCGTGCACGAAGTATTGTCCTAAGAGTTAATCCGAGGTCTATGTGCAGACACCCCCTGCCGGCTTCTGTTTGTCGCACATAACTCGAAGAGAGAGATCGAACTTAGCTCTGTCCAGAACAAGAATTTAGATGAGAGAATATTGTTGGAGAAAAGAACAAGAGAAAGAGGTTTCACGTGGAGGAAAATATTATGTAAAAAATGAAGAAGAAGACCGCAATATAAAGGCAGTCCCTAGACACAAACAATGAACATGATATTAAATGGCTCATAAACAGGCCATTAAAGAACAATAACAAAAGAAAAAAACGTAAAAAAATTGCTGTCATATGAGCTGTTACAGAAGCTGTCACATGTGTAAAATGAACCTGGACATAGGAGCAATAAATGTCCAACGTTCAAATCTCCAATGAGTTTAAAATCGGTTCAAAACAAGGAGAAGCAAAAAGATATTTAGGGTCTCAACCCGAACTCGAAGAGGAAATCGAATCGGCATTCGGCGCCCGCAGGTGTGGGCACGTACCTGCACCCATTACGGCGCCGAATCGAACCGAACCAAACTGAGCCGGGCCGGAAGGCGGCGGCGCACGCGTGTGGGCCATAAAGCTCCCCACACAAGACTACATGGAAGTAAAGAGTAAGAACTATTATATACATACAAAGGTGGAGTGGTCAAATCGATGGACTAAAGCAAAGGAGGAAGTTTAGATTTTGCTCACATGTGTGTGAACACATATACACACACAACCAACAATCCCTCCCCTCCCCCCCCCAAAAAAAAAAATCAAGTTCCGAAATAGATGTGACAAATAAATTAAGAGTAAATAATTTCTGGGCAGATATATACTATACATAGATGAGATGGACTACAGTCTTGAATCTCACTTAGTTACTATTGTCTTTGTCTGAAGAAGTGCTTGATGGACTATGCCTTGAATTAGACTTCTTGTACTAGATTTAGAAAAATAGCACACATAGTACGCTAGAGGTTCTTGGGTCTAACGTGTGGCATTTTTGGTTGGCCATGCACACTTATTCCATATTCATGAGAGTTGTCTGGGATCGCCATGTCCCATAGTCGCGGCCTTCATGACCTCTCATATAGGTAAGTCCTTAGGGATTGGTAATAGGTGTCAACCCCGCATATCAGCTTGGACCTATTAAGAGTATTAAAACTTATCCTAACCAAATCACTCAGGAACACTGTCACCATAGAGATGGAGAATCATTGTAAACATGTACAGCCACTTGGATATTATTTTTAATGAGATTTTAATCTTGGGTCAGTGTTCCATAAAAGTCATCTAAGTCCAGCTTATTTCTACTAATTGAACCGGCTTCTTGGGATCTCCCATCAGACTCGGTTGGATTTTCACTGCTGGTGACTTATTTATGGGCTTAACCCTATCCCCTTCGATGATTTTAGGATCAAAATCCTAGACAGACCCTTCGTCAAGTGGTCTACAAGGTTCTTTTATGACTTTATATAGTCAAGAACCACATATTTACCTAGTGAGCCTTTTATTGACTTGAAGCGCAGTTGTAGGTGACTGTTCATCTTAGCATTCACAAAATCATACTTTAGTAGTTCTATAACAGATTTTTTATCACAGTTTATAGAAATTGCTGAAACATGACTAAGAGAAACAAGTATATGTATAATAAGATTTATTAGCCATTCGGCTTCTGTACAACTAGTGTCTAATGCTATCATTTCAGAGTCCATTGTACTCCTAGCAATGATAGTTTGTTTACATGCGCTCAAGAAAATTGCAGCTCCTCCTAGTGTAAAAATATATCCAATACTGTATTTCACATCATATTAGTCAGTTACCCAGTTTGCATCTAAGTAACCTTCTATGATATCAGGGCGTCTAGTGAAGCGCGACTTATAATCTAGAGTACCCTTAAGATATCTAAATACTCTATCTAATGCAGTCCAATAAGACTGATTTGGGTTACTGGTATATCTACTTAGTCTTTCAATAGCAAAAGCAATATCAGGTCTGGTTATGTTTGTTATATAAATGAGAGAACCTATCATTTGTGAATATCAATGTTATTCCATAGGTGGTCCTTCTTTCTTTTTAGAACAATACTAGTCATAAGGAGTAGAGGAAGATTTCTTATCAAAAAACTCAAATTTTTTTGTCATTTTATCAATCGAGTGTGCTAAGGATAGAGTATAACCCTTTTGCATTTGGAAACTTGCACTCCTTGAATCAAGTTTGCTTCACCTAGGTCTTTCATATCAAACTGGTTAGATAAATAATTTTTAGTATTATTTATCAATTCCAGTGAGCATAAAATGACACAATCTTATCTGTATTTTTAGAGTATATACATTTGTCATACTCATTTGGCAAGAATCCATATTCAGAAATTATCTTGTCAAATTTGTTGTGCCATTGCCTGGGAGCTTGTTTTAGGCCATAAAGAGATTTTACTAGTCTACACACCTTCTTTTTGTAAACTCCTCGACCAAATTTAGGTCTACTTGGCTTAGAGAGAGAGAGAGAGAGAGACTAGGGTTAGTTTGGAGCTATTTAGAATTGGAACATGGTGTTTAAATTAATATACAAAAAAATTGTATCACTTGGTGCACCTTACTGTTGTCTCGATATTTGGAGTGCTACACTAGCATTTGCTTTCAAACAAATTTTACATACTTGTCCTAGACGTGCCAGCCTTCCATTCTGACCTTTGTGTAACTCATAAATACCCCCTCTTGTGCTTTGTTTTAGTCACACAATATTCATTACAAATATCTGTTTTTAAATCCAAATAAATCTAACTTTGTATCTTTGTCCGTTCCAATCGAAATTGGAGACACAATCTCGACCCATTTTATGCAACCCAAATTATGACAATAATCTACTCTGAGTCTTCTACGTCCATGACACTTGTGTCTCACCCAATTTTAATCCTATGCACTTCCAATTAATTAAAGAACACATTTACTAATTTTAATTAAATTGATGTAATGACTCAACCTAACCCAAAACTAGACCCAACACCAACCCAAACCCCCACTCACACCCTCATGGTTCATACAAAATACCATATACCCATTAAATCTACTACAACATACCAACCATGGTGTTTTTCCTCATCCAATCACAATTTTCCTTTATTTTTACAATTTCCAAATTGTTGGGGGCCTTTGTGCAAATAAGCAACTAGGTGTCCACTTCACATTGGAGCAAAACAATGAATAAGCCCTCCTTCATACTTTGACCGGTCACCCATTATTGTTTCCCTCATTTTTGTGTGTACAATACAACACTTTACACCTACATCCAATCATCACCCTCCATTCAAAATTAACCCCATCCCAACCACTCATTCCCTTATGAAAATCCCTCCCCCATCCCTAGAAATAGGTATATAGTTGGCCCTAATCCCCATGCTCACCTCCTCTCTCTCTCTCTCTCTCTCTCTCTCTCTCCTTCATTAACTCTTTCTCTCTCTCTCTCTCTCTCTCTCTCTCTCTCCAAAATTTTAGCCACCACCACGTCCCCATCAAAAACCGAAACCCTAACCACAACCACCTCCTTCCTCTCCTCCTCCACCCGACACCATCAACAACTTTCTCTCCTCCTCTTCACCTTCAGCTCCTCCACGATAACCTCCGCCACCACCATCATCCCGTGGTCATGGCCACCACCATAGCCATCACCACCACCATCATCACCTCCACAGTCCCCCATCAACCCGACCTCCTCCTCCCCATCACAGCAGCCACCATCACCCTTCTCCTCCTCCGCCACCATCACCTCGTCATCACCACCACGTCCCTCGCCTGGCTGCAGCCATTGCTGCTACTAGCCGCTGTGTTACTTCCATTGTTGCTGCTGCTACTACTGTGCAGTCTTGCACTGCCGGAGCACTCCCCACCCGTCGGAGTCAGGCCACCCACGAGCTATAGGCCGAGCACCCCCTTCCTTTTCATATTAGCCCTAGGTATATATTCACCTCCTCCTCCTTCTTGTTGTTGTTATTGCATGAACCTATGATTATAGCAAACCCTATTATATATATATATATATATATATATATATGTTGGAATAGTAGTTAGTGATATTAAATATTGCATGACTAGGTTGTTAGTAAAATACTTGTATTTGTGTAGTACCTAGGTCCTTAGACTAATTTATCATATGTACACCTTAACCTAATAGCTAGGACACATGATTAGCGTTACACGATATTTGAAGTTATAAAAACGTATTGGTAGCATAGTAGCTAACTATCTTGTTGTGCACAGTATTTGAGGACATTTGACATACTCTTATATGGAGACCAAGATGGTTAACACTATCAAACTTGTCTTGGAGAGAAACTTAGCACCTACTTGAACCTTAGTTGACCTTGGTTGTAATATTTGAGAAATGTACGTTTAGAGGGACATGACACTTGTGCATTTTGGACACTTGCACACTCGACCCTTCTAGTTGACCGATTATAACCCCTACTTGCGTTAGTTTCTAAGTGCAGTGTAGTTGTACTTTTGTGTGTATACTAGTAACAAGGATTGATGGTTATTATATTATATTATATATAGGATCGTTGGATCGTTCGGGCGAGGCTTCGGGAGCAGGATTTTGGCATCCGCAGCTTGAGGATCCAGACAAGTACACCTTGCCTTATTTACTGTTTCAAGTTATTTAAATATTGCATGAGATATTGTTGTAAATATTATATATAACTGTGCGCATCCGAGAATGACTCGGTTGTAGCCGACAATTGCTTCGATGTGTAGTGTATTCTGATATTTTCTAAGACCCTGACACTAGCAGACTCACCTACTGTTGTGAAGATATTCTGATATCTTCCAAGACCCTGACACTTCTTACACTCATCACGATGACAAACTCATATTGGAATACGAGTTGGCATACCCGACTAGCTATCGGTGCGTGTGACAAGCATCACGATTTAGTGCATAGTCTGGTTGGTCTAGTTATTTGAGACCTGGCCTATAGTTACGTAGTATGCACGTCGTGTATTCGACTTGTATATTTGTATTAGGCAGGAAGGACAACTGGTAGGCGTATGGGACACACACATTAGTACCCGTAGTATCCATCGGAGCAACAGGGATTGATGGCCTCTTTATTCAGATTCCATATTTTACGGAATAATATGGACGTTATACTATGCAGATTTCACGTTCTACGAAATGATATGGAAGTTATATCACGTAGATTCTATGTTCTAGGAAATGATATGGACGTTATACTATGCAGATTCCACGTTCTATGGAACGATATGGACGTTACATATTTATGCCTTCACCTACCTATACGTACCAAGGTTGTCCTCATATTGCATTCACTTAGATGGTTAGTACACCCCCTTTATTTATTCAATATTTATATACGTCATATATTTTTGTATCTTGTTACGTCCCTTTGAGGACCTGGTTCCCTTTCAGATTTGGACGAGGCGTACTATCCGACCGTATACGGGCCTGGATAGGAGACGAGGTACGCGACCGATGAGGATCTTGAGGTGTTACCTTCGGAGTTTTCCTGATCACTGATAGGCCTTCCGCCTAGGGCTGGAGCATCATTATCTAGTTAGTCGATGTTCTAGCCTAGTACTCTTATCAGTCCTTCTGTACACTTATTTCAGAATTGTAGTAGATTTGTTACAATCAGACTTATTTGGATTGTATTATGACATTCAGACTCCGCACTTATTTTCAGTATTTATTTTAGAACTTCTTATTTATATTCTGTGGATGAGATTAGATATTTACCTTTTGTATGTTAGCATATTAGACTTGATAGTATTTTAGGACATCGTAGTATACTTCGTCAGGTCCATTAAATTGGAAAATCATTCGGAGTAGTATTAGCTGTACATTGCCACGTGGCCTGGTCCCGTATATTTTGGGATTGGGACGTGATATGATTTTATTGGTGGCCCAGACAGGTCTCTATATTTATCACTTGGGGTATGGTATCATGTCCAGCGAGCCTGCAATAGGATAGAAATTATTAGATCTCATCCACCTTGACTACCGTCTTTGAACCTCCTTCATATTTAATTATTTAAATATCTGCATCATGTTTGCTAATTTTCATACTCTTTTAATGTAGTTCTATCTCTTGCAGAGAGATGAACTTGCGTAGCGGACACGAGGCATATGGTGTCATTGTGCCATCCACCACCGCGCAGAGGGAGGATACATCCTAGGGGCCACCCGGAGAGCAGCCACCATCACGGGTCTTGGTGATACCACAGGCCCCGTTGATACACAGGTGCCAGACTTCTCAGGCCGATCCGATGCAGCAACATGAGGGCCAGACTTCACAGATTGTCCCGACACAATACCTCGAGGGTCAGATTTCGAGGGACACGCCGATGTCGCAGCCCGAGAGGCCGACGTCTCAAGAGACACCTACAGCACAGCCGGAGGTTCCACTGCCACCGCCTCCACCCTTTCTACCTCAAATGCCACATGAAGAGGGACAGTCACAGATATTCCAGTTTTTCCAGGCCATGATGTAGGCACAGTGGCATCAGGCCGAGACTATAAGACAGAGCTTGATGGCAGTTCTGGAGAGGCCACTACCCCAGCACCCGCACATGCACCTGTTCAGCCAGCTGGTACTATTCGAGGGTTTCGTCATATGGGCCCGGATACCTTTTCGGGCAGCAAGACCGCATAGGAGATCTCTGATTAGTTCTCCAACACGAAGATGTTGTTGGAGGCTTCTCTGCTGCCTCAGGACCTTTGGGTAACCGCAGTGAGGGCTCAATTGAAAGGCAATGCCCATCACTGGTGGGACTCCAAGGAGCACAGCATCGGCAAGAAGCAGACGTGAGAGCAGTTTCTAGAATACTTTAATGCAAAGTAATTTTTGGCTACGGTCAGGAATGCACTATACTTTAAGTTCTTGTACCTGGAGCAAGGGAACATGACCGTAGACGCGTATGACGGGGAGTTCAGTTGACTTAGTAGATTTGGTGCCACCCTGATACCCAATGATCTAGAGAAGGCCAAGAAATTCTATCATGGTCTGACTTACGAGCTACAAACGTACACTACCACCCAGGCGAGGATCTCTAACGAGGAGGTTCTGACAGAGGCTAGGATCCAGGAGGCTATTGGCAGAGTATCGAGGCGATCCGGCGTGGTCGTACCAGCCAGAGCACAGCCTGGAGTGGGAGGACCGATCCGTCATCCCAGAATGCACCCACAGATGAGGGGAATACCATATCAACATATGAAACTTTCGTCTTGCCACTACCATGGCAAAATAGGGCATGTTCAGAAGGACTGTCAAAAGTGGCTGGGGACATATATGATTTATGGAGCGTACCAACACCAGGCCCGAGACTGCCCACAGCGCAGGGATACAACACCGTAGATAGGACAGAGGCCAGCGGCACCAGTCCAGAGGATACTACCCCAGACAGGAGTTCAACGTCTACCTACATCCGGTAGATTTCAGAGGGGACCACCTCTGGCCCCATAGGAGGCACAGTTCGATCGGGCTAGACAGCAGGACGGAGAGCAGAGGCGTGGGCAGGCCTTTGCACTAGCAATGACTGAGGAGAAACCATAAGGGGAAGCTATCACAGGTACCATTTTAACTGCATCATTACCTGTGACTGTATTGCTTAATTTTGGTGCATCACAATCTTTCATATCTAGTAGTTTCATAGCTATGCATAGAGTAGCTACTTCCCCCTTACCTAAGTGTTGGAAGATTCTTACCGGAGGTGGTATCGTATCGGTTACTAGTACTATTAGAATGTGCTCGGTAGTCGTGTGTGGTCGGGAGATGAGAGCTCGATTTTTGGTATTCCATATGCCAAACTTTAATGTTATGTTAGGTATGGACTGGTTGAGCCAGTACAATGCCATACTGGATTGCCAGAGGGATAGCGTCATATTTAAACCTCCAGATCACCTAGAGTTTGAGTATATACGGGGGACTATCGAGGAAGGAGTAGGGCAGACAGCTGGAGTTTACATAGCTATGGAGACGGCACCCCCACCGATAGTTGCAGAGTTCGAGGATATTTTTTCGGAGGTGTTGCCAGGCCTACCACCGGATAGAGAGGTGGAGTTCACTATTGAGTTGGTACCCGGAGCAGCGCCAGTATCTTCAAATGTGTACCGATTGGCGAAGAAAGAACTGGATGAGCTGAAGCTACAGTTAGAGGAGTTGCAGAGCAAGGGATTTGTCCGTCCTAGTGCATCACCCTGGGGAGCACCAGTATTATTTGTACCAAAGAAGGATGGAATATTCCGTATGTGCATTGATTATAGAGCCCTTAATGCTTTGACTATCAAGAACAAGTACCCCTACCGCGGATTGATGATTTGTTCGACCAGCTGACAGGAGCAGTGGTATTCACGAAGATCGACTTGAGAACGGGGTATCATTAGGTGAAGTTGCGGAGAGAATATATTCCAAAGACAGCATTTAGGACTCGTTATGGCCACTACGAGTTCTTGGTGATGCCTTTTGGACTGACGAATGTGCCTGTAGTATTTATGAACCTGATGAACAGAGTCTTCCACCAGTATTTAGACCAGTTCGTGGTAGTCTTCATCGACGACATCTTGGTGTATACAAAAATCTATGAGGAGCACGGGGAGCACTTGAGGTTAGTGTTGGAAATGCTGAGGCGTGAGAGGTTCTATGCCAAGTTGAGCAAGTTTGAGTTCCTCCTAGACCGTGTCTCTTTCCTCAGACACGTTATCTCAGAAGAGGGTATTTTAGTAGATCCAGCGAAGATTTCGTCAGTAGAGACGTGGTCGACCCCAACCAACGTCTTGGAGGTGAGGAATTTTCTAGGACTTGTCGGATATTATCGGAGGTTCGTAGAGAACTTCGTGAGGATCGCAAAGCCAATGACCCACTTGACCTACAAGGAGCAGGAGTTCATTTGGACAAAGGAGTGTCAGACAATATTCGATGAACTGAAGAAGCGTCTGACTACGGCACCTATTTTGACTATACCTTCTGGACCCGAAGGATTTATGATCTACAGCGATGCGTTTGGGAAAGGATTAGGATGTGTCTTGATGCAGCATGGGAAAGTTGTAGCCTATGCCTCTAGGAAGCCGAGGATACATAAGAAGAACTATCCCACTTATGACTTGGAGCTTGCCGCAATGATCTTTGCCCTGAAGCTTTGGAGGCACTACCTATACGGAGAGCGGGTAGAGATATTCACAGATCACAAAATCCTGAAGTACGTCTATACTCAGAAGGACCTGAACCAGAGACAAAGGCGTTGGCTCGAGGTGATGGCAAACTTTGAGATTGAGCTATAGTACCATCCGGAAAAGGCCAACGTGGTAGTTGACGCATTGACCAGGAGGCCCATGGCATTCTTTTTTACTATCCAGCAATACCTATTGAGAGATCTGGAGAAGTTGGCTATAAAGGTCATTATGTCCGGAGAAGATGGCCAGTTGTCGAGTTTTCAGGTGTAGTCGACATTGTTTGAAAGGATCAAGGCTGCCTTGCCAACAAATGCCAGATTCCAGAGACTTCGATAGAGGACAGAGGCCGGGATACATACAGGATTACGCATACATGAGAACGGGACTTTGAGATGTGGAGATCGTCTCTATATTCCGAACAGAGAACTTCGTTAGTAGATGATATCGGAGGCGCACAGTTCAGCATACTCTATTCATCCAGGAGGCACAAAGATGTACAGAGACTTCAGGCAGTACTATTGGTGGCATGGAATAAAGAGGAAGATAGCCCACTTTGTGGCGAAGTTCCTGGTGTGTCAGCAGGTCAAGGCTGAGCATCAGAGGTCTGCAGGCTTACTTCAGCCACTCCCAATACCTGAGTGGAAATGGGAGCACATCACTATGGACTTCGTTATGGGCTTTCCGAGGATTCCTAGTAGTCACAATACGGTATGAGTGATCGTGGATCGACTCACCAAGTCCGCTCACTTTTTATCTTTTAGAGTTGGGCAGTCTACAGAGGTCTTAGTAGAAATGTATATGAGGGAGATCGTGCGACTGCATGGGGTGCCAGTCAGTATAGTATCTAACAAGGATAAGAGGTTCACATCTTACTTTTGGCGGAGCATGCAAGAGGGTCTCGATACCCACCTGAAGTTTAGCACATTGTACCACCCACAGACGGATGGCTAGTCCGAGTGCACCATTCAGACACTGGAGGACATGTTAAGGACATGCTTACTTGATTTTAGTAGATCATGGGAGGACCATTTATATTTGGTCTAGTTTTCCTACAACAATAGCTATCAAGCGAGCATTCAGATGGCTCCCTATGAGGCGTTGTATGGCAGGAAGTGTCGTTCCCCAGTGTGTTGGAGTGATGTGGGCGAGAGGCAGATTCTTGGACCATAGTTGGTTGTTCGTATAGTAGAGAAGGTAAAAAAGATCTAAGGGCACCTGCGAGCAGCACAGGACAGGCAGAAGCATTGGGCAAATGCACACTGACGACCACTAGAGTTCCAGGTTGGAGATCATATATTCTAAAAATCTCGCCTACCCGAGGGACCATCAGGTTTGAAGGCAGAGGAAAGCTAAGCCCGAGGTACATCGGACCATTCGATGTGTTGGAGTGCATCAGAGAGGTTGCCTACAGGTTAGTATTGCCACAGACATTAGAAGGAGTTCATAACATCTTCCATGTATCTCAGCTAAGGAGGTACATGTCATATCCGAGTCATGTACTTGACCACTCGAAGATCACTATCGGGCCGAGTTTGTCATATCAAGAGGAGCTTGTAAAGATTCTGGACAGAAGCGAAAAGGTGTTGCAAGGTCAGTCTATCCCTCTAGTTCGTGTCGCATGGAGGCATTATGCACCAGGCGAGTCGACCAGGGAACGAGAGGATGATATTCGACAGCGTTTTCCCTATCTCTTTGAAGGCCTAGGTATGTAGTAGCATTTAATTTCAGTCTATAGTTTGTACTATATGTCTGTTTTAATTTTGAACAAAATTCTCTAAGGTGGGTAGATTGTAAACCCCCTCGACAAAATTTAGGTCTACCTGGCTTAAAGTAAGAGACTAGGGTTAGTTTGGAACCATTTAGAATTGGAACATGGTGTTTAAATTAATGTACAAAAATTTTGTATCACTTGGTGCACCTTACCGTTGTCTCGATATTTGGAGCGCTACACTAGCATTTACTTTCGAACAAATTTTACACACTTGTCCTAGACGTGCCAGCCTCCATTCTGACCTTTGTGTAAGCCATAAATACCCTCTCTTGTGCTTCATTTTAGTCGAACAATATTCGTTACTAATATCTATTTTTAAATTCAAATAAATCCAACTTTGCATCTTTGTCCGTTCTAATCAAAATTGGAGACGCAACCTCGACCAATTTTGTGCAACCCAAATTATGACAATAATCTACTCTGAGTCTTCTACGTCCATGACACTTGTGTCCTACCCAATTTTAATCCTATGCACTTCCAATTAATTAAAGAACACCATTGACATTAATTTTAATTAAATTGATGCAATGGCTCAACCTAACCCAAAACTAGACCTAACACCAACCTAAACCCCCACTCACACCCTCATGGTTTATACAAAACACCACACACCCATTAAATCTACTACAACACACCAAACATGGTGTTTTTCCTCATCCAATTCTAATTCTCCTTTATTTGTGCAAATTTTAAATTATTGGGGGCCTTTATGAAATAAGAAACTAGGTGTCCACCTCCCATTGGAGCAAAACAATGAAAAAATTCTCCTTCATACTTTGACCGTTCACCCATTATTTCCCCCTATTTTTGTGTGTACAACACTACACTTTACACCTACATCCAATCACCACCCTCCATTCAAAATTAACCCCATCCCAACCACTCATTCCCTCATGAAAATCCCTCCCCCATCCCTAGAAATAGGTATCTAGCCAGCCCTAATCCCCATACTCACCTCATTTCTCTCTCTTCTTCATTAACTCTCTCTCTCTCTCCAAAATTTCAGCCACCACCACCTCCCTATCAAAAATCGAAACCATAACCACAACAACCTCCTTCCTCTCCTCCTCCACCCGACACCATTAGCAACTTCCTTCCTCCTGTCACTACCACATTCCAAAAACAGGGATATTTTTGACTTTTCATACATAATTAATATTGCGTGTATTTAAATTAAATAATTGCATGAGATGTGTATTTATAATATTATATTTACAGTGTTCATAAATGTTGAGCTGGTAGACTTGACCTAGAAGCCCACTAGACGAACACCAGACCAAATTATAGGGTTATGAATTTAATTTATATTATTTAGGATTTAATTATTGGGATAGTAATTAATTACCGTAATTTTATTTAATTATCGCGCCTTACCGTTGCTTCGATATTTGGAGCGCCACCCTAGCTTTTGCCTTCCAACAAATTTCACAACCATGCCTTAGACATGCGTGCCTTCCATTCTGCCATTTTTTGTAATTCATAATTATGCTCTCTTGTGCTTCGTTTTAGCCGCACAATAATCGTCACGGACGTTTATTTAATTTCTAAATAAAATCTGACTTTGTATCGTTGTGCGTTCCAATCGAAATTGGAGGCAATCTTGACCCATTTTTCGTGTAACCCAAATTAGGGTAATATTCTGTTCTGAGTCTTCTTCACTAATGATATTGGTGACCCAACCTAATTTTGGCCTCATGTACTCCTAATTAATTTTAGAACACCAATTATATCTAATTTTAATTAATTAAATCAAAAAACCCACTTCTGTGCAATTTTCTAATTGTTGGGGACTTAATTACAAAAATTGTAATGATGTGTCACCATCCTATTGGGTTAACCCAAATGAAGAAAAACCAACCCCTAGCTTTGACTAGTCAACCCAACCTCTCTCTCTCTCTCCTCCTTTTATTGCATTTTTCTCCATGATGAATCTTGGCCATCCATTTAAAATGGAGCCATCCCCACCACACAACCCCTTACATAAACCTCAACCCTCTTCCCAAGGCAACCCCATCCCAATAATTGGCCGGCCCTAATTCCTAGGGGGGGTCATATCACCTCCTCCCACATACAAAAGCCACCACCCACTCCATAATTTTTAGTTCACTCAACACCTTCACCAATACCAAATGCCAACCGGGCTCCTGTTCACCCGGCCGGCCAACCCACCGACTGCTCAACTGCCCTGGCCAAGCTTCGACCTAGCTCAGCCGGCCTGCTGCTCTGGCACCACCACCCTGCTGCCAACCTCCGCTCGTCTTCGCCTACACCCCCGTTGCTCGTCTTCCCTGTCCTCCGGCACAGCTCCATCACCCTCGACTTCGTCTTCCCGACGAGATCCCTCGCACCGCTGCAACTCTACCCGGCGAGCCACTCCCAACCGGATCCCGGTCTCCTTTCCCGGCGAGCTAATCCCCCACCACCATGAGCACTCCGGCCTGCACACACCCCTCTTCCCTCCGTCTGATCCCACCGGAGCGCCTCGAACCGACCTCCCCATTCATCCGCCGCTGCTCTTCCTCCTCGGCTCTCTCTGCACCCTCGACAAGGCGAGCTCCCCGCTGAACTGCTACTCCGGCCAACTGCCTCGACGAGCTCCCTTCGGCCCGGCGAGTCCCGCACCACGGACCACCATCATCATCAACTATCAACCACCCAGTCCGGCGTCGACATCCCGCTCGATCACCGCGAGCCACACTCCTCCGGCGACTGTGCAGTCTCCCCTCGGCCACAGTCATCTCCCCTTGACTCCACAGTCCGACGTCCCTGCACTCGGCTTCGCTTCCCCCCAGCCTCCATCTTCTCCGGCCGAACGCGACCGAGTACCACCAGTACATCACCCCCTCGACTCCCTACTCCGGCGAGTCATCCCTCATCGAGCCGAGCCAAACCACCCCCTGTCTCCTCCTGTCTCGAACCGACCTTGCCATGAACGTCTCCTCCACCACCATCGACAGCCCGACGGCCAACTCCCTGCACCCCGGCCGCTCATCAACTCCGACAGTTTTTCCCTCCGTTTCCAGTCGGCAGCAGCCCCCGAGCAGCCTCGACACAGCCACCTCGCCATCGTCGTCGTCTTTATCATCCTCCTCGTCGTCGACGTCCTCGCCGACGTCGTGCGCTCAGGTACGATCTCTTTCTCGTGTGTATGTGTGTATGTGTGTACGTACGTATGTATGAATGTATACATTGTGTATGTAGATCGTATAAATTATATTGATATATATATATATATATACGTATGTATATATGTAGCATATATATATTTGTAATTCTATAGATATACGTATGTACGTATTAGCATACATATTAGTATATTCGAGTGTATATTGGTATATATATATATATATATATGTATATATATATATATATATATATATATAAATATTTCTCAACTAGTATATACATACCTATGTATACGTATTTCATATTAATTAATTTAGTATATGAATATAACTGATTAGTATATATATGTATACGTATATAAATTCTATTTTAATGCATATATCTATTATAATTATAATCAGTTAGAATTAATGTTGTGATAAATAATAAATAGTCATTATATGCCTGTGCCCTAGGTAACCCTAATGAAATTACGGATACCGTAGCTATCTTGACCTGTGACCATGTAGCATGTTAGAAGACTGCCATATGTACATCGACGTACTAGCATAGACCCGTATCACAGACAGTCTGATTGAACAACGATCACAGACACGACACCCGTGCAACTTGACGCACACTTGACCCTAGTTGACCAGTGTCCTGCGTTCAGTATTTTATGATTGTGTTAGTGTAAAGTCTGATGCAAATATTATATTTATTATATGTGTATAGGACTATTGGATCGTCCTGCGAGACTTCAGGAGCAGGACATTGGTGTTACCAGCTAAGGACCCAAGACGAGTACATTCTCTGACAGTTTTCCCTTATGTTAATTATTTCTAGAACTCTTGTTGTATAACGTACATGACTATGACACTGTTCTTTACACGAGTTGGCATCATTGAAACCTGTCACGAGGAGTCATGATTTGGAATCCATCGTGCTAGCTAGGGAAAAACGGGGAAATATTAGTAGCTTATGTGATCATACCCAACTTTACATGCATCATAGCTCACCTACGCCTTACGTCGGTGCAGCCTTACCATTACATGCTTCATCACTGTTACATATGGTTAGCCTGACTATTACTCGCCTCATAGCTATCCGGATGGATTAGCCTGACCTCAGGGATGATCGCTAACCAATGTAATGAGTCTTATCAGTCCCAAGCCGATCACATGATATGCTGATATTTCACACACTTAGTTAGATGATTCATGACATGTATCTCTAGTGTATTGATCTAGCATCCCCACATGTTCTAGTTATTGTTCTTGTACACCTTTACATACCAGTTCATTATTCTAGCGTGTACTTGGATTTCTATTTCATTTCTAGATGTACATTATATGCTCTAGTATTCCTTATTCCGGTATTTCTGTTTCCAGTATATCCATGCTCGTTAGTATTCCTATTTGCCAGTTTTTATATCTGTCAGTATTTTTTTACACTGTACTATAGTTTTTATCAATATATGTGGAACTGCTGTTAGAGGTGTATTTCGTTCCAATCCTGACTGGATATATTTTTCAGACTGTGACATAGTAGACTTATTTCCGACACGCTTGGGGATTGGATGTTACTGATTGCAGGTATGTTTATTTTGTCGTTAGACTTGTCTTGTATTTAATTGCTTGCTTCGATATCTCATCGTGCTTTAGTTTATGTGATTGAGTGTTTCCAGCATTATTTTTGTGATATCCATGTCTCCTTATGGAGTTGGACATTCTTGTGAGATTGATTAGATAGTTACATGACCTAGACAGTGTTCTACCGCCGATGCTGCGGCGTAGGCTGGACGTACCCACGCTCTCGTGCCCCTATACCGGGTGCGGGTCATGACATATTTTTATTGGTGGCCTATGCAGGTCAGACATCGCAAGTTGTGCGATATCGTGGTAGTACGATGTCATAGTTGTACTACTGCGTGCCTGCTATAGAATATAGGACATAGGATACTAGGATGAGAGTGGATACTCAATCACAAATTTTTGAGAGATTCCTGGGATGACCCCTTGAGAATCTTATTACAATTTCTAAATTTAATCCTTCGCCCTTGTTTTCGTCCGTCCTCACTCGTTGATATTGAGTTTGATTCTTGTTGATCAGTTGTTAAAATTAATTCTTGGTATCGTTGTTGAGTTAATTTTTATATCAAGATGAATTTTATGGGCTAAAATTTATGGTATCATCTGATGGCATATATTGATGAGGATAGTGAGAAAGCTAAAACGTCTACTTTGGTTATGAAACCTAGAGTTTATCGCAGCCATACTAGCTGTCGTGACGAGAACGTAGGAACCTGACTTGGATGTACATACTTTAGTTATGAAATTTAGAGTCTCTCGCAGCCATACCGGTTAGCGTGGTGAATATTCTAGATGACATGATTATAGAGTTGCATACCTTAGTTACGGAACCTGTCGTTTATCGCACCTATACTTACTGGCGTGGCGAGGATTCTGAGTGTCATGATTTCGGAAAGACGTGTATGATTATCAGGTTGTATCTTAAATTAGTTATTAAAGTATCATCTCAACACTTATCTATTTCTGTTATTACAGGACTTTGTTCCATCATTTTCTTTGCTAGTGGTAGCAATACCTTCAGTCCTCAATCCAGTTTCTTTTTGAGCTTATATTCCTTGAGGATTCCTTGTTAAGTATGATAATTAGTGACTTGTAATTATGTTTGTGTCTTGAGTATTAGTATTGACTGAGTGCGACTTGTGGGCTTTTAAGTATTTTTTGGTTGGACATGTGAGCAGTAGCCATCAATCTAAAGTTAACCCATAGCGTAGTGCCTTGTAGCAATAGTTCTATGATAGGTGTGTTATAGTTAGTATTGGGACTATAGATAGAAGGAGAAAAGGGTATCAGTGATAATTTCAAGAGTTAGTATCAGGGCCAGCATACCCGTCCTGGATAATCATGATTATGTAATTAAGTGGTAATTGAGTGATCTATGTAAACAATTGAGTATCAAGGAATTGTGTTAAGGATTAATGGAGCATGATGTTCAATTTGATGATTGATACTGGGTGTGTTAAAAATAAAGAAATGTATACGCATAAAGAGTTATAATGAGATGTCATGAGTAGAGAAATATCAAGATTGGTAATGAAAGTGGTGAAGCATATCACAGATTAGTTTAACAGGATGTAAAAGATTAAAGGGAAATACATATGCATCAATCGAGATGAGGAACCATATACTTGCCCATGAGAGTAAAGTAAAACATGGGTGTTATAGAAGGTGCAAGTAATCGTGAGTTCTGATAAGTTGGATGAGAAGATCCAATAATGAAGCTAGTATTATCATACCAAGGGTACTAATGATTCTATATCAAGGATTAGTTGAGCAAGGTGCTAATAGTAAGTGCCTTGTATGATAATGTTAAATTAGTATATCAGTTAATATAGATAGAAACTCATTGGAGAAAATATGTGTGATGATAACTTTGATCATTTGGAAGTAATAGTGCAAGTATTCCGAGCAGTACAAATTTCAGTACACAGTTAAGAGTTGTAGACAATTGGTGTATTTGAGTGCACTTTGAGTATTAGAGACTGTGAGTATTTATATGTGTACTTGTGGATTTAATTTTTATCATTTCAAGAGTGAAAATGAATTAAAATTTTGAGAAATTTAAGGAGTTAAGATTTTACGTTGTTAAAATATTGAGGATTCAAATTTGATTCAATAAACATGGTCAAGGCTATAAAGATTTTAGAAGTGATTAAAATTTGATTTCAATACTGAATAATTGACCCTAGAGGAAAGTATACACTTTTTATTTAAATTGTTCAAAAAGTTAAATTTTGATGATTTTATCATGAGGATAAATTTTTTTCCGGTGGGTAAGAAAAATATATTAGTATATGAGTGGATAAAGTACATACGTAAGGATCTGTTTACTTGGGCATGTTTGAGATGGCACTACTAACAAGACTTGGGTGTCCCTCTAGAGTTGTATTAGAAAGAACAGTACTTAGTATGGTGTGTTGCCCTTGGTGTGCATTTGAGTGATAAGAACAACTAGTATGAACAATTATAGTAGGAAAGAGAACTAGCAGTGGGTGTACTTGTAGTAGAAACTATGGTACTAAAGGGATACAGGTATCAAACCTTGGATGCATTATTAAACCATGGGTATATTAAAGATTCTTGGTATCAGATTTAGGTATCAATAGATAGGTATATGCAATGAGTATGTATTCATAGATGTCTTGTGGACTAATGATTAGCTAATATGGGTACCAGTATACAAGGATAGGAATTAGTTAATGAATGTGCTAGAGTTAAGTGGATATCAGAGGATGAAGATATCCAAGTAATGGGTTAGAAGACTATGTTCTGTTCTTCCTTCTGTTCCTCTCTATTTGATTGATTGATTGATTCCCTAGTACCGTAGCTTGTATTCATGATTTTCTTGTTAGAATGTAGCTAGTAGTATACCCCGACAGAGACCATAATGCCATGACAAAGGAGACTATAACTATGCATGTTTCTATATTGCGTGGTGTATGACTATAGGTAGGATTCTCTTAGACCTTGAGTGCTGAGAGTTGACCTTAGTGAAGGAATTAATGAAAGGAGTATGATTCAACAAAGAGAGACAAGATGCTTAAAATTCAAGGATAAACATTGATTTAAATAAAGAGTTGATGATTTAATATGGCAGAATTGATGAATCATTAATTTTTATCAAGATTGAGGTATGATTAAATTATCATTATAATTCGAGGATAAACAATAATTTAAACAAAGAGTTGAGAACTTGATACGACAGGATTGGCGATCTTGTTAAAACGTTAATTTTGTGAAGATTACGAAATGACTGAAAGTATCATTAAATTTTGAGGAAATTTAGAAGATTACTATTGTATTTATTTGACTGTAAGATATAGATTTACTTAAAAATTGTAATTAAGGATTTTGTGATTATTATATTATTTGAGTATTGTGTGGAAAAAAAAATCGAGGATTCAGATCACTAATGGATTAATGTTGGATTCCAATTTTGGGATAAGATTTTAATTTTTTTTATATATAAACGTGCAAGGACTGGATTTTTGATCAAAGGATCTGATAGTAAAATTTGTATATAGTGATTTGCTCAAAATTAAGGAGTAAGATGATAAATGGGTTAGTGTTTGAACACAAACTTTTTGGACGAGATTTTTTTTAATTTTATTGGATTCATGGATTAGTGTTTTTAGATGGAAATTTCTTGATTTATAAAAATGTGCATTGTTTGGATTAAATTAGAGGATTAGATATCAATTTCGGGTTTTTAATTACTAACATCAGATTCTGAGGAGATTATGATACGAATGGGATTCAATGATTAAATTTGAGGATTTTCAGAAATCCAATAATTTTAGAACTTTGAAAAAAATTGTGAAATGACGATGTGGATTACTTCCCGATTTTTGTGGATTGATGAATTTAATTTTGATGGAAAATAATGATGTGTATGAGTAAATACTACTATTGAGGATTTTAAATTTCGAGGACAAAATTCTTTTAAGGAGGGTAGACTTGTCACTACCACATTCCAAAAACAGGGATATTTTTGACTTTTCATACATAATTAATATTGCATGTATTTAATTTAAATAATTGCATGAGATGTGTATTTATAATATTATATTTACAGTGTTCATAAATGTTGAGCTGGTAGACTTGACCTAGAAGCCCACTAGACGAACACCTGACCGAATTGTAGGGTTATAAATTTAATTTATATTATTTAGGATTTAATTATTGGGATAGTAATAAATTACTGTAATTTTATTTAATTATCGTGCCTTGTCGTTGCTTCAATATTTGGAGCGCCATCCTAGCTTTTACCTTCCAACAAATTTCACAATCTTGCCTTAGACATGCCTGCCTTCCATTCTGCCATTTTTGTAATTCATAATTATGCTCTCTTGTGCTTCGTTTTAGCCGCACAATAATCGTCGCAGAAGTTTATTTAATTTCTAAATAAAATCCAACTTTGTATCGTTGTGCGTTCCAATCGAAATTGGAGGCAATCTTGACCTATTTTTCGTGAAACCCAAATTAGGGTAATATTCTGTTCTGAGTCTTCTTCACTAATGATATTGGTGACCTAACCTAATTTTGGCCCCATGTACTCCTAATTAATTTTAGAACACCAATTGTATCTAATTTTAATTAATTAAATCAAGAAACCCACTTCTGTGCAATTTTCTAATTGTTGGGGACTTAAATGCAAAAATTGCAATGATGTGTCTCCATCCTATAGGGTTAACCCAAATGAAGAAAAACCAACCCCCTAGCTTTGACTAGTCAACCCAACCTCTCTATCTCTCCTCGTTTTATTGCATTTTTCTCCATGATGAATCTTGGCCATCCATTTAAAATGGAGCCATCCCCACCACACAACCCCTTACATAAACCTCAACCCTCTTCCCAAGGCAACCCCATCCCAATAATTGGCCGGCCCTAATTCCTAGGGGGGTCACATCACCTCCTCCCACATATAAAAGCCACCACCCTCTCCATAATTTTTAGTTCACTCAACACCTTCACCAACACCAAATGCCAACCGGTCTCCTGTTCACCCGGTCGGCCAACCCGCCGACTGCTCAACTGCCCTGGCCAAGCTTCGACCTAGCTCAGTCGGCCTGCTGCTCCGGCACCACCACCCTGCTGCCAACCTCCGCTCGTCTCCGCTTACACCCCCGCTGCTCGTCTTCCCTGTCCTCCGACACAGCTCCATCACCCTCGACTTCGTCTTCCCGACGAGATCTCCCGTACCGCTGAACCTCCACCCGGCGAGCCACTCCCAGCCGGATCCCTGTCTCCTTCCCCGGCGAGCTAATCCCCCACCACCACGAGCACTCCGGCCTGCACACACCCCTCTTCCCTCCGCCTGATCCCACCGGAGTACCTCGAACCGATCTCCCCATTCATCCGCCGCTGCTCTTCCTCCTCGTCTCTCCCTGCACCCTCGATAAGGTGCTCTCCCCGCTGAACTGCTACTCCGGCCAACTGCCTCGATGAGCTCCCTTCGGCCCGGCGAGTCTCGCACCACGGACCACCATCATCATCAATTATCAACCACACAGTCCGGCGTCGACATCCCGCTCGATCATCGCGAGCCAGACTTCTCCGGCGACTGTGCAGTCTCTCCTCGGCCACAGTCATCTCCCCTCGACTCCACAGTCCGATGTCCCTGCACTCGGCTTCGTTTCCCCCCAGCCTCCATCTTCTCCGGCCGAACGCGACCGAGTACCACTAGTACATCACCCCATCGACTCCCTACTCCGGCGAGTCATCCTCCATCGAGCCGAGCCAAACCACCCCCTGTCCCCTCCAGTCTCGAGCCGACCTCGCCATGAACGTCTCCTCCACCACCATCGACAGCCCGACGGCCAACTCCCTGCACCCCGGCCGCTCATCAACTCCGGCAGTTTTTCCTCCCGTTTCCAGACGGCAGCAGCCCCCGAGCAGCCTCGACACAGCCACCTCGCCATCGTCGTCGTCTTCGTCATCCTCCTCGTCGTCGACGTCCTTGCCGACATCGTGCGCTCAGGTACGATCTCTTTCCTCGTGTGTATGTGTGTACGTACGTATGTGTGAATGTATGCATTGTGTATGTAGATCGTATAAATTATATTAATATATATATAAATACGTATGTATATATGTAGCATATATATATTTGTAATTGTATAGATATACGTATGTACGTATTAGCATACATATTAGTATATTCGAGTGTATATTGGTATAAATATATATATATATATATATAAATATTTCTCAACTAGTATATACATACCTATGTATACGTATTTCATACTAATCAATTTAGTATATGAATATAACTGATTAGTATATATATGTATACGTATATAAATTCTATTTTAATACATATATCTATTATAATTATAATCAGTTAGAATTAATGTTGTGATAAATAATAAATAGGCATTATATGCCTGTGCCCTAGGTAACCCTAATGAAATTACGGATACTGTAGCTATCTTGACCTGTGACCATGTAGCATGTTAGAAGACTGCCATATGTACATCGACGTACTGGCATAGACCCGTATCACTGACTGTCTGATTGCACAGTGATCACAAACACGACACCCATGCAACTTGACGCACACTTGACCCTAGGTGACCAGTGTCCTACGTTCAGTATTTTATGATTATATTAGTGTAACGTCTGATGCAAATATTATATTTATTATATGTGTATAGGACTATTGGATCGTCCTGCGAGACTTCAGGAGCAGGACATTGGTGTTACAAGCTAAGGACCCAAGGCGAGTACATTCTCTGACAGTTTTCCCTTATGTTGATTATTTCTATAACTCTTGTTGTATAGCGTACATGACTCTGACACTGTTCTTTACACGAGTTGGCATCATTGAAACCTGTCACGAGGAGTCGTGATTTGGAATCCATCGTGCTAGCTAGGGAAAAACGGGAAAATATTAGTAGCTTATGTGACCATACCCAACTTTACATGCATCATAGCTCACCCATGCCTCACGTCGGTGCAGCCTTACCATTACATGCTTCATCACTGTTACATATGGTTAGCCTGACTATTACTCGCATCATAGCTATCTGGATGGATTAGCCTGACCTCAGGGATGATCGCTAACCAATGTAATGAGTCTTATCAGTCCCAAGCCGATCACATGATATGCTGATATTTCACACACTTAGTTAGATGATTCATGACATGTATCTCTAGTGTATTGATCTAGCATCCCCACATGTTCTAATTATTGTTCTTGTACACCTTTATATACCAGTTCATTATTTTAGCGTGTACTTGGATTTCTATTTTATTTCTAGATGTACATTATATGCTCCAGTATTCCTTATTCCGGTATTTCTGTTTCCAGTATATCCATGCTCGTCAGTATTCCTATTTGCCAGTTTTTATATCTGTCTGTATTTCTTTACATTGTACTATAGTTTTTATCAATATATGTGGAACTGCTGTTAGAGGTGTATTTTATTCCAATCCTGACTGGATATATTTTTCAGACTGTGACATAGTGGACTTATTTCCGACACACTTGGGGATTGGATGTTATTGATTACAGTTATGGTTATTTTATCGTTAGACTTGTCTTGTATTTCATTGCTTGCTTTGATATCTCATTGTGCTTTAGTTTATGTGATTAAGTATTTCCAGCATTATTTTTGTGATATCCATGTCTCCTTATGGAGTTGGACATTCTTGTGAGATTGATTAGATAGTTACATGACCTAGACAGCGTTCTACCGTCGACGCTGCGACGTAGGCTGGACGTACCCACGCTCTCGTGCCCCTATACCGGGTGCGGGTCATGACACATTTTTAGTGGTGGCCCATGCAGGTCAGACTTCGCAAGTTATGCGATGTCATGGTAGTACGATATCATAGTTGTACTACTGCGTGCCTGCTATAGAATATAGGACATAGGATACTAGGATGAGAGTGGATACTCAATCACAAATTCTTGAGAGATTCCTGGGACGATCCCTTGAGAATCTTATTACAATTTCTAAATTTAATCCTTCGCCCTTATTTCCGTCCGTCCTCACTCGTTGATATTGAGTTTGATTCTTGTTGATCAGTTGTTAAAATTAATTCTTGGTATCGTTGTTGAGTTAATTTTTATATCAAGATGAATTTTACGGGCTCAAATTTATGGTATCATCTGATGGCATATATTGATGAGGATAGTGAGAAAGCTAAAACGTCTACTTTGGTTATGAAACCTAGAGTTTATCGCAGCCATACTAGCTGTCGTGACGAGAACGTAGGAACCTGACTTGGATGTACATACTTTAGTTATGAAATTTAGAGTCTCTCGCAGCCATACCGGTTGGCGTGGTGAATATTCTAGATGACATGATTATAGAGTTGCATACCTTAGTTACGGAACCTGTCGTTTATCGCACCTATACTTACTGGCGTGGCGAGGATTCTGAGTGTCATGATTTCGGAAAGACGTGTATGATTATCAGGTTGTATCTTAAATTAGTTATTAAAGTATCATCTCAACACTTATCTATTTCTGTTATTACAGGACTTTGTTCCATCATTTTCTTTGCTAGCTGTCGTAACGAGAACGTAAGAACCTGACTTGGATGTACATACTTTAGTTATAAAATTTAGAGTCTCTCGCAGCCATACCGGTTGGCATGGCAAAGATTCTAGATGACATGATTATAGAGTTGCATACCTTAGTTACGGAACCTGTCGTTTATCGCACCTATGCTTACTGGCGTAGCGAGGATTCTGAGTGTCATGATTTCGGACAGACGTGTATGATTATCAGGTTGTATCTTAAATTGGTTCTTAAAGTATCATCTCAACACTTATCTATTTCTGTTATTACAGGACTTTGTTCTATCATTTTTTTTTTGCTAGCGGTAGCAATACCAGTTTATTATTCTAGCGTGTACTTGGATTTCTATTTCATTTCTAGATGTACATTATATGCTCCAGTATTCCTTATTCTGGTATTTCTGTTTCCAGTATATCCATGCTCGTTAGTATTCCTATTTGCCAGTTTTTATATCTATCTATATTTCTTTACACTGTACTATAGTTTTTATCAATATATGTGGAACTACTGTTAGAGGTGTATTTCGTTCCAATCCTGACTGGATATATTTTCCAGACTGTGACATAGTGGACTTGTTTTCGACACACTTGGGGATTGGATGTTACTGATTGCAAGTATGGTTATTTTGTCGTTTGACTTGTCTTGTATTTTAATGCTTGCTTCGATATCTCATCGTGCTTTAGTTTATGTGATTGATTGTTTCCAGCATTATTTTTGTGATATCCATGTCTCCTTATGGAGTTGGACATTCTTGTGAGATTGATTAGATAGTTACATGACCTAGACAGCGTTCTATCGCTGACGCTGTGGCATAGGCTGGACGTACCCACGCTCTCGTGCCTCTATACCGGGTGCGGGTCGTGACACCTCCTCCACCCGACACCATCAGCAACTTCCTCTCCTCCTCTTCTCCTTCTTTCTATCACCATTACCTCATCACCACCACCATGGTCCCCTTTCGACCACCACCACCATCGACAGCCACCTTCCTCCTCTCCTCCTTCTTCCTCTCACCATCACCTCATCACCACCACCATGATCCCCTCACGACCACCACCACCATCGACAGCCACCTCCCTTCTCCCCTCCTTCTTCCTCTCACTATCACCTCATCACCACCACCATGGTCCCCTCATGACCACCACCACCATCGACAACCACCTCCCTCCTCTTCTTCTTCTTCCTCCCCCATCACCCCTCGACCTCCTCCGACCATTACTCGACCTCCACAACCACCATCAGCCACCTCCAACCCATCAACCACCTCCAGCTCCTCTACGACAACCTCCGCCACCACCATCATCCCCATGGTCACGACCACCACTACAGTCAACACCACCATCATCATCACCACCACAGTCCCCCATCAACCCGACCTCCTCCTCCCATCACAGCAGCCACCATCATCCTTCTCCTCCTCCGCCACCATCACCTCGTCATCACCACTACCTCCCTCGCCTGGCCGCAGCCATTGCTGCTACTAGTCGCTGAGTTGTTGCCATTGTTGCTGCTGCTGCTGTGCAGTCTTGCACCTCCGGAGCACTCTCCACCCGCCGGAGTCAGGCCACCCACGAGCCGCAGGCCGAGCACCCCCTTCCTTTTCAGATTAGCCCTAGGTATATATTCACCTCCTCCTTCTTCTTGTTGTTGTTGTTGTTGCATGAACCTATGTGTGTGTGTGTTGGAATAGTAGTTAGTGATATTAAATATTGCATGACTAGGTTGTTAGTATAACACTTGTATTTGTGTAGTACCTAGGTCCTTAGACTAATTTATCATATATGCACCTTAACCTAATAGCTAGGACACATGATTAGCGTTATACGATATTTGGAGTTATAAAAATGTATTGGTAGCATGGTAGCTAATTGTCTTGTTGTACACAGTATTTGAGGACATATGACGTACTCGTACATGGATACCTAGATGGTTAACACTATCAAACTTATCTTGGAGAGCAACTTAGCACCTACTTGAACCTTAGTTGACCTTGGTTGTAATATTTAAGAAATATACGTTTAGAGAGATATGACACTTGTGCATTTTAGACACTTGCACACTCGGCCCTTCTAGTTGGAGGTTATAACCCCTACTTGCGTTAGTTTTTAAGTGTAGTATAGTTGTACTTTTGTGTGTATACTAGTAATGACTGATGGTTATTATATTATATTATATATATATGATCGTTGGATCTTTCGGGCGAGGCTTCGGGAGCAGGATTTTGGCATTCGCAGCTTGAGGATCCAAGCAAGTATACCTTGCCTTATTTACTGTTTAATTCAAGTTATTTAAATATTGCATGAGATATTATTATAAATATTATATATAACTGTGTGCGTCCGAGAATGACTCGGGTGCAGTCGACGATTGCGTCGATATGTGGTGTATTGACTTAGTCAGTAGCAAACTCACCTACTATTGTGAAGATATCTGATATCTTCCAAGACCCTGACACTTCTTACACTCATCACGATGACAAACTCATGTTGGGATGCGAGTTGGCATACCCAACTAGCTATCGGTGCATGTGACATGCATCACGGTTTAGTGGGTAGTCAGGTTAGTCTAGTTATTTGAGAACGTAGTATGCACATCATGTATTTGACTTGTATATTTGTATTAGATGGGGAGGACAGCTGGTTGGCGTATAGGACACACACATTAGTACCCGTAGTATCCTTCGGAGCTACAGGGACTGATGACCTCTTTATTTTGGGACTAGGGCGTGACACTTTTCTTTACCTTTAGCGATGAAACCTTCAGGTTGGTCCATGTAGATTTTTTTCTCAAGATCTCCATTTAGAAATGATATCTTAACATCCATTTGATGGATTAGCATATCATGATTGGATGCTAAGGCTAGAAGGGTTTAATAGAGGTGATCCTAGCTACAGGAGAGTATGTATCAAAATAATCTAGTCCCTTTTTTGGGATAAAACCTTTGGCTACTAATCTAGCCTTGTATTTCTCTATGGTACCATAAGCTCTAAGTTTCTTTTTGAAGATCCACTTACAACCTATGGGTTTGCTACCTAAAGGTAAGTCTGCTAGAAACCAAGTACTATTCTCCATTAAGGAGTTATACTCATTATTAATGACTTTTTTCAGAAAGGGGCATCAGGAGAAGATATAGCTTCTTCATAAGTTGAGGGATCATTACTCATTCTAGGTTCTATATCTTGTTCAGGTTATGAACTAGATATTAGAACATAGGAACTAGTGGACTAAGTGCGATTCTTTACGATGTCTAACAGAGTGCGATTCTTTCCTTTAGCAACTTCGTTGGACTATGGTGAATATGGAGCAGTTACCTCATAAATTATTCCATGTTCTTCACAGAAATTATTTATTTTATTTGAGGTATACTCTCCAGCACGATCTGATATAAGAATCTTAAACTTTTTCTCTAATTGGTTCTCAGATTCAGATTTATAGACCTTGAATCTATCTAGAACTTCATCTTTGGTTTTGAAAATGTAGGTATAGCAATACTTTGAATAATCATCTATAAAAGTGATAAAGTATTTTCTACCGTCTCGGGTCAAAATCCTATTTGAGTCACACACATCACTGTGAACCAGTTCTAGAAGATCAAAGTTTCTTTCTACATATTTGAAAGGAAGCCTAGTGTTTTTAGCTTGAAATTATGTTAGATAAAATTAAACTCCTTTTTCGTATATAAATCTATAAAAAATAAAAATAAAAATAAAATAGTTAATGTTATCGGTCTCCGGGGAAGCTCCTAGTGGTAAAATTTCCTAACTATCGGCTTTTTTTTGTCGCACAAAACTTGGAGAGAGAGAGACCAAACTTAGCTCTGCCCAGAGCAAGAATTTAGAGGAGAGAATATTGTTGGAGAAAAGAACAAGAGAAAGAGGTTTAACGTAGAGAAAAATATTTTGTAAAAAATGAAGGAGGAGGAGACCACAATATAAAGGCAATCCCTAGGCACAACCAATGGACATGATATTAAATGGCTCATAAACAGGTCATTACAGAGCAATAACAAAAGGAAAAAATATAAAGAAATTACTGTCGTATGAGTTGTTACAGAAGCTGTCACATGTGCAAAATAAACCTGGACATAGGGAGCAATAAATGATCAACATTCAAATCTCCAATGAGTTTAAAATTGGTTTAAAAAGATATTTAGGGTCTCAACCCGAACCCAAAGAGAAAATCGAATCCGTATTTGATGCCCGCAGGTGTGGGCACTTATCCGCACTCGTTACGCATGCCAAACCGAGACGAGCCGGGCATAGTGGTGGCGGCGGCGCGCGCGTGTGGCCCATAGAGCTCCCCACACAAGACCACAAGGAAGCAAAGAGTAAGAACTATTATATACATACAAAGGTGGAGTAGTCCAATCGATGTGGGACTAAAGCAAAGGAGAAAGTTGAGCTTTTGCTCACATGTGTGTGAACATATATACACATACAGCCAACAGGTTATGTCACAGAGCTCGTGGATATCGACGCTCGCCGATCCGCTTGCTCCGTCCGCTCCACGATCGACGTCGCCGCCATCGGCCTCTGTCCGACTCCACTGACTCCTACTTTTGCCCACTTCTAGAATTTTTTTGAAGAAGTAAAGTACCTGGCAGTTCCGGGGACAAAAACTTCTCGTGTCAAATCAACCAGTTTCGGAAGAGTTCCGAAGATGAGAACAAAACAACGAAAGTGTCATAGCTAGCACCCACTTTTAAATTTTTTCTAGTTCTGCTGTGCAGTTCCACGAACCAAACATACCCCAATGCTTTTTTTGCACAAGAAATGAAGGTGGACCACGTAAAATCGTATATAATGTGTTCCAATAATGGAAAAGAGAGAAAAGTAGGGCTGAGTAGAATATTACTCACAAGTATGCCCACCTCTCCTCTCCTCTCCTTGCTCAAGCTAGCTAGGTTGCAATAATGGCAGAGAGAGAAGAAGGGGTGAGTATTAGGTTCATTATAACCGAATTGTTTTAGTCTTGGTAGTAGTGTATAGATGAAGACTAGGGGTGAGTATTAGTCTATTATGTTCGTGTATTGAGAAGTGATAATAGGGGTGAGTATTAGCCTAGTAGGTTCTATTAGATTTTTCACGTGCTGGCAGATTAGGAAAAGATAATCGGACGGGAGAGGGTGTCTCTTCAGTTTTCGATTTTAAACCAAAATCGATAAAAAAATTTAATATTTTTAAAACCGAATTTTTTAAAACTGAATCAAATTTCTTATTCTATCTGTTCGGTTCGTTTCAATTTTCGGTCCAAAATTGAATAAGGCTCACCCTTACAAGTCCTTATTGAATATGAATAACCAAGTACACAGGGAAAATGTTTACATGGAAGGCATCGACCTCATGACTTTGGGGTCTAATAATATGCAAGAGAAGCATGATACATGCAAACTTGTTCCTAAATAAGTTGATTCTCTTTTTTTAAAGGGGGAAAGAAAGAAGATTGAACAAATAAATGATCATGCTCGAAAAAAACAATATTTGATTTGTGTAGCCTTCCAAGTAATTAAATTTTTTACCTATTAGAATGTGTTGGGATAGTTGTCACGCTCCAGTCCCAAAATACGTAGGACTAGGAATACGTAATACGCTAGCCGTATGTATACAAACTCCAATATATGGAAACCATACACACACGTACGCTGTACATGAATATTAAATTCACAAGTGGTAATATACTGTCAATAAGTCACACGCAATCTATATCTCATCCACAGCAAAAGTAAATAAATTGGAATAAATAACTGAATATCAATATGAAGCCTCAAAGTATGATAGTCGGATGGAAACAAATTCACTGCAAATCGACTATACTAAAACTACTTAAAGAGAGAAGCGATCAAATCTAATATAAGATAAATGTCCATAAAAAAATAGCAACTAGAATGTCCATCAGCTGCGATGAATTGAAGATACTCTGAAGGTAAGACCTCCTCAGTCTGGTATGAAGCGTCAGGTCCGGGTCCGTACTCCTATGGATACTACTGCAAGTCAATGCCTGGAAAAGGACCAGGTCCTCAGAGGGACATAACAAGATACATAGAAGCATGCCGATAAAGTACTAAAAATAAACATCAAATGGGTCGCCTAACCATCTATGTGAATGCAGTTTGAGAACAACTTTCCAACAAGTGGGCTATTTGGCTAAAATGGGATTGGCATGATTCTCTTGGAGATTCAGGGACCTAAAAAACATGTCGTCTTTTGAACGCCAGAGGCCGCCTGATAATATATAATATATAGTGGTCATCATGACCGTGCATCTCCGACGGAGCATACGGGTTACACAAGAAAAGTGCAAAGGAGCCCAAACGTCTTACTTGTTGTCCTATCCATCCCATGCTCTAAGCATGTCATATTCATGACACGATGATACCTCTAATAACTGCTAAGTCTTCTAGCATGCAAATTCTACCAACAGTTATCCCTATCGCACGTCCCACCCGTACTAATGATTAGTCAATACGTAAGTCTGTGATCTATATGAGACTCACAACTCGTGTAAAAAATATGTCACAATTAAATGAAATATAAGAATGCCTCATGATCATATGGTGGTCTCATAAAACTATGTCAATATACATAATATATAATAAAGACAAAATACGACGCCACCGTCGTTGCACCCAAGTTATTCTTGGACGCGCAGTTTATATAGCAGTTAAAATAAATGACTAAATAAAAGAAATAAATTACATGCATCATATGGACTATAAATCATAGTACAATAGCAAGGTATACTTGTCTGCTTTGAAAATAATGAAGTCCCAACTCAAGGCGTCGTCCGATCTACCCGTCACATAAATTAAACAAGTTAGGTTACAAAAGTGGGTGAATAGGTTCCTCTATTTTAATCTATTTTAATTCTGAATAAAATAACCTAAAATAGTATTTTAATCTTATTATAATCTAATTTTATTGTTAAACTCTAATTTTGGCCCAAAGAAAGTCAACTTTACGGATTTGTGATCCTTGGCATACAAATCGAGGTGATCCGTTGACCAAAAAGTCAACCAACTCAAATCTTGGATTTCTGTGTGGAATCCTATAAATTTAATGCTACATGAACACTGGAATTAACAGTTTCATAAAATCACAAGTCGGTAAAGAGTTATGGCCACAAGGGCGCATAGATAACAATTTTCGGTGGTTTGCTATTTATGTCTATGTTGCACGAATTTTATAGTAGATTAAACTTGCATATTAAATTTTGGAAAAATAATTTTATATAAGTTTATCATGTCAAATTTTTGAAACTTTAAACGGCTCATAATTTCGAGTTCGAAATCTCCCGAAATCTCAAAAATACGAAAATGCGTCTGATTTCGAACATCTGGCACTTTCGAAATATTCTAGAAAAATAGTTTCTTAAATTATTAAAATAATTTATATATTCAAAAAACTAACCTTCATATGGTTCTAACAAAAAAATGGAACACGTTTGGAGCCCGGAGCTAGGAGATATCGTCTTTTTAAGTCGTCATAACTATTAGAAAATGAGGCTAAATTTATGACAAATTTTGACTGTTTTTGGACGAAAAAGAGAGGAGTTTGGGGAAGAAAAATATGAAAGATGAGTTTATTCCATAAGTCTAATAGTTATTTATAATGATGGAGACTATTTAATTAAATACGACCAGGATTGGCTAATTTGGATAGGATTATAATCAGTTTAAATAAGGATAGAATATGCATGAAGTTGCTTTCCTAGTAGGCTAAGGATTTGAGTTAATTTAAAAATAGAGTTTGAGTCTATCTCAATAAGTATAATCTTAAATAGAATTAAAAATAATACAAATAATTTATATATAATCTTATTAATATCTATTAACACTAAATTAGCATCTATTTAATATTAAGACTATATATATCCAAATAAATCCTAAATAATTTTAAAAATCTAAATAAATTTCTTAAAATTCTAAATAAATTATAGAAAAATATAATTAAATATTTTAACCTAAAATAAATAATTGGTAGGAACAATATACAAGTATGGTCTCATAATAAATCATGGAAGTCCTAAAAATTTACGTTTCCTAGATTTTAATTACCCAAAAATTCTAGAAAAATCTCCAAAAATCTAAAATAGCCTAAAATAATTCTAAATAAATATTTATATAAGTAAATATATCAAGAAATTTATTTTCTAATTAACTAAGAGAATACTCTAAAGAAACTTAACCTCTATAATAAATATAATAATATAAAATACATAAAAATATCTATTTTGGGTGAGAGGGTTTACAATCTACCCAATTTAAAAGAATTTTGTCCTCGAAATAAAAATAAGGGGTGATTTTCTAAATCCTTCACATTCGTATGTAAGGCAAGTCAATCGCAATCTCTTCCAAAATTTTTAATAATGAAATATATTCAAATCCATCGCAATCACTTCAAAATTAAAATAACTACTATTTAAACCAAAAATTAACCTGTCGTAATCTCTTCTCGATTTTTAAATAATCAACATCCAAATCTAACTCAAATCTATATGACATCCCACATCAAAATTTATATCACAATTTTCAATTATCATAATCTTCTCTAGACTTTGAACAATAAATAATTCTAATCAAATCTTATTCCTATTCTCAACTTAAGAATTTTGTACACTTCAAATGTTTAAACTCAATTTATATCCTCAATATTTTAAATAGGTGACTCAATAATCAAAATTCAACTTTTAATTCAAATCATCAAATTATAAAATATAAATCTAATTCACCAATTGTTTAAGTCTAAAATTTTATATTTATCCTCAAAATTTAAATTAATGATTCAACCTTCAATATTCATAATTTAAATTATGTGCTCAAAGTATAAATATTTGGTACACAATATCAAGATTTCAAAATTTATTAAATCCTCATTATCTTAATCATTCTTCTAAATTTTTTTAATTTAAATGACTTAAATCTCTCAATCTAATCTTACTTGATCACAATCAAAAAAAAAAAATTCATATCAAGTTGACAATTCAATTTCTACACAACTTAAAATTTACCCATCTATCACATAAGGCTATACATTTAAAAAAAATATTCCTCAAATTATTTAATCGTGTTATTCAATCCTCAAACATAAAATATCTCACATATTTTATGTCCTTAATTACAAAAGATAGTTACCAAGTAATGTGATTGGCCTATGGGATATATCTAGTACTCTCCGTGTATCAAACTTATACCAAGCACGAGCGTTTGTCTTTCCGAAATAGGGAAAGACGAAAAATAATAATAAAGAATTCAAGGAGGAGGTGATAGAATACAAGTACGGGATTCAAAGCGATTAAAGAATTCAAAAAGAGAGTTATCAAGACAGTTGTGGATTGAAATCCTATTTTTGGTAAATTTATATTCACATGTTCATATCAGAACAGTTATGTACCTGATATGATATGCTCTGACTTGTCTAGAGGGCAAGTATATTCGTCTAATAAGATGAGTCCACTATGTCTCAATCCACATAAAATAGTCATGCAAAGAGCGAACCAAGCGCATTAAGGTTAGCTAGACCATAATATACTGATTCTGATTAGACAATGTATTAGTGTGTCGACCCAATAATACATATGTCATGAACAAGCTCAATAATAGAATAAGCTTGTAAAACTAGGCTATAATAGTAGCATAAGTCGAGGTAGTCCAGAAAATATAAGTACGCTGGATTATAATAAGGGAATGTACAAAATAATTTAAGTTTACAAAGAAGATAAGACTCATCTGGTGTTGTGCCTCTACAGTTGCCATACTAACTCCTTATCTACGTCTCTAGTCGACCAAATGGGATATGAGCCTCTAAGTTCTACAGTCTGGATAAACACTATCGTCTTATGCTAGCATATAGTTAATGTCATTCAATTACACTTCATTAATAGGTTAAAAGGACTATGTGATACTAGGTCGTGAGGCATACTACCCAACTTACAAGAATTAACTAATAGTATAACTGCCTTAAGGGGATTCTATAAAATAATCGTGTCCTTATAAATAATGTAGAACTATTGTTATGGTATACGAAAAAAATATCTTGGTACCTATTAGGGTATTCTATTGTATCATAAAACTCCATAGGTAATGGTCATCTTAAGTCTTTAATCATAGTGCTTATAGAACAAAAGTATTAATAGTAAGAATGGAGAAGTTACTGGCTCTCAAGTGAAAGAGGACATAGCATGTTTGGAGATATGTGGAACAGATTACTTGATTTGAAACTAAAGGATAATCATAAAATTATAATATAAATGAATATCTCTACTATCAAGTTCTAACTACTAAGCACAAAATTTCAAAATTCAAGATTAACAACTATAATCCTAGCAAACTATATATCCTGACATAAAATAAAATCACTTGGCCTAAATAAAAACGGTTAGGTGGCACGAATTGAAAGATGAAAGAAATTTTAGTCGTCGCACAATTAGCAAGCGTTAAGGTTTTGGAGGGACAATATATGAAATTAAATAGAGAGACTCTTGATAATATCATAGTTTCCTAAGGAAATGTGGTATGCTAATCTCTGTGTTCGAGGTATGATCAAGAAAAATGTTATATTCATTCATCTTGGCTTCCTAAGGTACTGTTCTGCTAATATTAAGACAAGAAGCTAAATTTATAGTTCTCTAATACTATCTCACTATGAAAGTTAGGTTTAGTCCTAATATTAAACCTTGGATTTCTATTGGTTTCTTAATACTAGGGTCAAACAATATGGTCAAATTTTTAACTAATCCTTGTAGTGTCTATACTACTCTCAAGTCTTTCATAAATATATCAAGGGATAGTGGTCAATTAATCTACAGGTAAGGGATGCTAGGGTTCATTAGGTATTCTAAACTTAGTGATGTCCCAATATTCTAGTAGTATTCTTAGTAGGAATATTACCCTAATTATCATCCTAACAACAATGATTCCTATATTATAGCAGAAGACTATACTCAAGGAACTATTAGAAAAGTACATGAATCAAGCATGATGCAATTATTTAAATAGAACGGATTGGAAGGAAGGTGAGTCATAGTCAAATATGGATGAGATACTATACTCTAATCCTATTTGTAAGCTTGCTCGGTACATTAACGTAACCAAGACAATATACTCTTGACCCGCATTGGCCACCACTAAAATATGTCACGCCCTAGTCCCAAAATACGTAGAACTAGGAATACGTAACACGCCAGCCGTATGTATACGAACTCCAATATATGGAAACCATACACACATGTACGCTGTACATGAATATCAAATCCACAAGTGGTAATATACTGTCAACAAGTCACACGCAATCTATATCTCATCCACAACAAAAATAAATAAATAGGAATAAATAACTGAATATAAATGTGAAGTTTTAAAGTATGATAGTCGGATGGAAACAAATCTACTATAAATTGACTATACTAAAACTACTAAAAGAGAGAAGAGATCAACTCTAATATAAGATAAATGTCCAAGAAATAAATAGCAACTAGAATGTCCATCAGCTGCGATGATTCAAAGATACTTCGAAGGTAAGACCTCCTCAGTTTGGTATGAAGCGTCAAGTCTGGGTCCGTACTACTGTGGATACTCGTACAAGTCTATACCTGGAAAGGGACCAGGTCCTCAGAGGAACATTACAAGATACATAGAAGCATGCCAATAAAGTACTGAAAATAAATATCAAATGGGTCGCCTAACCATCTATGTGAATGCAGTTTGAGAACAACTTTCCAACAAGTCGGCTATCTGGCTAAAATGGGATTGGCATGATTCTCTTGGAGATTCAGGAGCATAAAAAACATGTTGTCTTTTGAACGCCAGAGGCCGCCTGATAATATATAATATATAGTGGTCATCATAATCGTGCATCTCTGGCGGAGCGTACGGGTTACACAAGGAAAGTGCAACGGAGCCCAAACGCCTTACTAGTTGTCCTTCCCACCCCATGCTCTAAGCATGTCATATCCATGACCCGATGATACCTTTAATAACTTCCAAGTCTTCTAGCATGCAAATTCTACCAGCAGTTATCACTATCGTACGTCCCACCCGTACTGATGATCAGTTAATACGTAAGTCCGTGATCTATATGAGACTCATAACTCATGTAAGAAATATGTCATAGCCAAATAAAATATAAGAATGCCTAATGATCATGTGGTGGTCTCCTAAAATGAGGTCAACATGCATAATATATAATAAAGATAAAATACGATGCCACCGTCGTTGCACCCAAGTTATTCTTTGACACACAGTTTATATAGTAGTTAAAATAAATGACTAAATAAAAAAAATAAACTATATGCATCATATGGAATATAAATTATAGTACAATGGTAAGGTATACTTGTCTGCTCTGAAAAAGAATGAAGTCCCAACTAAAGGCGTCGTCCGATCTACCCGTCACATAAATTAAACAAGTTAGGTTACAAAAGTGGGTGAATAAGTTCCTCCATTTTAATCTATTTTAATTCTAAATAAAATAACCTAAAATAGTATTTTAATCTTATTATAATCTAATTTTATTGTTAAACTCTAATTTTGGTCCAAAGAAAGTCAACTTTACGAATTTGTGATCCGTGGCATACAAATCGAGGTGATCCGTTGACCAAAAAGTCAACCAACTCAAATCCTGGATTTGTGTATGGAATCGTATAGATTTCAATGCTAAATGAATGTTAGAATCGACAGTTTCATAAAATCACAACTCTGTAAAGAGTTATGGCCATAAGGTCGCACAGATGACAGTTTTCGATGGTTTCCTATTTTAGTCTACGTTGCACAAATTTTAAAGTAGACTAAACTTGAATATTACATTCTGGAAAAATAATTTTATATAAGTTCATTATGTCAAAATTTTGAAACTTCAAACGGCTCGTAATTCCGACTTCGGGATCTCCCGAAATCTCGAAAATACGAAAATACGTCTGATTTCGAATATTTGGCACTTTCGGAATATTCTGGAAAAATAGGTTCTTAAATTATTGAACTAATTTATATATTCAGAAAACTAACCTTGATATGGTTCTAACAAAAAAAAAATTGGAACACGTTTGGAGTCCGGAGCTAGGAGATATCGTCTTTTTAAGTCATCATAACTAATAGAAAATGAGGCTGAATTTATGACAAATTTTTACTGTTTTTGGATAAAAAAAGAGGAGTTTAGGGAAGAAAAATATGAAAGATGAGTTTACTCCATAAGTCTAATAGGTATTTATAATTGTGGAGACTACTTAATTGAATACGACTAGGATTGGCTAATTTAGATAGGATTAGAATCAGTTTAAATAAGGATAGGATATGCATGAAGTTGCTTTCCTAGTAGGCTCAGGATTTAAATTAATTTAAAATTAGAGTTTGAGTTTATTTAAATTAATTTAAAAATATAGTTTGAGTTTATCTCAATAATTTATAATCTTAAATAGAATTAAAGATAATATAAATAATTTATATATAATCTTATTAATATCTATTAACACTAAATTAACATCTATCTAATATTAAGACTATATATATCCAAATAAATCCTAAATAATTTCAAAAATCTAAATAAATTTCTTAAAATTCTAAATAAATTACAGAAAAATATAATTAAATATTTTAACCTAAAATAAATATCTGGTAGGAACAATATGCAATATGGTCTCATAGTAAATCATGAAAGTCTTAGAAATTTACGTTTCCTAGATTTTAATTACCCAAAAATTCTAGAAAAATCTCCAAAAATCTAAAATAGCCTAAAAATAATTCTAAATAAATATTTATATAATTAAATATATCAAGAAATTTATTTTCTAATTAACTAAAAGAATACTATACAAAAATTTAACATCTATATTAAATATAATAATATAAAATACACACAAAATACCTATTTTGGGTAAGAGGGTTTACAATAGTGTAGTGAACTAAAGTGATAATAAATTAGCAATTAAGAAATATGTCAGACAAAAATAACTATTTTTAACTTTGATCATATATATGATTATATTTTCATATCTTTGACTTTGAATATTATAATTGGATTTTAATATATTGAACTTTTCATATATTGGATTTTCATATATGAAATTCCAATATGTGATAAGACTATATATAATTAGATTTTATATTACTTTGAGCACGTATATATGATTGGATTTTTTATATTGGACTTTCATATATGAATTTTCAATATATATAAATTTGTATATATTGAACTTTCTGTAAACCCCCTTATTTTGGAATATGGGTAATTTGATATTTTTTTAATTTTTTAATTTTTTATTTAATTAAAAAGGTTAAAGTATTAAGTTATAAAATTATTATTATTATTATTATTATTATATATATATATATATATATATATATATATATATATATATATATATATATATATATATATATATATATATATATATATATATATATATATATATATTATATTTTGCCATAGCTTGGTTATTTTGAGCAATGCACAACCTTTTTTTTCTTCCAACAAAATTTATATTAATGATCTTGACTGTACCTAAGATACTTGGGACATGGGTGTTGCATTAGTTTGGGCTCCCTCTTGTCTAGAAAATTGACAAACATCACGAACCATTGATAATGTAAAATTACTCCTATTTAACTAGTTGAACCAAATCGAGCCCAAACATCCTACTGGGACTCTCAAACCAATTCTTATGAGACATGTGTTTCGGATAATATAAACGAGAAAAGATTTGATGAATGCGAAAAATGAGGTCTTGTATGAAGACCCGCCCTTCTTTTATGTTTACAAACAAGATTGTACAAATTTGATCCTACACGAGGATTTCTAAGTACAATTTATTTAATCTGGGTGAATATTTCTATAGGTGTCTGATCTGCAGTCGATCACTATAGCCCTTGGACCACACGATGTTGAAGAAGTGCCGTGGAAGACAGGTAGCAGCTTCGAGGGTTGCTAAAGAGGGTGGATGCCCGATGCCAAAGTCGTCAATCCCTTCTCTTTTCCTGAGCTCTGGATTCTTCTCTCTCTCTCTCTCTCTCTCTCTCTCTCTCTCTCTCTCGACCGTTGGATCTGGTACTGGATCTCTTGATCAGTTTTCAGACCTAACTTCTTCGACCCTCCAATTTGTCGACCTTGTTCCTCATTGATAGAGGTATCTATTTATAGAGTTTTAGTGACAGTGACCACTCAATCGGTATAAAAACTGAGTAGTGAAAAGTACAGCACCCTTTTACACAACGGTTAAAATAACCAAAGCCTGCGTATAGATGATCCTTTGAATGAGCGTGTGACGCAGGTCCAACTAAGGGACAAAACGCGTATAACTGCTACGACAGGTAGGTATCCCTCGTGTAGAAGAGGTTGGCATAGAAGCCAATGTCTGTCACCATGGCATAGAAGCCAAATAGTTATCAAACCGGCATAGAAGCCGAATAGGCGTAGAAGCCGAGTGGTCATAGAGGTCGAGTAGGCGTAGAAGCCGAGTGGTAATAAAGACCGAGTAGGCGTAGAAGCCGAGTAGGCACAGAAGGCCGAACAGGCACAGAAGGCCGAATGGGCGGAGAAGCCGAGTAGGCACAGAAGGCCGAACAGGCACAGAAGGCTGAATGGGCGGAGAAGCCGAGCAGGCACCGAAGCTGAATAGGCGTAGAAGCCGAGCAGGCACTGAAGCTGAATAGGCGTAGAAGCTGCTGCGTAACGTGCCAGAGTGATGATGTGGACGTTTTAGCCAAAATTACGGCTCTTTGGAGATAATCAGATCTCTCGCATTAAATGCAGAGATCTGCCCCCATCCTGTGCATTAAATGCAGATGCTTGTCTTTAAGATTTGCCATCATCCTGCGCATTAAGTACATATACGCACCTTGAATCGTGCGCGAAGAGTAACCGCTGTCGTGGCAGTCTGTTCATCTTCTGCGGAGCGTAAGGAGCTCATATTTGCCTGTGTAAAACTAGGCAGCGTATTCCCTTGTATGCGTAGGAGCAGCTCTCGCAAAGGGGATGTCACTAAACGACGGTTCGGTGACATTTAATCAAATCTCCTGCATTAAATGTGGAGATCCGTCATCATCCTGTGCATTAAATACAGAGACATATTTTGAAGGTCTGCCACCCTTCTGTGCATCAAATGCAGAGACGTGCCTCGGGCATCTGTCAATATTCGGCGCATTAATTGCAGAGACGTGCCTCGAGGTCCTATCACCACCCTGTGCATTAAATGTAGAGACGCGCCTCGAGTCCCGTACGGAGTGCAGCTTTTGACGTGGCAGGCGGTTTGTCTTTAGTGGAGCGTAAGGAACTCTCATCTGCCTGTGTAAAACTAGGCAACGTATTCCTCTGTGTACGTAAAAAGCGGTTTAGGCAAGGAAAATGGCAGTAAATGATAACCTGGGTTGCAGTGCCGCGCCATCATTATAGCCATCGCCTGGGTAGTCGAGTAGTATCCCTTTGTCAGAAGTCGAGACGTCAGGTTCATTGCAGGTTCTCACAGGTTCATTGCAGAGAATACGAAGCGTCACTCGTACACTTTAATGCTGGATTGAAAGAGGATGGGTTTTATGCCATAAAGGCGATGAAGCACCCTGTTTACGCCAAAGCAGTCTGGTCATACTGCCCTACGCGGATGGTCCTCGAGCCTATATTTCATGTTGTGCTTGGCGGAGAAGCTCTGATTGCACGTTGAAGGCTCTGAAGTCCTCTGTTTATGCTATTTTGCATCAATATGCTGCGTAGAGCTATCCAACGTATTTTTCATGCTTCTACAAGACCCCCTTCAAAGCTTTTAAATTTCTCGTAATTTGAAATGCTTTGAATGAAGCATGACCCGCTCTTCGTAACTCGAAACATTTCTGAATGGAGTTTTAAAACGGTCGAGGCTGACTTTATGGCAGATTTATTGGGGATCGGTGCTCTCTCTCGCCTATAAAAAGGCTGAGGAGTTCTCATATTCTTCCCATACTTCCTTCATCATACAGAGATGACGGTCGGAGTTCGTCGGGTCGACTTGAGGAAGAAGGAGATCATGCTCTTCCAGCATGTAAGGAGCCAAAAAAGACGGCGTCTTCGAGCAAATATCCTCTGCAACAATGGATCATGGAAGGATATCATAGACTCCTTTGCTCGGGATAATCAGCAACTTTGTATGGTGGTTCTTCAGGAAAGGGTCACATTTTGCCATGCCGCTTGCAAGTGGCACCTTCTCCCGTTACCTCCGGGGATGAGAGCAGCAACTAGCTCTGACCTCGGGTATTGAGTTGGGTGAAATACCTTAACTCAATCTGTCATGGTGCACGGAGCATGGGATCTGCATAATTTAGGCAGGACCATTTCCGTATTCTCTCTCCATTTATCATTTTAGTCGGTTGCGGAAATCGACCAACTGCTGGAGGAGAGATGAAGAATTGGCGCCCATGCAAGAACCTGGTAGAGCAGATTCTGGGGGGTGGCCTTCCGACGACTACGAGGAAAAATCCTTTTGTAGACAGGATTTCCCTCATATGTAGTCATGAGAAATGAAGAAAAACCCTTGTAGATTAGATTTCTCTCATATGTAATCATGACTTTAATTTTTAATAAAATTGTCTATTTTCTTCATATGACCATGTTGCCATACTTTGCTGTGAAGTCTGAATATGTGTAGCTTCGACACGTCTGATTCCTTACGCCGACTCTGTTTAGAAAGAGTGCTAGGTCCTGTCCTGTCTTTTACGTATAACTAGGGATGCGTAGAAAGCCGCTTTAGCATTCGAGTGTTCAAACTGTCCTGCTATTTTAGGAGTGAGAAACCGCATAGAATTCTAAACTATTACTTCTGATAACAGAATTTCTTTGTTTAGACATCATCTTCAAGAATGATTTCTCGGAAATCCCTTGGAACAGGGCAAGAAATGGCTGTCAAACTGATTTGCCATCTTGGTAGATAAAATATTCAGACTGGAGTCTGGATGAACTTCGAATCGACCCATGAAAAAGAGTAATTTTTCAATGTTTGAACTCTGTATGCTTCGGGTACTTGGGATATCTTGAGGTCAAGAAGGAGTATCTTCTGTGTGAACTCCTGTAATTGACTGCCTTGAGGATCGTTCAGATGTACACGTACTCTGGCCTGCATATCTTTCAGATGTGCGGGAAGTCATGGAGCACAAAATCATAAGTTGGCAGCCTCTGAGCATAAACTAAACACCATCGAGCGTAAAATCATAGATTTATAGTTCCTGAGCGTGAAGTCGTAGGTTTGTAGCCTCTCGAGCATAAAAGCTACCGAGCACAAAGGCATCCGGGCGTAAAACCCGACTTGTAGTTGTCGAACATAAAGTCGTAGATTCGTAGCTGTCGAGCGTAGAAAGCTCATTAGCGTAGAACTGTAGATTTGTTGCTTCTGAAAAGAAAATTTTTCGAGCGTGAAGTCGTGGATCCGTCGCCTCTGAGTGGATCCTAAGCGCCACCGAGCGTGAGATCATCGATTTGGTATCTGCTGAGCGTGAAGTCGTAGGTTTGTAGCCTCTCAAGCATAAAAGCTACCGAGCACAAAGTCATTCGGACGTAAAACTATAGACTTATAGCTTGCGAGCGAAAAACCGTAGATCTGTAGTTGTCGAGCGTAGAAAGCTCCTTAGCGTAGAAACCACGAACCTGCTTTGCGCGAAAAACTTTTCGAATTCGCCGACTGTCCGCCTTCTCTGAATAAATAGGCTGACGTAGGACCCAATCATAACCGAATATTAATTAGGAGATTTGGTTCGGGGTCCGAGGAGTTCATCCGAACTCTATATATATCCCAAGTTTCTGAGAGAAAAACTTTTCATCCGTCTTCTGCGAGAGAAAGCTTTCGACCGTTCGAGTTCTTCTCCGTTTCTTCTTCGAATCTTCAAAGTTACCAGTAATGGCTTTGAAACAAACTTCCTCCGCTAAGGGAAAGAAGGTTGATTCTTCTTCTCGTTCTTCGGCCCAAGCGAGAGCGTCTCTGGTTGGACAAGGCAAACTTTATTCTGAGCGGAGCATCCCGCCGACGAGTAGTACACCCGGCCTGGAAGGTAGAGTTCTTGGAAAAAGAGAGAATGACTGAAAATCCTTCGCACATGTTGAACGTGACCGCGCTAGGTCGTCTTCTGTACTGATAGCCTCTTTGAGGAAGATGATGCACGGAGACGTTTCATCTTTTACGCCCATATTTCTAATGTGTCAGCGTAAAAACTCCATTTTTTCGCAGTCGAGCGTAAAAGCTTTGACCACCGAAAACTTGGTGTATACTATTAAAATTCGAGTTTTATGCTTGTGGATGAAAATCCTGGCGTAATAAATCAATTTAATCAATCTGCGTAAAGCACAGACCGTATACTGCCAATCTTTACGTTTTAAGGAAATAGATTCTAGCGTAAAGGCTCAAGTTTCACAGTCTCGGCGTAGAGCACGGACTGTTGATTTTCCTTTTTGCGGATGTTGCAAGTACCGAAATATCTAGTTAGGAACTGACGTATTTCTTTTGTGCTTTTGCAGTTAACTTGTATGAGTCTCCGCTGGCTGAAGTGATGGGCTCCACCGCCGGGATGTTGCACTCCAACTATTTGGAGGATCTGTCACACGTGACATTTCCTATCTCCGGGCCCCAGTATCCCGAAGGAAGGGCAATTCTAATATCGGCTCAGGGCGAGCAAACGTTGTTGAATTTGATCAACTGGGAGCCCCTAACGTATGTAGACGGGGAGCAATACCTGAAGTCGGCTTTCTTCTTTGGGGACATGATTGACAAGCAGTCCCAGACAAAGCCCAAGAGAGAACTTTGGGTTTTCTCTGCCGAGGGTTTGGTCTTGTATCTGCCCAATATGCTGAGAGACTACCCCATCTCGGCCTTCTTTCATGCTACGCATCCTAGGAAGATATCGTGGACGCTAACCCCCGATCTTCACGGCAAGCCGGGGAAGATCTTTCATCTGAGAGGAGCTGACCAGGGGTCGTTTGTCAGCCGCCCTTCTGGCTTTGTGACGCTGTTGAGGGGGCTGTACCCGGACAGTGTCCCGAGTGAAGACAGTTTGGTGATCCAGCCGGTCCAGTTACCGACTTTCTGTAATGACTTTATGGGGCGTGGGGGAGTATACCCTAAGGTGAACCCTCGGTGTGGCGGGTGGATCACCCCTTCAAATCTTCGATGGGCTCGCTTGGTTGATTGGGCCCTGAAGCATTTTCAGACCGAGTTGGAGAACATCGGTATGTTTGCAGCTGTAAGTGTGACCAGTGTTGGGTTATCTCCTAACCCTAACCTGTTCCTGGCACTGATGGAGCGATATATTTTGTTTACCGGGACCTTCGCCACTCCACTGGGGGAGTTGGGATTGGCCCTGCATGAGATGGCAGAGATCTCAAGACTGCCGATGGGGGATACTCCATACGAAGAGTATGTTCCCACGAACCGGGAGCTGGGGGGTTCAGACCCTCGAGTAGTAGAGGTCTATCAGGAGCTGATGTGCCACTACCTCGCCTGCACTGCTTTTTATGATGAGCCCTCAAAATTGGCTCACATCAGCAAATGGATGTCCTATCTCTTCTTTCACCGGTCCCGGACCGCCAAGTCGGAGAAGGTATTGGAGGGCAAGGATCTGCCTGTGAATCCCCGGAGTGCGCTTAATGCTCAGGTGGTTGACGATCTCATAGTGGATGCTGGTGCTCCGGACCGATTCCTTGACGAAGGGACGGGAAAGTATCATGTAGGCACTAAGGCCTATAGCTATTTGAGGCGCTGTCGCAGGCCTCTGTCCATGAAGGCTCAACTGGCTGGCTTCCTCTCCATATGGCTACGTCGAGTAGTAGTGCCTGGCGTTGCATCTGCGGACCGCATTCACCGCAACATGCTATGGCCTGTAGTGCATCTGGTGTTCGGGGCAAGACTGGGCTTGCTCCCTGCCATGGTGTGCCGTATACAAGCTGGCCTGAGGGCCATGATTGATGGGCTGCTCGTCGATAAAATTTGGCATGATAGCTTTCCCAGGATAGAATTACCATACCTGTATTTGATGGGGTGGTTAATTCTCCATAACCCCCGGGTGATGTCTCCCGGTTCCGGCAGTAGTTCGGGGGGTAGTTTCTTGTTGAACTACCGGAAGTCTTCCTGGAACGTGAACACGATTATAGACTGTCGGCGGGTGCTAGGCTTCAGTCATAGTTGGAAGCTTTTTTGCACCGTCCCTCCTGTACATCGTAATCAGTCGGGGATTAGGCTCGAGGATTCGGGTAGAGAGAAGACCATTCTTTCTCCCGAAGCTTTTAACTGGTTGGTCTGCATTAGACCATCCCATCTGCTGTATAGAAGCGAAGATCATTGCTTCTTGGAGCCCTACTTGCCCAGTCGGTTTGCCCGACAGTTTGGGTATGATCAGTTGCACGTGGACAATACCGTCACCAGCTTCAGGTCCAGAGGTGGACTCATTGATGGAGCACGGGGATGGCAATATTTTATCATGGGCTACACTGGGGTAATTTTTATCGTGTCGGTCATCACACTCTCTACGGAGCTGCGCATCCTGCATTCGTATGCCCAGTTCTATGTGGCAACGAACACCTTCCATCGTGATTTTGATATACATGGAAGCTTTAGGGTGCCCTCTTCCAAGCCTGGGGGAAGAGTTGAAGTCCCCTCGGTTTCTTCCGACGAGGGTGAGGAGTCCGTTACCCCGGATGAGCCTCTGGTGTCGGTCCCTAGGGGTGAAGTACCTCCGCCTGCAGGGGCTTTGGTAGTTCTTGGGAAGCGAAGGCCTCCTGCTTCCAAGGAGACTTCCCCTCGTAAGAGGAAGAAGAAGACGGTAAATCGTCCTCTCCGAATTTCTGGTGTTGATGCTCCTGGAGGTGAGCTTGCATCTCCCCGCGTTGGGGATGATTCTTCGGTTGGAGGTTCCTCGCCTTTTAGAGAGGGACCTTCTACAGTTCCGGCTGGTGGTGCCGGAGAATCTCTGCTGGACGCTGGTGTCGCTGCTATTGCTTCAGGTAGTGGAACGAGGTCGCCTTCGGGGCTGAGTATAATAAAGTTTCGTATACCTCTAGCCGGATCGGCATCGGGAGGGACTTCTGCCGCGCCTGTGGGCGCACCTAGCGAGATTCCAGTCGATGAGCCTAGGTTGGATTTTGAGGAGGACCTGGAAGACTACTTGCCAATGTCCGTTCGCAGACTCCTTTCTCCAGGTATGACAGCTCGCCTAGCATTATTAAGAAATAATTTAGCTGTACAGGCTGCAGATGCGACGTATATGCCGTCGGCCATGGGTAAATATCGTCTTTTATGCCTCTTCTTTGGGAAAATTAATTTTACGTTGATATTAACTTCCTTTTGTCTTCTTTTCAGGGGAAGACCTCTTCGGAGAGGGTGATGTAGACGCGCCCTTTGGCTCCATGTCAGGTCTTAGTGGTGACACGGAGGTACCTAATTTTGAAGAGGAGACATCTTCGGGTGCTGGCTTGCCTGTCGAGGGGACTCCGATACCTCGAGAGGAGGACGAGTCTGTCATTGCGATAGTACCTCTTTTGAGCACGCCGGTCACTTTATCCGGTGTTGGCGAATCTTCTTTTGTCGTACCTCCCATTGAAGTGACGGCCGTGGCGACATCGTCTGTGGTGATCCCGGGGGGGGAGGAAGTTGCCACAATCGTGGACACTCCCCGCATTCACGCGGACCTAGTTGCGCTGACCGAGCAGTACACCGAGTTCTTCTACACCCCTTTGAGAACGCTAAAGTCAATGGTGTTGGCGAAGAAGCTGGACTTTGCATCGCTGAAGAGGTCTTCTCGGTTCTCGATAGAAGCGGTCAGGGAATTCGGTGATGTCGGGGTAGCTGACGCGCTGGAGGCGATGGTTAATGGCTTGGAGCAACCCATTAACGAATACCTGCAGCTAGCTCAAGGCAATATTGAAGCTCTGGTCCAGGCCAGATACGACTCCTTGACTGCGCATCTTGTTGAAAAGATGGAAGGTCTGAATAATTTCATCGAGACCAATCAACAAGAGATAGATAAAGAGAAAGTCGTCTTGGAGGAGACTCTCGCCCTTCAAACGAAATGTCAGGCCGAGCATGACGGCAATGTAGCGAGGGTCTGCAAACTAGAGACAAAGCTTGCTCAGGCAAAGGAGTGGACTTCTCAGTCATCGGAAGGTCTAGATGTGGTGAATGGCCGACTGGTCACAGCACAACAGAACTTGGCGAGTGCAGGAGTCGCCCGTGCCGGTCTCCTTCGGGCTAGAGCCGAACTGTCCCTGCTGATAGATGACGAGGCACGGTTGGAGCGGGTCCGCGCTGATGTCTTGGATTCCGGGGCTGAGAGGATGGTCGTACTGGCGCAGCAGCTTCGCGACCTGACCGCTCCCCCTTCATGATGTACTTTTGCTTTTGCTTTTCAATATACTCTTGCTCTTTTCTGGAAATAATAAAGAGGCTTTTTATCTGACTTTGTGGACCCATCATTTCGGAATGTAAACGACAGATTTGGGTGAAAGTGATATCAGAGGTAGTATGGACGTGATATACTTTCGGTAAGCTTTAGCAGAGTATATCTATTCAGAGGTCATATGGACATGATAGAATATGATCCAACTAGTTTCGTTTTGGAAGTAGTTTTGTCAGAATGAGATCACCCTATTCCACTTGAGTAGAGGAGGTTTAAGTATAGTACCTTTTCAGAAATTTGCCATTGATAGGAGCCATTAGCAGGTCTCCATTAGGCTGGACTAACCTGTAAGTGGCGTTTGAGAACGTTGTCTCGATCATGTAAGGGCCTTTCCATTTGGGCTGGAATTTGCCTTTACTTCTGTGAGTAAGAATCATTGGCCTTCTTACAGCTAAAACTAGCTCGCCGACTTTGAACACTCTTTTCTTTACTTTTTGATTAAAAGTTCTAGAAATGCGTGCTTGGTAGAGTGTGATGCACTGCTGAGCTTGGAGGCATTTCTCATCTAATCCTTCTAGCTCTTAGAGCCTTAACAAGTCATTCTTTTCTTGAGTCAACTCGTTAGCCATGGCTATCCTGAGTGACGGAATTTGAATTTTGATAGGAAGAACTGCTTCACTCCCGTAGACCAATGAGAATGGTGTGCAACCTGTCGGTGCTCGGACCGTTGTGCGGTATGCCCAGAGACATTCTCCCAGCTTCTCATTCTAATCTCTCTTATTTGAAGAGACGAACTTCTTCAAGAGTTTGATAATGGTTTTGTTGAAGGCTTTCGCCAACCCATTAGTAGCTGGATAATATGCCGTGGAGGCCACATTTTGTATCCGATTTTTATCGCAGAATCGATAAAACGCATGGCTGATGAACTGAGGCCCGTTGGCATGGATTATCCTTCGGGGAACCCCGAAGCGATAAATGACGTGATGCTTGATAAAGCTGGTCACGTTAGATGTCTTTACCTCAGCAAGAGGGATCGCCTCTGCCCATTTGGAGAAGTAATCCGTAATGGCCAGTATGAACCGGTGACCTCTGGAAGAAGACGGGTGAATCGGACCAATAATATCCATACCCCATGCTTCGAAAGGCCAGGATGCAACCGTAGGATGTAGATGTTCGGACGGTTGATGTATAAAGTCTGCATGGACCTGACAGGCTCTGCATCGTCTGGCATACTGGATTGCGTCTGCGATCATAGTGGGCCAGTAATAGCCCATTCTCCTGATATGATCCTGTAGCTTAGGACCGGGTTGATGCGCGCCACACACGTCGTCGTGAGCTTCACGGATAATTCGTTGTGCTTCGTCACCAGAGAGACATCGTAAGAATAGCCCGTCATAAGACCGACGATATAGGCATTGTGACGATGCATCGAAGTAGAAGCGTAATGATCGTCTTTTGACAGATATTGCTTCTTTAGGATGTTCTGGCAAGATTCCGTATGCTACGAAATCTATAAAGGAATTTCTCCAGTCTCTTCTGTGAGGACCTGTGTCCACCGTGTAGCTGCATTCGATGTGAAAGTTGTTTTTCATACAGAATAGGTCTCTGTTAAGAAGGATTACCGAATTCTGCCTTCTTATAGGGGTAGCTAAATCTGCAGCTAGACTGGCTAGGGCATCAGCTTCCAGATTCTGAGACCGAGGTACATGCTCAAGGAAGAATCCTTTGAATGTCATGGCTATCTCGACCGTTGCTCGGTGATAGGGGATGAGGTCGGGATTCCGGACTTCATATATTCCTCTGACTTGATTGACGATCAGCAGAGAATCACCGAAGGCTTTCATAGAATTGACCCCCAGCTCTTTAGCAACTTGGAGCCCGATTAGTAGAGCGTTGTATTCTGCCACATTGTTAGAACAGTGCTCGTTAAGAGAATATGCTCGGTAGATAACGAGTTTATCAGGAGTGACTAGGATGATCCCTACTCCTGAAACCACGTTTCCCCTGGGACCAATCCTGGAGGTGCCATCGAAGAACAGTTGCCATGCATCGCCTTTCGTTGCGGAATTACACTCTGCAACTTCGTCGGGAATGTCCTCGTATAGTTTGGAGGCCTCCGGGATGGGATAAGCAGCTAGAAAGTTGGCCAATGCTTGGCCTTTGACGGACTTCTGAGGGACGTACACCATGTCATATGGCGTTAATAACATCGCCCAAGTCGCAAGTCAAGAATTAAGAACACTTGGCTTGCTCATCAGTACCCGAAGAGGATTGATCCTGGAGATGATATGAACGGTTTGGCCCATGACATAGTATCGTATTTTCTGAATAGCGAACATCAGAGCCAGGCATTCTTTCTCCACAGGGTTGTACCGGTGTTTGGCTCCAACCATTATCCTGCTGAGGTAGTAAATAGCCTGCTCGTGGCCTATATCGTTCTTTTGTACGAGAAGAGCTCCCATATTATGATCCATTGCTTGTACATATAGCACGAATGGTCTTCCTATGACGGGAGGTACCAGAATTGGTGGGCTAGTGAGGTAGCGCTTGATATCTCCGAACGCTTGCTGACAGGCTTCGTCCCATACGAAGGATACGCCTTTCTTCATGAGACGAGAAAAGGGCTGGCATCTCCCGGAGAGGTTGGATATGAATCTTCCGATATAAGTCAGACGACCTTGAAATCCCCTAAGTTCTCTCAAATTGCGGGGCGGTCGTATTTCTAAGATGGCCTTGACTTTATCAGGGTCCACTTGAATGCCTTTGGCGGTGATGACAAATCCCAAAAATTTGCCGCTAGATACCCCCAGAAAGGACTTTGTAGGGTTCATTTTGAGTTGATGTTGGCACATCAATTCAAATACTGTCTTCAAGTCTCGGATATGATTATCCCTGAGGCAGCTTTTGACAGCTACATCGTCTACGTAACACTCTACTGTCTTGCGCAGATGCTCATAGAATATGTTACTCATAGCCTATTGGTACGTAGCCCCGATATTCTTTAATCCGAAGGGCATGACCATGTAGCAGTATACCCCTAGTGGTGACCGAAAGGCAGTATGCTTCTCGTCTTTAGGATGCATCTTGATCTGATTGTATCCCGAGAATCCGTCCATGAAAGACATACGTTTAAAATCGCATGTATTATCGATCATGACGTCTGTGATGGGAAGAGGGAACTCATCCTTGGGGCAGGCTACGTTCAAATCTCGATAATCGAGGCAGATTCGTACTTTCCCATTCTTCTTCATGACCGGGACAACATTGGCGACCCAGTCGGGATGTTGTTCCTCACGGATGAAGCCGCAGGCTATTAACTTCTTGACTTCAGCTTCAATGGCGTCCATCATATCCGGGCGGAACCGTCGTTGGTGTTGCTTCACAGGCTTTGAATCGGGCAGTATGTTGAGTTTATGAGTAGCTACCTTTGGATCAAGACCTGGCATATCCTCATAATTCTACGCAAAGACGTCGATATATTTTTTTATCAGCTGGTTAATTTTGGCTTTGGTGAAAGTTCATCCCCTACGTCAATCTGGATAACTTCATCTTAAGTGGGAGGTTCTCTCTGCTCGAAGCGGAACTCCCATTGTGTATCCATCTACTGAGCCCAAGCGTCATTCTCGAATGGTTCAGATTCTTGTTTGTCTGATTCGAAGGAATCCGTCGTTACCATATTTGCTGATAATGTTTGCTCGAGGGCATGAGATAAGCCGACGGGCGATGAGCCGTCTTGAAAAGAGGAAAAGATATCCCCGTTTGACTTGGAAGTCGTAAGGGAGGTGGCATACCCTAACCCGGAATGGGTTTGCTAATAGTGGGGATTGCCGAGCAGCTGTGTTCGTCTGCCTTTCCCATGGTTGAGACATGGTTCTATTTTCAAGTTGTAACCCATATTTTTCATGATCTTCAAGGATTGCGGGCTGTACCTGTGAACTTGCATTTCACCAGAGTCGTCATCGAAGGAATCTTCTTGTATAGTTTGTTCGTTGCACATGCGGCCGAAGACTATTGAACGCTGACCGTTGCGGGCAGGTAGAACAATGAATATAGAATCCTCATGTGGTCCATACGTCGTGGCGACATTGGATGATGATGCCACTTCCCATATGTATAGATGATAGGAATCTATAGCTGCCAAGAATTTTTGTGCTATAGGCTCTATATCGTCCTGGGGAGAGGTTTCCTTATTTGGAATCCGAGTGTGGATATACTGGAAAAGATGTCCTTTATTATTATCAGAAACCGCACTCCTAGTTGCATTTACATCACTCGGCTGCTTGTTGTGCCGAAGGTCGATGATTAAGGGCGGAGGCTGCTGTCTCAGAGTGATTACTAGAGGATCACCCCCTTTCCCTGACCTGGTCTTGTTCAGGTGGATAGCCCTAGGCTCTGTGGCTTTTGGACGGGTAGTCCGTCCTTTCACCTTGATTGACAGAGGTTGCTTGGCAGAAGGTTCTTCAGGCTCCCGGTGGGATTCCTTCTCTGCTTGGGCTGACACCTCTTCCGTGTAGTCTTGAGAGTATAACACGGCGTTAGAGTAGTAGGATTCTACTCCTTTAAACGGGTTTAGGTCGGCAACCTCCGTTTATACTGTCCCTTGGGCGTCTACATATTTGAAGCATTGATGTAGAGTCGAAGGAACGATGTTGTGGTCGTGGATCCATGGTCTTCCTAGCAGGATGTTGTAGGATACTTCTGAATCGATGACGTAGCATGTAGCTACCGATCTGAGGTTGCCAATCTAGATCCTCAGGCGAATTTTTCCCAACGACTTACTTTTTTGGCGTTGAAACCCACGATAGTAGTGGTGGTGTAAGCCAGTTCGCTGGTAGTTATCCTCAGTGGTCTGAGTAGACTATGAGGAATAATGCTGATTGAGGATCCCGAATCTATGTAAATCCGGTCGACCTCCATGGAACCGACGTACCCGGTATGGTAGAGGGGTCTGTCATGCCTGTTATATTTTAACAGCATGTCGTCTTGAGTGAAAGTGATGTTTGGGACCACCTCCATCACACTGTGGCATCGGGGACACGCTACAGGTTCTTCATCGGGGGACTTGAGTTGGGTCAAGTATGTATCTGCCTGCATCAATGCTTCACTCAGGGCTAGACGAGTGTCTTGGGAGAGCCTGAGTAGCTCGAAGATGGACAACCTGGCCGGGGTATTAGCCAGTTGGGCCAAGATGTCGAAGTTGTACGGCTTCTCTAAACCTTTGTTTTGAATATTTTTTACATGTTTATCGAAGCGCACTTCTTTTTGCTTCCCCTTGTCCGCCGAAGTTGGTCTCGAAGGACCGGACTCTAGTACGGCGGGCTCTGGTTCCGAAGGCTTGGCAGCTGAAGCGTCTGCAGGTGCATCTTCCTGACTTGCTCCGTAGTCCTTGAGGTAAGCCTTCCCTGAACGGGTTGCTGTGGCCAAGACCTCATCTTCGTCTGATGTCGAAGAAGTTGTAACCATATGGCATGGCTTGCATTTGGAGTTCTTTCTGGACTTAGCTTTAGTAGCATTAGTCTCTTTTTTGAGCTCCGACACCAAGTTTGGGTGAACCCACATAATCTTGCCTCTTTGGGTAGTTAGGGGTAACAGGTCGTGATTTTGACCCCTAGCTGGAGGAAGATTAACGATGTTCATCATTGTCCGGGAAAAAGGTATAATACCGTCCGGTACTTCTTGGGGAGGCAGATTGCCAAATTGCAGAGAGATCATGTTGGCCGTGACCGTCTTCTCGCTATTGCGCAGGGTGATAGTTTCAACATCGATCAGCTCTTGGATCTTCCTTTTCAGTATGTAACACGCCTTTGTTGGGTGGTGTACGTATCTGTGGAAGATGTAGTACTTGGGGTTGTTGGCACTGCCGACTTCACTGGGCCGCCTCTCCTTCGGAAGGGTGATCTTGCCACTTTTGACGAGACACTCGAATATACTCGGAATATCGTCGTCGTCGAAAGAGTATACCTCGACGGGCCTGGAAGTCCCAGGTTTTGTCTGCGTGGTTGCCGCAGTCTTCTGTCTGGACGTATTGATTGCCAGAGCTTCTTTTCCTTTGGAACTATGAGGATGGTCGCCGTTGGGGGATGACCTCTTGCCTCTGTCAGAGGTAGAGATCATGATGCCATTGTCACGTGCCTTGCGACTGTTGTCCTCGGCGGCTACTGCTGAGATGATGAACGAGGGCCATTCATGAAACTGATATGGTCCTGTGAACACCGAGATCACGGAAAGAAGGTTCTTCCTGCAAATGTCTACCAATGCTGAGTCTGGAACTCCTGGAGGCATCTGTAAAGTGGCTTGGCAAAAACGTTCGACGAAGGTGCGAACGTCCTCCTTTTCCCTCTGCTTGACTTCGATGAGAGAGGACATAGACATGTCCATTCCTCCCTCATAGAATCGTATAAAAAATAGAGCCTTGAAGTCTTCAAAGAAAGTAATGCAGTTGTCTGCCAGGCTACGGTACCACTGGTAAGCTACTCCTGAGAGACAGCCCTTGAACAACCGGGTGAGGAGGGCGTCATTCCCTTATAGCAACACCGTCATCATACTGAAATAGTTCATGTACTGACTTGGTGATATTTTTCCCTCGAACAGGGCCATAGTCTGAGGTTTGTACCTCGGAGGAAAAGGGACCTCTTCCCAGATAGCTGGGTATGGCTGGTTGATTCCCAATTTCTTGAGCTGATCTTTGTGCTTCAAGGCGTCAAATTGGGCTTTCAACTCCCGTACTGCTTGCACCGGATTTTCAGCTGGTAGCGAGACCACAGAATGGTGCGGAGTTGGTTGTATCGTGACTCCCGGAGGAGGTTGTACATTCTCCAGGTGAGGAAGTGAAGGACCAGCTGACTCTTGATCTATAGCAGGCTCTTGGATCGTGTTGGATGGTGGTAGGTCCATCCCCATACGTATCTGAGTAGGCGGGACCGACGTTTGAGCCATAGCAGCCGCCTGTTGAGTTAGCATCATTTGGTGCATGTTCTCCATCATGGATTGTATTTGCTTCAGAGATATCTCTAGTGTAGTAATGTATTGCTCAGCGTTCCCTGATGGCGAGGCTTCCTCGTGTTCATCTCCAATGGTATAAACTCCCATCTCCCTGGGCGTCATTGAAGGATGAGTATAGGTCGCTGCAGAAGTTGACTATATACTCTCAGTATCTGATTCGGGAGACTGGCGACCCCCAGTATCGGAATCAGAAGAGCACGAAGTCAGTTGTCGTGACCTTGAACGAGTGTTCTGGAATACCCCAGCTTCGGTGCCCCTAAGGAGCATGTTGAATTTTCTTTGGCTCGGAGTTCTAGAGGACGGACGTCTTGGGTCTGAGTTTCCTCTAGGTATATGTGAAGCCATGTTCACAGATGCATGCGCGGGCTCTTCTTCTAGGAAAGATGGAGAGTAGCTCAGCCGGTCAAAAACCGGCCGTTCTGTTTTAGAACAGCAATAATTAATTACAATCCTGTGACTATTACAACAGTGCTCGCTAGGAGGCGTAATAGCCACGCTGGCAGATCCCCTCTCCTTGCATTTCTGGATTAGATATTTGCGCAGGTCAGGAGGAGTTGCAGAAGAAGAAGATGATGGCTTGTTCCTTCTATTCCCATTGGTAGGCATGCGGATGATGGGAACCATAGTCTTCCCTGTGCCATCCGTATATAACAGGTTGGCCATCTGGGTGGCGAATAATCCCCGAGGAGGGTGTATTTCCACAACTGGAGCCTTCTTTACGCCTAGGGACTTCACTTGGCATAATTTGGAGCTTCACTCTGGTTGGCGTAAAGCTGAGGATGTCCTCAGTCGGCCATCAGTGTCTCGTATAATTCGAAGGGTGTGCAGATTATTCCCTTGCTGGCGTAAATACCGAGGAGTTGAGTAGTCCGCCGCTCGCTTTTCCTTGTGGAGATCACAGGGATCATCTGGTCCTCCGTAGAGGTCGGATGTTGTTTTACGTGCGGAGCGTGTCTTGTACTTCTGATTTGGCACTGGAGCTTTATCAGAAGTTTTGTCTATTTTGCCAGGGACGGAAGACTGAATTTCACGCACAGAGCGCGGAGTATACTTATGGGTTAGCGCTGAGGCATTGCCAGAAGTTTTGTCGGTTCTGTCAGAGACAGGCGACTGAATTTTACGTGCAGGGCACGGAGGGAACAATGCTACAACCTCATTGGTCGGAGAGATCGGAGAGATCAGAGAGTCCACAGGAATGGTAGAGGATGTCTTGGGCATCCAGACCTTACGCAGCTTCCTGTTGTTTTGGACAGAGAGAGAGTGAGAGATGCCCTTTGTCCAGAGAATATCTTCATAGGCAGACTGGTCGACCAGTATCTTCTTCACGGATCCCACGGATATCGTATCGTGTTGAGCAATAGTTTCCTCATCAGAAGAGAAAGACGTCCCCAGCAGAGTCGCCATCTTGTTTCGGATAATATAAACGAGAAAAGATTTGATGAATACGGAAAACGAGGTCTTGTACGAAGACCCGCCCTTCTTTTATGTTTACAAACAAGATTGTACAAATTTGATCCTACACGAGGATTTCTAAGTATAATTTATTTAATCTGGGTGAATATTGCTATAGGTGTCTGATCTGCAGTCGATCACTTTAGCCCTTGGACCATACGATGTTGAAGAAGTGCCGTGGAAGACAGGGAGCAGCTTCGAGGGTTGCTAAAGAGGGTGGATGTCCGATGCCAAAGTCGTCAATCCCTTCTCTTTGCCTGAGCTTTGGATTCTCCTCTCTCTCTCTCTCTCTCGACCGTTGGATCTGGTACTGGATCTCTTGATCAGTTTTTAGACCTAACTTCTTCGACCCTCCAATTTGTCGACCTTCTAATTTGTCGACCTTGTTCCTCATTGATAGAGGTCTCTATTTATAGAGTTTTAGTGACAGTGACCACTCAATCGATGTAAAAACTGAGTAGTGGAAAGTACAACACCCTTTTATACAACGGTTAAAATAACCAAAGCCTGCGTATAGATGATCCTTTGAATGAGCGTGTGACGCAGGTCCAACTAAGGGACAAAACGCGTATAACTGCTACGAAGATCACGACGTAAAAGCCACGCAGGTAGGTATCCCTCGTGTAGAAGAGGTTGGCATAGAAGCCAATGTCTGCCACCATGGCATAGAAGCCAAATAGTTATCAAACCGGCATAGAAGCCGATTAGGCGTAGAAGCCGAGTGGTCATAGAGGCCGAGTAGGCATAGAAGCCGAGTGGTCATAAAGGCCGAGTAGGCGTAGAAGCCGAGTAGGCACAGAAGGCCGAACAGGCACAGAAGGCCGAATGGGCGGAGAAGCCGAGCAGGCACCGAAGCTGAATAGGCGTAGAAGCCGAGCAGGCACTGAAGCTGAATAGGCGTAGAAGCCGCTGCGTAACGTGCCAGAGTGATGATGTGGACGTTTTAGTCAGAATTACGGCTCTTTGGAGATAATCAGATCTCTCGCATTAAATGCAGAGATCTGCCCCCATCCTGTGCATTAAATGCAGATGCTTGTCTTTAAGATTTTCTATCATCCTGCGCATTAAATGCAGATACGCACCTTGAATCGTGTACAAAGAGTAACTGTTGTCGTGGCAGTCTGTTCGTCTTCTGCGGAGCGTAAGGAGCTCATGTTTGCCTGTGTAAAAGTAGGCAGCGTATTCCCTTGTATGCGTAGGAGCAGCTCTCGCAAAGGGGATGTCACTAAACGACGGTTCGGTGACATTTAATCAAATCTCCTGCATTAAATGTGGAGATCCGCCATTATCCTGCGCATTAAATACAGAGGCGTGTTTTGAAGGTCTGCCACCCTTCTGTGCATCAAATGCAGAGACGTGCCTCGGGCATTTGTCAGTATTCAGCACATTAATTGCAGAGACGTGCCTCGAGGGCCTGTCACCACCCTTTGTATTAAATGCAAAGATGTGCCTCGAGTCCCGTACGGAGTGCAGCTTTTGACGTGGCAGGCGGTTTGTCTTCCGCGGAGCGTAAGGAGTTCTCATCTGCCTGTGTAAAACTAGGCAGCGTATTCCTCTGTGTACGTAAAAAGCGGTTTACGCAAGGGAAATAGCAGTAAATGACAGCCTGGGTTGCAGTGCCGCGCCATCATTATAGCCGTCGCCTGGGTAGACGAGCAGTATCCCTTTGTCAGAAGTCGAGATGTCAGGTTCATTGCAAGTTCTGACAGGTTTATTGCAGAGAATACGAAGCGTCCCTCGTACACTTTAATGCTGCATTGAAAGAGGATGGGCTTTACGCCATAAAGGCGATGAAGCACCCTGTTTACGTTGAAGAAGTCTGGACATACTGCCCTACGCGGATGGTCCTCGATCCTATATTTCACGCTGTGCTTGGCGGAGAAGCTCTGATTGCATATTGAAGGCTCTGAAGTCCTCTGTTTATGCTATTTTGCATCAATATGCTGCGTAGAGCTATCCAGCATATTTTTCATGCTTCTACAACATGTAAACTATCCCATTCTCATTCCTTACTCAATAATATGTATTTTTTTTACCCATAAAACCTTGCACATGCAAAACAATCCAATAACACAAGAATTGACCCAGTTGTGACAACGGTAGGGAACCTTCTTGTGCACTTGCACTCAAACCCAACCAAGATCCAAACAACTTGACAAAAGTGAATTCAAAGACTTACTAAGGGCTAACCCAAACCCTATAAATCAGAACCATAGGTTAAAAGCCCATCAAATCTTCACCATGGGCCCAACAACTAACTACCTATATGAAGCCCAAGCCTCCCCATCAAAATCCTAACCCTAACTTCCTCCCCCTCCTTCCCACAAAATTCTTCTCCTTTTCCTCTCCCTCTCCACTTTGGTTCTTCACCTTCCTATCTCCACCATACAAGATACAAAGGGCCGACCACCCAAGGTCGAACCAAGTTCGGCCACCCCTAGTGGCCGAAACCTTGCTTCAGTTACAACTGCTGTCCGGCCACTTAATAGCCCCCAAAATTCCCTCAAATCCATAGATTTACATTATACTTGAAGCCTCCGAGCATCCCCTCAAGTTTTACAAAGATTGGAGTCCAATTGGCCCTCCAAAAGGTCTGTGGCGCAAGAAAAGCCTTCGTCGTAATCACAAATACGTAAGTTTTCATAACTTATATTTAATAATTATTTTCCTATGTAAAAATTCTTGTATGAACCTATAAAAATTTTAGATTATAAATGATAAACCCTGAGGAACCCTAATTTTATAAGCAAAACTACTCTTTGATAACACGAAACCAATACATGGCAATGTGGTAATCATAATAACCTAGTTTGGATAGATGTTATTTTATTATTAAAATATAAATTTCCAGAAATTCAATAATAATTTCAAGAATATTAAATAATATAATTTTATATATTAAATGATTTTCTATGCAAGTTGGTAACCTTGCATGCACAAACTAGCATCAAGTTGCTAGAACACCTAGTCGACACGCGACGAAACTTTGTGCATGCAACGACGATTATTTCAGTATTTTTCACTAAATAAATAATAATTCCATATTTTAGTTCATCTTTAATTCAATATTATTTGATGTCAACCTGCGTGTTTGATTGACTACATGCATGTTCGAAGATAGTTTAGTATCATTAGGAGTCTTGGGACATCCTGTCGTATCTACATACGCATAAACTACATGTATCTAAACTCATATAATTGCCTAAATGTACGTATGATAACACGATGTACGAGACTTTCACAACGTAAAAGACAATAGTATGGTACGTTTATATTGGCATGCTATCTTATGCCACGTGACTACTTGATTGTTGGCATGAACGTCATGATAATAGTTGACATTGTGCAACGATCGTATGCCTCTATATGAATTAGATTAGATTGTGTGTATAGATTAGAATATGCTATAATAGGGCAACTTGGATCCATTGACCTTCGGTTGAGGACATCATTCATACAGTTTCGCAACAACAAGTAGCAGACAAGTGTACCTTGCTAAGATGTTCACAGTTTTTATTTATTTCTTATGCTTTAGTTATTATATTTATGTGAAATCTTGATATATCTGCTTACCCTAGGCCCGATTTACTGTACTTTATGTCCGAACGAGATTCGAGTACCGACTTCCTCCGCGAAGTTGAGTATCTTAGTTAGAGAGTCATCATTCAAACCCATATTTGTGTATATATTATTTTGTCACGCCCCAGTCCCAAAATACGTAGGACTAGGAACACATAAGCATGCCAGCCGCATGTATATAGCAACTCCAATATATGGAAACCATAACACATACGTACGCTGTATTATGAAAAATAATTCACAAGTGGTATATATCTATCACAAGTAACAGGGCATAACTAAATCCTATCCACAGAAATCATAAATAAATAAATAACCAATAACTATGTAACTAAATCTTAATATAAACTATCAAAGGATAATAGTCGGGTAGAAACAAATCCACTGCCAAACTAGAATATAAAATAAACAATACAAGTACATCCATTAATAGGCAATAAGGCTCGAAGAGAAAACCTCCTCGAAATATAAGTAGCTAGTCCGGATTCGCGCATCTTGCTAATAGTCATGAACATCTACACCTGGAAAGGGACCAGGTCCTCAGAGGAACATAACAAGATACATAGAAGTATGCCAATAAAGTACTGAAAATAAACATCCAAGGTTCGCCTAACCATCTATGTGAATGCAGTTTGAGAACAACTTTCCAATAAGTGGGCTATCTGGCCATAAATAGGATTGGCATGATTCTCTCGGAGAATCATGGGCCTACAAAGCATGTCATCTTTTGAACGCCAGAGGCCGCCAGTAATATATAGGGGTCATCACCGCCACGTATCTCCGGCGGAGCGTACGGGTTACAAAAAAGAAAGTACAAAGGCGCCCAAACGCCTTACTTGTTGTTCTTCCCACCCCATGCTCTAAGCATGTCATATCCATCACACGATAATACCTCTAATAACTGCCAAGTCTTCTAGCATGCAAAGTTTCTATTAGCAGTTATTCCCTATCGCATATCCCATACGTACAGGAGGCCAGCCTGTCACGTAAGTCCGTGTCCTACATGAGACTCACACTCCTGTAATAGCTGTATCATGACCAATGAAACCTAAGAATGCCTCATGATAATGGGGTGGTCTCATAAACTAGGTCAACATGCATATACATAATAAAAATAGAATACGACGACACCATCGTTGCACCCAAGTTTCCTTGGACGTGCAGTTTATATAGCAGTTAAAATATATGAACTAAATGACAGAAATAAAATGCATGTAATATGGAATATAAATTACAGTACAATGGCAAGGTATACTTGCCTGGCAAGAAAGCTGCGTAGTACCAATAACCTGCTCCTGAAGTCTCGCAGAACAATCCGATAGTCCTATATACATATAATATCATATAATACAACATCAGCCATTACACTAGCACATACACAACCATAATTACACTGGACTCAGTGGGTACGCTAGGGGTGACACTGGTCAACTAACAGGGTCAAATACGCGTCTAATTATACGGGTGTCCTATATTAAATGCTGTATCAAAATCAGACAGTCAGCTATCATGTGTCTAAGCCAGTACATTAATGTACACAAGGCAGTCAACTCACAAGTTCTTAGGGTCACTTGGTCAAACGTAAATATGGGATATCCATAATTATCCTAGGGTCGCACAGTAAATAAACATATTAGTCATAATTAGGTTTAGCATTATCATTTAATTACTTATACAATATATATTTATATATACCAATCTGAATATTATATACATACACGTAGGTATACGCATACGGGTCATACGGTCAAATGTCAATACATGGTATCTACTACTAACACTTATGGTCACTCAACATCTATAATACAGTCATACCTAGTACTAACATTAATTACCACACAATGTATATGCACCAATTAATTATCCTATACACACGCACACTAGTCTTTAGGTGAACCAACACGGTCTGAACTAAACTGAACCATGAAGCAATACTAATCACAAGAACACATAAAATGAAAGGAGAGGGACAGGTTCTAACCTTGGGGTTAGCGTGTATGCACAAGAATCGGGGGTGACTATTGCAGGTCGTCTTCGACGAAGGTGACGGTCCACGATGACGACGATGATATCGATGTTGATGATGATGAGGGTTATGCTGAGGATGATTAAGGTGATGATGATGGTGATGATGATTATGAAGGTTATGATGATGATGGTGATGATTGTGATGATGATAGGGATGATGATGTAAATGATAATGGTGGTGATTATGTTGATGATGAAGGGGATGCTGTTGGTTAACAGGGATGGCCGGAGGCTGCTGGAGTCCGGAGAGGAGTGGTGGTTCAGGCGGAGAAAGGAGGACAGGAAGGAGACGGAGGTCGAGTTGCTGAGGAGGTCGGGAAGGAAGGAAGAGGTGGTGGTGAGCGGTGATTGCAGTCGAGGGATGTCGCAGACGATGATGGGAGCAGTGGGGGGTCAACCGGAAGCAGTCGGGGATGATGGCCGGGAAGGAGAAGAAGTTGGGAAGAAGATGTTGCTGACGGAGGAGGTTGTGCTCTAGCGTGGGCTTTGGTGGAAGGAAGGTGATGGTTATGTTGGTGTAGCTGGTGGTGTGCAGAGGCGGGGGAGTCGGCTCCAGCGAGTTGGCCGGGGATGATGGAGAGGACAGGAAGAAGAGGAGGAAGAAGATGAAGAGGAGGTTGAAGAGGTCGGGAGTACGGGCGGTGAGCAGCGGGGTCCGGCAGACTGCCGGGTCAGGGAGGTCGGGATCCGGTCTGCTCCGACGACGGGTTGGAAGAGCATGGCGGGGTTGCTCTGGTCTCAGTTGGTTCAGGCGGAGGTAGGGGGTGATGAAGTCATTAATGGCGGAGGAACGATGGTGAGGTCGAGGTGGTGATGGGAGGTGGCTGTGAAGTCGTCGGTCGTGGGGTAAGGCGGTGAGCAGGTCGGCGGCTCAGGCTGTCAGCGGGCTCCGGCGAAGGTCAGGCGAGAGGAAGGGGATGATGAACAGGGAAAGGGAGGGGGTTGTCGGCTAGGTCAAGGTTTGGGTTTATGTGAATGAATAAAAAGAAAAGGAAAAGTTGTATTTATAGGTGTATGTAGAATTTGGGTTTGGGTGTTGACCTAGGAAGTTGGGTTAGTCAACATCCTAATTGGGATGGCCTTGGCTTCACATGGAGATGTTTGTAGGGCTAGGATTGCATTGTTTAAAATGCATGGCTAGGATTAGATAAGGGGGTGATGTTGTGTGCTACACACTCCAAAATTATGGAGAAAATTCATATGACCAAATAATAAAGGAAAATTGGGTTTCTTCATGTGTTGTGTCCAATGGTGTGGACACATCAATGCACTTTTGCATAAAAGTGCCCAACAATTAGAAAATTGCACAAAAATGGAAATTAGATTAGATTAATTAAAATTATTATAATTGGTGTTCTAAAATTAATTAGAAGTACATGGTGCTAAAATTAGGTAGAACACAAGTATCATGGACGAAGGAAACTCGGAATAGAATATTATCATAGTTTGGGTTGCACAAAATGGGTCAAGATTGTGTCTCTAATTTCGATTGGAACGCACAAGGATACAAAGTTGAATTTATTTAGAATTAAATATAAACGTCTGCGACAAATATTATGTGACTAAAATGAAGCACAAGAGTGCATAATTATAAGTTACACAAAGGTCAGAATGGAAGACGGGCACGTCTAGGACAAGGATGTGAAATTTGTAGGAAGGCAATGGTTTGTGAGGTGCTCCAATTATCGAAGCAACGGTAAGGTGCACTAAGTGATATAAATATTATAAAATTATCTAAAATACCGTGTTCTATTTCTAATTGGATCAAACTAACCCTAGTCTCTCTATCTAAGCAAAGTAGGACTAATTTTGGTCGAGGGGGTTTACATATTTGCACATCGGATCGTATGTAACTACCACTTTTTCGGAGAGGAATATTTTTGTCTTTTCCTATTTTGTATAATTATTAATAATTATATTTCATAATAATTATATTGAATAGTATTTTTATTTTAAAATAATTTGTATTGTTAAATATGGTTATATATTGTATATAGTTGGTAGTTAGTTGTTAGCCACTAGGTAGACTGGTTGTTAGTGAACATAATTGGACCTAACTAGACTTGTCATGGACCAACATTAAGTTAGACCCATTTGAGCCAATAATTAGTCACGATTGTTAAGTTAAGTAATTTAATTAACCAACCATTAAGAATATAAGCTTCCTCCTTAATTATATTCCTTCATGATAATCCCCAAAGGGTATATTGGACATTACATATTACTTGGAGACCAAGAAGGAGGGGGCCGGCCATAAGAGGGGAGACTCTCTCTCCTCTCTTCTCTTTTCATTCCAAATTTAGATCTAGAATTGTTCTTACCCAAATTTACTTCATCCCTCCACCAAATTTAACCTAATTCCTCTTATTTCCTTTCATTTTTATTAATTAAGAAGTATTGGAGCTTGGATTTGCAAGGAGCACTTGTAGAAGGAGGAATTGACAAGGAGCTTGTATCCGGATTGTATCTATTGAGCATTTTATTGAGAATTCATCTTCCAATAGGTATAATTTAGAAATTTTTTCTTAATTAGACTTTAAATCTTTAGTTTAATCATTATGAACCACCTATGGACTAGGATTACATATAGGAAGAAGATTGGACCTCTATGGACCCCTATTGTGAATGTTATTGTGTGTTTTGTGTCCAATTTAGAAAAATCCTGAGATTGGTGCACCATGTGTTTGTCAATAGGTCAATTGGACCAAATTGACTTGTGTTTGGTTGTGTGAGACTAGTGTCGTATCCACAATTGGATACGAGTAGGCTGTATCATGATAATTTACTGATACGAGTTAATTTAGGGATTTTTCTTCGACACGAGAGTTTGTATTTATCGTATTTTGCTATGGACACGTAGATAAGTAGCTAGCACTTTATATTGCTTATAATTATGATTCTAGACTTGGTCATATTATTTGTAATACATTGGATGTTGTGTTGGTGCCGTATCACAAGCGTATCATAGATTTAGTATGATACGGGTGCGATGCACTCCAAGTGTTTGATGATTTGTTTTATACTCTATTTAGTGTTGTATATATATATATATATATATATATATATATATATATATATATATATATATATATATATATATATGAGTATATGTTAATATTGGTTATGATCTCTACTAAGTATATAGGTATCTATGCATGTGTATCATGTTGGGGATAGTAGTGTTTTAGTCTGGACTGTTGTGGGGAACTTACCCGAGCCTTGAGGAGAGTATTTTGTGGACTACACATTAAGTTTAGGCATATAGGACTGTCGGGCACTACTGTACAGTGGTGGAGGGTCAGTCGCAGTAGGGTAGGGGGGTCTGCAGGCACTATGCATGACTGCACAGTACAATATAGGACCAGCCATTGTAGCATAGGAGGAGCATATCACACATAGTATGGGGGAGCACATCAACTAGGTTAGTAACTGTTACATGTGTTAGTTAGTTGATTAGATGTAAAGATCTGTTAGTATCTGAGTAGTATTAGTTAGTGTTAGTTGTTTAATTAGCTAAGTTAGTAGTTAAGTTAGATATGTTAGTAGTTAATGAGATGTTAGTTAGGGTTATAAATTGTTAGACTGGTTGAGATGTTAGTTATAGAGGAGTGATATCAGTAGAAGCGTGTTGGTAGCATCACAATTAGTAGTATTGTTTCAATTATAGTTCAGTGGTGTTGTTCAGTTGTTGTTGTTAGTATTTCAGTTGTTGTATGGAGTGATTAGACTTAGGTGTATCAGTGATTAGGTGTACTCATGTGCATAGGCAGAGGGAGGCAAGTCTGTCCAGACCCAAGTCAAACAGGGAACAACAGCAGTGGTAAGAGGTTAGTATTAGATGTTAGTTGTTCAATTGGGTAAGTTAGTTAGTTGAGTGTAACAGTGGTATATGACAGTTAGAGTAATATTGTAAGTTAGCTTAATTTGATATATATAATTAGTATGTTAGCATATTATCAGTTAGTTGGTTTGATGTAGGTTAGTATGATAAGTTAATGTATATATGATTAATACCAGTTAGTTAATTAATGTATTATTGAGTTAGTTAATCGGTTAGTTCAGTCATGTATTAGTTGGTAAAGTTAGAAATGTTAGTTAGTTAGTTAGTAGTGAATGGTACTTATTGTTAGTGTATCTTAAGGGTGAGTTAAGTTAGATATACATATGTCCATTAGTTTTAGTTAAGTGGGTTAATTAGAGTGATATGTTAGTGAGTTATAAGTTAGTATAGTTAGTTAGATGTTAATGTTAGAATGTATACTAGGGATATAGTGTATTAGTTAGCTATATGTGTCACGCCCCAGTCCCAAATACGTAGGACTAGGAACACGTAAGCATGCCAGCCGCATGGATATGGCAACTCCAATATATGGAAACCAAATCCATACGTACGCTGTAATATGAATACAAAATCCACAAGTGGTATAAAATGTAATACAAGTCACAGGGTAAAATCTAAATCTCATCCACCAAAATTATATAGAAATAAATAACCAGTATCTATGAAACTAGATCTCAATAAGAAGTATCTAAGGATGATAGTTGGATGGAAACAAATCCACTACCAACTCGAATATAAGAGCAAATACAATATGAGTACAACACCACAACACAATATAAGAATACCAGCTATCAATCACAGCTCGATGAGAAGACATCCTCGGATCACATGTAACCATCCAAATCTGTGCTCCTGTAAATACTCAAGAAAAGATACACCTGGCAGCAGACCAGGTCCTCAGAGGGACGTAACAAGATACAGAAAATACGAGCCAATTTGAATACAGTAAACATGCATAATGTTTGAAAATAGATAAGTACGCTGTACAAGACCATCTATATGAATGCAAATGAGGACAACTTTTTGACGTATGGGCAAGGGTAGGCTACTCGATCTACCTTACAACTCACACACACGTCAATGGACATCAGAAATTGACATACCGCGGGGGTAGCGACCAGCGAGACTCCAGAAATTGACATACCGCGGGGGTAGCGACCAGCGTGACACACGCCCGTAGTGCGAGCTATATACTACGGTTTACCAGAGTGGTCAAAAGCCCATACGCCTAATGATTGTCCTCTATGATACTAAGTGTCAAGTGTGTGTCAACATATCTAATATATAGTAATGTCTGAAAGAAAACTACACATGCAAGAATAAACAGAAATGCAATAAATATAAAGAAATATAAATAGCATGCAAAAGTACTGTAATAATTTGGTAAGGTATCTTGCCTGGGGTCCTGCTGCTGGTATGAATCAGAGTCCAAGTCACAGTCCAAATAGCCTATGTATTACAAATTTATCACGTCAAAAGATAATTTATTTTAATTTATTTAATTCTGGAATAATTACTCTAAAATCCTATTTTAATCTTATTATTCTGATTTTTATGTTAATTCCTAAATTTTGTCCAAAGAAACTAAATTTTATCAACTCGAGACTCATGGCACGCAAATCGAGGCGATCTGTTGACCGAAAAGTCAACCGACACAAACTCAACTTTCATGCATGATTTCCTATAGATTTTAGCTTCAAAAATATGCTGGAATTTACGGCTCTTCCGAATTCAAATTCGTTTGGGAATTATGGCACATACAAATTTTGTATTGTGGACCGATGGTTAAATTCTAACCTAGAAGTTCTACAGAATTAACAGTATATAAATACTTCGAAATAAATTCTGGGAAAAATATATGTCAATGATCTCGACATTAGCTTTCTGAAACTTTAAACGGTTCGTGATTCTAATTCCTGGTTCTCCCGGAATCGCAAAAACATCAAAACACGTCTATTTTCGGACATGCTGTGCTCTACGAATTTTCCAGAATTTAATACTAATAATTTAGAAAAACAATTTATATAATCAGAAAGCTAACCTCATTATCGTTCTAACAAAAAACTAGGCCTCGTTTGGAGTCCGGAGCTAGGAGATATCGTCTTTTTAATTCGTCAATTCGTCATAACTAGTAGAAAATGAGGCTGAAATTATGACGAATTTTGACTATTTTTGGACGAAAAAGAGAGGAATTTGGGGAAGAAAAATATGAAGGATGGGGTATTTATAATGGTGGACACTACTTAATTAAATACGACTAGGATTGGTTAATTTGGATATGATTATGATGAATTTAAATAAGGATAGGATATGCATGAAGTTGATTTCCTAGTAGGTTCATGATTTGAATTAATTTAAAATAGAGTTTGAATTTATCTCAATAATTTATAATCTTAAATATAATTAAAGATAATACAAATAATTTATAAAATCTTATTAATATCTATTAACACTAAATTAGCATCTATCTAATATTAAGACTATATAAATCCTAAATAATTTCGAAAATCTAAATAAATTTCTTAAAATTCTAAATAAATTACAAAAAAATATAATTAAATATTTTGAACTAAAATAAATATTTGGTAGGAACGACATGCAAGTATGGTCGTATAGTAAATCATAGAAGTCCTAGAAATTTATGTTTTCTAAGTTTTAATTACCAAAAATTCTAGAAAAATCTCCAAAAATCTAAAATAACCTAAAATAATTCTAAATGAATATTTATATAAGTAAATATACTAAAAAAAAATTTTATTTTCTAATTAACTAAGAGAATACTTTAAATAAATTTAACATCTATAATAAATATAATAATATAAAATATACACAAATACCTATTTTGGGTGAGGGAGTTTACAATCTATCCAACTTAAAACAATTTCGTCCTCGAAATTAAAATAAGACATAATTTGTTAAATCCTTCACATTCGTACATAAGGTACATCAATCACAATCTCTTCCAAAAATTTAAATAACAAAATATATTCAAATCTATCGCGATCACTTCAAAATTAAGATAACCACTGTTTAAATCAAAATTTAACCTATCGTAATCTCTTCTCGATTTTTTTTTTCAACATTCAAATCTAACTCAAGTCTATATGACATCCCACATCAAAATTTATATCACCATTTCAAACTATCATAATCTCCTCTAGACCTTGAACAATAAACAATTCTAATTAAATCTTATTCCTATTCTCAAATTAAGAATTTTTTACTCTTCAAATATTTAAACTCAATTTACATCCTCAATATTTTAAATAGGTGACCCAACAATCAAAATTAAACTTTTAATTCAAATCATCAAATTATAAAATTTAAATCTAATTCACTAGTTGTTCAAGTCTAAAATTCTATATTTATCCTAAAAAATTAAATCGATGATTCATCCTTCAATATTCAAAATTTAAATCATGTGCTCAAAGTATAAATATTGGATCCTCAATATCAAGATTTTTAAAATTCATTAAATCCTCATTATCTTAATCCTTCTTTTAAAATTCTCCACATTTAAAAGGACTTAATCTCTCAATCTAATCCTACTTGATCACAATCTAAAAGAATTCTCCTCAAGTTTAATAATGCAATTTCTACCCAACTTAGAATTTACCCATCTATCACATAAGACTCTTACACTTAAGAAAAATATTCCTCAATTTATTTTCTCATGTCATTCAATCCTCAAAACTTTAACACCAACTATATCATATGTGATATGCCCTTAATCAATTATGAAAGATAGTCATCAAATAATGTGATTGGCCTATGGGGTATATCTTGTACTATCCGTGTATCACTTATATCCAAGCACGAGATTTCGTCTTTCCGAAACAAGGAAAGACGGAAAGCAACGGAAAAGAGTTCATGGAGGGGTAATAGAATGGAAGTATGGGAATCAAAGCGTTTAAAGAATTCAAATGAAAATTGTCAAGACAGTTGTGGATTGAAATCTTAATTTGGTAATTTCCTATTCGTATGCTCATATCGGTGCAGTTATGTACTTGATATGATATGCTTTGTCGTATCTAGAGGGTAAGTATATTTGTCTACTGGTCCACTATATATCTCAATCCACGTAAAATACTATTGTGAAGGGCGAATCAAGCGCATTATGGCTAGCTAGACCATAATATACTGATTCTGATTAGACAATTTGTATTAGTGTGGTTGATCAGGCCCCAATAACAAATATGTCATGAACAAGCTCGATATAAGATTAAGCTTGCAAAAACTAGGCTATAATAGCAGCATAATTCAAGGTAGCACAGAAAATATAACGCTGGATTATGATATGAGAAGTTACAAAATAATTTAAGTTCGCAAAAGCAAAAATAACATAAACAATAATAATAAAAGACTCTACAATCTCTACAGTTATCATACAACCTCCTTATCTAAGTCGCTAGTCGACCAAATAGGGCAAGGACATCTAAATTCTATGGTCTGAATAAACACTGTCGTCTTTTGCTAGCATGCGATAAATATCATTCGGTTACACTTCAATTAATAGGTCAAAAGACAATGTGATACTAGGTGTCAAATATTATGGTAAAACTTCTAACTAACTCTAGTAGTGTCTATACTACTCTCAAGCCTTCTTAATACATCAAGGGGTAATGGTATAACAATCTAAAGATAAGGAATTCTAGGTTCACTAGATATTCTAAACTTAGTGGTGTGTCTATATTCTCGTTGTATTCTTAATAGGTGTGCTACTCTAATTATCATCCTAATAACAGGGGTTCCTATATTCTAGCAGAAGACTATACTCAAGGAACTATTAGGGAAGCACATGAATCAAGCAGGATACAATTGTTCAAAATATAACAGATAGGAGGAGATGAATCACAGTCAATTGTGGATGAGATCCTATACTCTAGTCCTAGGTGCAGGCTTGTTCGGTACAGTAACGTAACCGAGACAATATGCTCTCGACCTGCATGGGCCACCACAAAAATATGTCACGCCCCAGTCCCAAATAAGTAGGACTAGGAACACGTAAGCATGCCAGCCGCATGGATATGGCAACTCCAATATATGGAAACCAAATCCATACGTACGTTGTAATATGAATACAAAATCCACAAGTGGTATAAAATGTAATACAAGTCACAGGGTAAAATCTAAATCTCATCCACCAAAATTATATAGAAATAAATAACCAGTATCTATGAAACTAGATCTCAATAAGAAGTATCTAAGGATGATAGTTGGATGGAAACAAATCCACTACCAACTCGAATATAAGAGCAAATACAATATGAGTACAACACCACAACACAATATAAGAATACCAGCTATCAATCACAGCTCGATGAGAAGACATCCTTGGATCATATGTAACCATCCAAATCTGCGCTCCTGCAAATACTCAAGAAAAGATACACCTGGCAGCAGACCAGGTCCTCAGAGGGAAGTAACAAGATACAGAAAATATGAGCCAATTTGAATACAGTAAACATGCATAATGTTTGAAAATAGATAAGTATGCTGTACAAGACCATCTATATGAATGCAAATGAGGACAACTTTTCGACGTATGGGCAAGGGTAGGCTACTCGATCTACCTTACAACTCACACACACGTCAATGGACATCAGAAATCGACATACCGCGGGGGTAGCGACCAGCGAGACTCCAGAAATCGACATACCGAGGGGGTAGCGACCAGCGTGACACACGCCCGTAGTGCGAGCTATATACTACGGTTTACCAGAGTGGTCAAAAGCCCATACGCCTAATAATTGTCCTCTATGATACTAAGTGTCAAGTGTGTGTCAACATATCTAATATATAGTAATGTCTGAAAGAAAACTACACATGCAAGAATAAACAGAAATGTAATAAATATAAAGAAATATAAATAGCATGCAATAGTACTATAATAATTTGGCAAGGTATCTTGCCTGGGGTCCTGCTGCTGGTATGAATCAGAGTCCAAGTCACAGTCCAAATAGCCTATGTATTACAAATTTATCACGTCAAAAGATAATTTATTTTAATTTATTTAATTCTGGAATAATTACTCTAAAATCCTATTTTAATCTTATTATTCTGATTTTTATGTTAATTTTTAAATTTTGTCCAAAGAAACTGAATTTTACCAACTCGAGACTCATGGCACGCAAATCGAGATGATCTGTTGACCAAAAAGTCAACCGACACAAACTCAACTTTTATGCATGATTTTCTATAGATTTTAGCTTCAAAAATATGCTGGAATTTACGGCTCGTCCGAATTCAAATTCGTTTGGGAATTATGGCACATACAAATTTTGTATTGTGCACCGATGGTTAAATTCTAACCTAGAAGTTCTACAGAATTAACAGTATGTAAATACTTCGAAATAAATTTTGGGAAAAATATATGTCAATGATCTCGATATTAGCTTTCCGAAACTTTAAACGGTTCGTGATTATGATTCTCCCGAAATCGCGAAAACATCGAAACACGTCTATTTTCGGACATGCTGTGCTCTACGAATTTTCCAGAATTTAATACTAATAATTTAGAAAAATAATTTATATAATCAGAAAGCTAACCTCATTATCATTCTAACAAAAAAAACTAGGCCTCGTTTGGAGTCCGGAGCTAGGAGATATCATCTTTTTAATTTGTCATAACTAGAAGAAAATGAGGCTGAATTTATGACAAATTTTGACTATTTTTGGACGAAAAAGAGAGGAATTTGAGGAAGAAAAATATGAAGGATGGGATATTTATAATGGTGGACACTACTTAATTAAATATGACTAGGATTGTTTAATTTGGATATGATTATGATAAATTTAAATAAGGATAGGATATGCATGAAGTTGATTTCCTAGTAGGTTCAGGATTTGAATTAATTTAAAATAGAGTTTGAATTTATCTCAATAATTTATAATCTTAAATATAATTAAAGATAATACAAATAATTTATAAAATCTTATTAATATTTATTAACACTAAATTAGCATCTATCTAATATTAAGACTATATATTTCCAAATAAATCCTAAATAATTTCGAAAATCTAAATAAATTTCTCAAAATTCTAAATAAATTACAAAAAAATATAATTAAATATTTTAAACTAAAATAAATATTTGGTAGGAATGACATGCAAGTATGGTCGTATAGTAAATCATAGAAGTCCTAGAAATTTATGTTTTCTAAGTTTTAATTACCAAAAATTCTAGAAAAATCTCCAAAAATCTAAAATAACCTAAAATAATTCTAAATGAATATTTATATAAGTAAATATACTAAAAAAAATTTATTTTCTAATTAACTAAGAGAATACTTTAAATAAATTCAACATCTATAATAAATATAATAATATAAAATATACACAAATACCTATTTTGGGTGAGGGAGTTTACAATATGTTAGTGTATATATATATATATATATATATATATATATATATATAGTATAGATGTTAGTATAAGTTATATATATATAGATTGGTATATATGTTAGTGTATAGATATACATTAGTTAGTAGATAGTATTATTAGTTAATATTAGTTCTAGGTTTCCATGAGTTATACCAAGATAATGCTAAGGTATTAGTTTAGTACTAAGTATTGATAGTGGGTATCAAGAGGGTAATGAGGTAATGATACCAAGGTGGCTCAAAGCCAAGGTAATCATATAGAGTTACTATTAACTATATGGTAACTAGTATATAATGTATCTTGTGATACTATAAAGTATTGATACTCTAGTATCCTAACATAGCTAGTATGGCCAAGATAAGTAGTGTATGGACCAAATAACCTAGAGATGGACGCATACAACCTAAAAGTAGCTAGTTTGACCAAGTTTGACTAGTATGGACTTAGACATGGCCTAGAAATATCATCATTAGTTAGTTAATCATGCATATATTTTCTTTTCACCAATTAACACTATTATTTTTCATTTAGGACCTTGTGACTCCATTTTGGACATTGATTCTCATACTTTGCTCAGGACCATAAGCGAGTACATTCTTTGATAGTTTCTATTATTTGATATTTACCATGATTCTTGTTTTAAAGTATTGCTCTACCTTTTTTTGACACGTTGGATACATGGATTAGTATTGTATTGATTCATTGTCTTGGGATACGTGGTTTCAGGCCTATCGACTTTTCTGAACTAATAAATTACTGGACTAATGTATTCCTGGCCGATTGACATTTCTGGACTATTATGATTTTTTATGTCAGAACTGGATTCATGAGTACTGGTCGGGCAGATAAATACCTAGGAGACGTGTGAACATACCCTTTCTATCCCTTGGTCTGACTGGAATAATAGCAGCCACACACGACACGTGTGGTTTGCCGGATATTATCCCCAGTCATTCACATGTCAACTTGGTATTTTAAAACACTAGTATATATATTGTCTTTCTAGATTACTTTATTCCTGCTGGTTGTGTACTCACATTGACAGGGTTCTAGCTTCACATATTTCTGTCTGTCTTTACTTATTTACCCGTTCTTCCATTATACTTTCTATTATTCTTTAGTTACATGTTCATCTTAGTTTATACTCAGTTTCTTTATTACCTGCTTATCTAGTATTTCATCACTATTTACAGTTGCATAGTATTTGTCAATTAATTGGAACTGCTATTGGATTGTACTTCGCTCCAATCCTGACTAGATATATTTTTCAAATGATTGGTTAGAGGAGATTTATGCTACCTTTTATGGGCCATAAGATGGTGAGCCAATTGAGAATTTAGTGCCAGGTAGTGAGGTGACTTAGATTTCCACTAGCATATTGTATATATTTTAGTTTTAGGTATTGGCATGTATACATTATTGAGACTTGTGTTGTAGCTAGATTATTAGCTTGGATGTATTGTGTTGTGACTTTATAACTTTTCTCGTATTCCATATCGTGCCTTTAGTTTTATATTGTGATTTAGTATAAATTATAATTATACCATTATATTGTCCTCAAATTGGAGTTGAGATATCATTGACAGGTACCATTATATGTATTGTGTGAGATATTTTGATAGTATTGTTGACCTAGACAATGTTCTACCGCCGATACTGCGGTATAGGTTGGACGTACCCACGTACTCGTGCCCCTACACTGGTTGCGGGTCGTGACACCATAGGACACTTAACACGTTATTCATGTGACAGAGTCTTTCTCGACAAGTTCGTGGTAATTGATCTCTAGATATGATTATATGATGCATGACATAGAGTATTTCCAATTTTATATATATATATATATATATATATATATATATATATATATATATATATATATATATATTGTGTCCATGACTTGTATTGATAGTTAGTGGTCAGGATCTTGCGTTTCTTGATTGAGACATGAGTTTACATTGGGAGGGAAGAGTCTTCATCGTGCTCTGGGCATATTCTACTTATTACTTATCTATTCGTTTATTAGGCTTTAGGTTCCCTATACGGAATCTAAAGTGTGTGTGTGTGTGTGTGTATATATATATATATATATATATATATATATATATATATATATACTAGCCTTGTTCGGGTTTTGCCATACAGAGCCTTGAGTGTATTATTAGCCGACAGAAGTGTCCATTGAGATCTTTCGTGAGTACCAGCCCGGGGTACGAGTCCATACTCTCATTTGCATATCACATAGGTTATTATAGTAGTTTTCCCTATATTATAGCATTAGATTGTTTACTTCTAGCTTTAGTGTTAATTGTACCTTGCTATATCCCCTGAGGACCTGGATCTAGATTATGTCCCTAGGTGTAGATGAGGAGGTTTAGCCCGAGATTTATGGGTCAGGAGCTGGTATTGAAATAGTACTTGCACCAGAGGACGAGGTTGTGCCGGAGGACTTCTCATGAGTTCACAGTTTCTCTTTATTTATAATGCTTAGTGATTCTTAGACATTGGACTTAGCTTTGGGAATTTGGACAGATGTACTTGATCATTTTCTCTTTTTATTATTTTGATATAGGTTGTTCCCCGAAATATTTATTTACTATATTGTGATAGACAGTTTCATTTATGATTATTAACTAATGAGACTGGTTTATCATCTTGGCTCTTGATTATTGATTTGTGGATGAGATTAGATATAGATACAGTGACAGGTGTTGTAGACCTTTATTATTATATTACAATTTAAGTACACTCTAACGGGTCCATTAAGTTGGGTTTGTCCATTGGAGTTGTGTGGTTAGTCACTTCACAATTTGGGACTGGGACGTGACATTTTCATCTATGAATTTTTAATATATATAAATTCATATATTGGACTTTCATAGGTAAATTATATATACATGGTCAAAAAAATATCCAATTATATATATGGTCAAAATTTGGTCATGGACATATTTGTGTTTGACATATTTCTTCAGTAAGCTTCTTTGATAAGCAAAGTTACAAAGAGTTCAACGGATTGCGTCCGGTCTGCTGAGAGCGCGATCTTGCTGTAGACTGCATCCAAATTGAAAAAGACAACGGCCTTCTCGAGGTAGATCAAGGAGAGGGTGGCCTTGAGCTTAGCCTTGAAGCATTATGCCAAATGTAGGAGAGGAATGAGGAGGAGAGGTTGGGGAAGCGGAGCTTGATAATGGAGAGGGAGTTGAAGTAGGAGACAAGGAGATTATAGAGGCACTCCAGGATGGGTCAGAGGGGAACTCGAGCTCGCGTCAGAGGGAATGGACCTAGTTTAGGTTGTGCTCGGTGGACAGGACTGTAGAAGCATAAAAATATGCTAGAAAGCTCTACGCAGCATATTGATGCAGAGCAGCGTAAACAGAGGCCTTCAGAGCCATCAAGCGTGCAACAGAGCTTTTTCCGCTAAACACAGCGTGAAATATTAAAAGCTCAAAGGACCATCCGCGTAAGTGCAGTACGTCCAAGCCACTTCAGCGTAAACAGGGTGCTTCATCGACTCCTGGGCGTAAAATCCATCCTCTTTCAACGCAGCATTGAAGTGTACGAGAGACGCTTCGTATTCTCCGAAGTGAACCTATCAGATCCTGCAATGAACCTGTCAGATCCTGCAATGAACTTGACGTCTGGACTTCTGACAAAGGGATACTGCTCGACTACCCAGACGACGGCTATAATAATGGGACAGCACTGCGACCCAGGCTATCATTTACCGCCATCTCCTTTGCGTAAACTGCTTTTATGTGCACAAAGGGATACGCTGCCTTGTTTTACACAGGTAGACATGAGATGTTTACGCTCTACAGTAGACAAACTGCCTGCCACATCAAAAGCTGCACTTCGTACGGGGCTCGAGGCACGTCTCTACGACTGATGCGCAGATCGGTGACAGTTTCTCGAGGCACGTCTCTACGTCTAATGCACAGAGCGGTGACAGTTTCTCAAGGCACGTCTCTACGACTGATGCACAGAAGGCCTGCAGACCTTCAAAAACATGCCTCTATATTTAATGCACAGGATGGTGGCAAATCTCTGTATTTAATGCGAGAGATTTGATTATATCTTCAAAAGCCGTAATTTCGGCTAAGATGTCCACATCAGCACTCTGGCACGTTATGCAGCGGCTTCCACGCCCATTCAGCTTCTGTGCTCACTCGGCCTCTATGACCACTCGGCTTCTACGCCTACTCGGCTTCTATGCCTACTCGGCTTCTACGCCTATTCGGCTTCTATGCCGGTTCGATAACTATTTAGCTTCTACGCTATGGTGACAGTTATTGGCTTCTACGCCAACCTCTTCTACACAAGGGATAACTACCTACGTGGCTTCTACCCCATGATCTTTGCAGCAGATATACGCATTTTGTCCCTTTAGTTGGACACGCATCACATGCTCACTCAAAAGGTCATCTATATGCAGACATTGGTTATTTTAAACCGTCGTGTAAAAGGGTGCTGTACTTTCCACTCCTCGGTTTCTATACCGACGGAGCGGTCACTGTCACCAAAACTCTATAAATAGAGACCTCTATCAACAGAGGAAAAGGGTGGAGGAAATTAGAGTCGGAAATTGGTCAAGAAAACCAATATCAGATCCAAGGTCGAACTTCCAATAAAGATCGAACCAGAGGTCAAGAGAGAGAGAGAGAGAGAAAGAATCCGGAGCTCAGGCAAAGAGTAGGGATCGACGACTTTGGCATCGTGCATCCACCCTCTTTTGCAACCTTCAAAGCTGCTTCCTGTCTTCTATGGCACTTCTTCATCATCGTGTGGTCCAAGGGCTAAAGTGATTGACTGCAGATCAGACACCTATAGCAATATTTACCCAGATTAAATAAATTGTACTCCCATATCCTCATGTAGGATCAAATTGTACAAGTTTGTTTGTAAACCAAAGAAGACAGGTTTCGTATAAAATCTCGTATTATATACACTTCGTTATTTCGTTTAATACCACAAACAAGGACATCGTCCACGGAGTAGTTGAGGGAGATGTATTTACGGAGGGGGTCGGTAGAGGTCCGTGTTGACCGTCTTCTTCTCGTGGACCTCCAGCATCACATTTATCACTGAGGACATTATTCTTTTTAGGGTTTTTGGGAAATCGGGAGAGAAATAAGAAAAAGAAAGAAGAAGAGAAACGTTGGATTGAAGGGAGAAATTTTTCTTGGTTTTTTACTTTTATAAACAAGGACTGTTTGTTTGGCTGGAGGAGATCTGATATTAGGTTTCGGGATTAAATTAGATGTTATAGGAATTTGACCTTATAAGAATTTATTTATTTATTTATTTATTTATTTATTTATTTATTTATTTTTATTTATTTATTTGTTGTTACTTATTTTTATTTTATTTTGTTATATTTGTATTCTACTAAAATAGCTAAATAAAACTCCTCTTGTAGATGTCTGACTATTCATGATCCATAAGTATTAGTAGATTGGTAAGTATGGATTTCGTAGAATCGTAAAAATAGTCATAGAAGAGTATTACTAGAGTGGTAAGTATGGATTTGGTAGAATCGTAAAAGTTGTCATAGAAGTAGAACAATATAACTAGTCAAATAAAAACTTATAGTTGTTGATAAAGGAAGAGATGAGAGAAGTTGATCCAGATGACAAATGAATAAAAAAATTTATCGTACATTTTAATAGGTCTAAATAACAAAAATATCCCTTCAAATGTTTGATAATAGTTGTTATTAAGAAGGAGTATTAACCAAAATATCTTATAAAACTCACAAATGCATGAGGGTATTTTGACAAAAAAATAACAATCATTTTAAAGTATTGTTTGTAATGCCCTACCTCGCTTTGTGCCTTGAGTTAGTTCATTGGCGAAGTGCTATTTGGATTTTGGCTTATTCAGAGAATTGTTCATAGTTCTGTTCATTTCAGGCAAGGTATCCCTTCAGGTGGGTTTCTATGAACCTTTCTTTGCTTTACCTTCACACTTAATAAATTGATGCTGCATGTTTAGTTTATTATGCTATAAGTTGATGCATATTAAAAAAAAAAGAACGCACATAGATTAGAGAGTAATATCATTTCACTACCAGAATAAGGCAAATTAGCAACGTAGGAAAGCGTCGCCAAATGGCAAAATTATGTCGCTAATACTGAGTAGCAAATTTAGCGATGTTTGGACTTAGTGGTGAAAAAGCTAGTCGCTGATAAAAAAAAGTCAAAAAATATCGTTGTAGCAACGTAATTTGTGACGTTAAAAAGTCACAAAAATGGCAACTCTTAGCGTCGACGTAATTTAGCGATGTTTGGACTTAGTGCCCTGCACGTAAAATTCAGTCTTCCGTTACGCGCGGTACAGACAAAACTTCGGATAAAGCCTCAGCGCTAACCCAGAAGTATCCACTGCGCTCTACGCGTAGAAACCAGTCTCCCGCTACGTACGGTACAGACAAAACTTCGGGCAAAGCCTCAGCGCTAACCCAGAAGTATCCACTGCGCTCTATGCGTAGAAACCAGTCTCCCGCTACGCACGGTACAGACAAAACTTCTGATGATGCCTCAGCGCCAAATCGGAAGTACAAATCACGCTCCGTGCGTAAGACATCTGACCTCTACGGGGAATAGGATTGTGCGCTGTAATCTCCGCAAGGGAAAGCAAGCGGTAGAGTACTCAACTTCTCGGCCTTTACGCCAGCGAGGGAGCAATCTGCCTACCCTCCGGATTACGCGGGAAGCCGATGGCCGACTGAGGACCTCTTCAGCTTTACGCCAGTCTGAGCAAATCTCCAAATTACGTCAGGCGAAGTCCTACGGCGTAAAGCAAGCTCAGGTTACGAAAAGACACCCTCCCCGGGGATTATCCGACACCCAGATGGCCAACTTGTTGTACACAGGTGGCACAGGGAAAATCATGGTGCCTAATCTCCGCATGCCCACTGATGGGAACAGAAGGAACAAGCCGTCGTCTTCTTCTTCGGCAACTCCTCCTGACTTGCGCAAATATCTAATCCAGAAGCGTAAGGAGAGGGGACCTTCCAACATGCCTATTACGCCCCCTGGCGAGCAATGTTGTAATAATCATAAGATTGTGATTGACTGCTGCTGTTCTAAAGCAAAACGGTCGATTTTCGACCGATTGAGCTACTCTCTGTCTTTCCAGGAAGAAGATCCCACGCATGCATCCGTGAACATGGCTTCACACATACCTAGAGGAGGGTCGAGCTCAAGACGTCACCCCTCTAAGCCTCCGAGCCGAAGGAGATTCGAAGACCTCCTCAGGAACGCTGAAGCTGGGGTGTTCCAAAACACCCGTGCAAGGTCACAGCAACCAGCTTCGTACTCGTCTGATTCCGACGCTGGGGGTCGCCAGTCTCCCGGATCAGATACTAAGAGTATAGAGTCGACTTCTACAGCGACCTATACTAATCCTTCATTGACACCCAGGGAAATGGGAGTTTATGCCGTTGAAGATGAACGTGAGGAAGCTTCGCCGTCAGGAAACGCGGAACAACGCATCACTATACTGGAGACATCTCTGAAACAAATACAATCCATAATGGAGAACATGCACCAGATGATGCTAACTCAGCACGCAACTGCCATGGCTCAAGCATCGGTCCCGCCAACTCAGATACGTGTGGGGGTGGACTTACCACCATCCAACCTGAGCCAAGAGCCTACTCTAGATCAAGAGTCAGCAGTTCCTTCGCTTCCTCACTCGGAGAATATATTACCTCCCGTTGGATCACGATACAACCAACTCTGCACTATACCGTAGTCCTGCTTCCAACTGAAAATCCGATACAGGCAGTACGGGAGTTGAAAGCCCAGTTTGACGCCTTGAAGCACAAAGATCAGCTCAAGAAACTGAGAATCAACCAGCCTTACCCAGCTATCTGGGAAGAGGTCCCTTTCCCTCCGAGGTACAAACCTCAAACTATGGCTCTGTTCGAGGGAAAAACATCACCAAGTCAGTACATGAACTATTTCAGTATGATGACCGTGTTGCTATAAGGGAACGACGTCCTCCTCACTCAGGTGTTCAAAGGCTGCCTCTCAGGAGTAGCCTATCAGTGGTACCGTAGCTTGGCGGACAACTACATTACTTCCTTCGAGGACTTCAAAGCTTTATTCTTTACGCGATTCTACGAGGGAGGAATGGACATGTCTATGTCCTCTCTTATCGAAGTCAAGCAGAGGGAAAAGGAGGACGTTCGCACCTTCATCGAACGTTTTCGTTAGGCCACCTTACAGATGCCTCCAGGAGTTCCGGACTCTGCGTTAGTAGACATTTACAGGAAGAACCTCCTTCCCGTAGTCTCGGTGTTTACAGGACCATATCAGTTCCATGATTGGCCCTCGTTCATCATCTCGGCAGTAGCCGCCGAAGACAACAGTCGCAAGGCGCGCGATAATGGTATCATGATCTCCGCATCTGACAGAGGCAAGAGGTCATCTCCCAGCAGCGACCATCCTCGCGGCTCCAAAGGAAAAGAAGCTCTGGCGATCAATACGGCCAGGCAAAAGACTGCGGTAACCGCACAAGCGAGACCCGGGACCTTCAGGCTCGTCGAAGTCTACTCGTTCGACGACGACGATATCCCAAGTATATTCGAGTGTCTCGTCAAAAGTGGCAAGATTACCCTTCTGGAGCTAAGGCGGCCCCAAGAGGTCGGCAGTACTAACGACCCCAAATACTGCATCTTCCACAGATACGTACACCACCCGACAAAGGCGTGTTACATACTGAAAAGGAAGATCCAGGGGTTGATCGACGCTAAGGCCATCACTCTGCATAACACCGAGAAGACGGTCACGGCCAACATGATCTCTCTGCGGTTTGGCAATCTGCCTTCCCAAGAAGTCTCGGACGGTATCACACCCATTTCCTGGATCACGATGAACATCGTCAATCTCCCTCCAGCTAGGGGTCAAAATCATGACCTGGTACCCCTGACCACCCGACAGGGCGAGATTATGTGGGTTCATCCGGATTTGGTGTCAGAGCTCGAGGAGGAGACTAAAGCTACTAAGGCTACGTCTAGAAAGAGCTCCAAATGCAAACCATGCCATATCGTCATAACTTCTTCGACATCAGACGAAGACGAGGTATTTGCTGTGACCCGTTCAGGGAAAGCCTACCTCAACAACTACGGAGCAAGTCAGGAAGATGCATCGGTGGACGCTTCAGCTGCCAAACCTTCAGGACCAGGCCCCGTCGTACCAGATGCCAGTCCTTCAAAACCAACTCCGGCGGACAAAGGGAAGCAAAGAGAAGTGCGCTTTGATAAACCTGTAAAAAATATTCAAAACAAAGGTTTAGAGAAGCCATACAACTTCGACATCCTGGCCCAACTGGCTAATACACCAGCCAGGCTGTCCATCTTCGAGCTACTCAGGCTCTTCCAAGACACTCGTCTAGCTCTGAGTGAAGCACTGATGCAGGCGGAGGCATGCTTGACCCAGCTCAAGTCCCCCGACGAAGAACCAGTGGCATGTCCTCAATGCCACAGTGTGATGGAGGTGGTCCAAAATATCACTTTCACTCAAGACGATATGCTGTTAAAACATAACAAGCATGACAGGCCCCTCTATTACACCGGGTACGTCGGTTCCATGGAGGTTGATCTGATTCACATAGATCCGGGATCGTCGATCAGCATCATCCCTCACAGTCTGCTCAGACCGCTGAGGATTCCTACCAGCGAATTGGCTTACACCTCCACTACAATCGTGGGTTTCAACGCCGGAAGAAGTAAGCCGTTGGGGAAAATTCGTCTGAGGATCTAGATTGGCAACCTCAGATCGGTGGCCACATGTTACGTCATCGATTCAGAGGTATCCTACAATATTTTGCTGGAAAGACCGTGGATCCACGACCACAACATCGTTCCTTCAACTCTACATCAATGTCTTAAATATGTAGACCCACAAGGAATAGTACAAACGGAGGTTGCTGACCTAAACCTGTTTAAAGGAGTAGAATCCTACTAATGCTGTGTTGTACTCTCAAGACCACACGGAAGAAGTGTCGGGTGAGGCAGAGAAGGAATCCCACCGGGAGCCAGAAGAACCCTCTGCCACACTACCGCTGTCAATCAGAGTGAAAGGACGAACCACTCGTCCAAAAGCCATGGAGCCTATGGCTATCCACCTGAACAAGACCAAGTCAGGAAAAGGGAGTGATCCTCTAGTGATCACTTTGAACCAGAAGCCTCCACCCTTGGTCATCAACCTTCGGCGCAACAGGCAGCCGACCGATGTAAATACAACCAGGAACGGAGTTCCAGATGATAATAAACATCCTCTTTTCCAGTATATTTACGCTCAAATTCCAAATCAGGAATCCACTCTCCGTGACGAGGTAGAACCCATAGCACAAAAATTCTTGGAAGTTATGAACTCCTACCATTCGTATGTCTGGGAAGTAGCATCATCATCCAACGTCGTCACAACGTATGGGCCACAAGAGGATTCTATCTTCGTTGTCCCGCCTACCTGTAGCAGTCAGCATTCAATAGTCTTCGGCCGCATGCGCAATCAACCGGCTATCCAGGAAGATTATTTCAATGACGATGCTGGAAAAATGCAAGTTCACCGATACAGCCCGCAAGCATTGAGGATCATGCAAAACATGGGCTACGACTTGAAGCGGAAGCCAGGCCTCAACTACGGAAGAAGCAGACGAACGCCGCTGCGCGGCGACCCCTACTATCAACGAACTTATTTCGGGTTGGGGTATGCCACCTCCTCTACGTCGGACGAGGATATCTTCTCCTCTTCTCAGAATGGCTCGTCGCCCTCTGACTCACCTAATGCTCTCGAACAAACATTATCAGTGAATATGGTAGTGACAGATTCCTTCGAATCAGACGAACAAGAATCTGAACTGTTTGAGAATGACTCTTGGGCCCAACAAAATGGATACGCAGTAGGAATTCTGCTTCGAACAAAGGGAACCTCCCACCAAAGACGAAGTTATCCAGGTTGATATTGGGGGTGAACTTTCGCCAAAGCCGATATTTATCAGTAATAATCTTTCCCCAGCTGAAAGGGAAGAAGTTATCCAGCTGATAAAAGAATATATCGACGTCTTTGCATGGGATTATGAGGACATGCTAGGCCTTGACCCAAAGGTGGCTACTCACAAACTCAATATATTGACCGACTCGAAGCCTGTGAAGCAGCACCAACGCCGGTTCCGCCCGGATATGATGGACGCCATCGAAGCTGAAGTCAAGAAGTTGATAGCCTGCGGTTTCATCCAGGAAGAACAATATCCCGACTGGGTCGCCAACGTTGTCCCAATCATGAAGAAAAATAGGAAAATATGTATCTGCATCAATTATCGAGATCTGAATGCAGCCTGCCCCAAGGACGAGTTCCTCTTCCCATCACGGATATCATGATCGACAACACCTGCGGTTTTGAACGCATGTCTTTCATGGACGGATTCTCAGGATACAATCAGATCAAGATGCATCCTGAAGACGAGAAGCACACTACCTTCCGGACCCCATTGGGGGTATATTTCTATACGGACATGCCCTTCGGATTGAAGAATGCCGGGGCTACATACCAACGGGCTATGAGTAACATATTCCATGAGCATTTACGTAAAACAGTAGAATGTTACGTGGACGACATAGCCGTCAAGAGCCGCCTCAAAGATGATCACATTCAAGACTTGAGGACGGTATTCGAGTTAATGTGCCAACATCAACTCAAGATGAACCCTACGAAGTCCTTTCTGGGTGTATCTAGTGGCAAATTCTTGGAATTTGTCATCACCGCCAAAGGCATCCAAGTGGACCCTGACAAAGTCCAGGCCATCGTAGAAATGCAACCGCCCCGCAATCTGAGGGAACTCCGGGGATTTCAAGGCCATCTGGCCTATATCCGGAGGTTCATATCCAACCTCTCGGGGAGATGTCAGCCCTTTTCTCATCTCATGAAGAAAGGTGTATCCTTCATATGGGACGAAACCTGTCAGCAAGCTTTCGGAGATATCAAGCGCTACCTCACCAGTCCGCCAGTTCTAGTACCTCCCGTCATGGGAAAACCATTCTTGCTGTACGTTCGAGCGATGGATTATTCGCTAGAAGCTCTTCTCGCACAGAAGAACGATATGGGTCATGAACAGGCTATCTACTACCTCAGCAGGATGATGGTCGAAGCCGAATACCGGTACAACCCAGTGGAGAAAAAATACTTGGCTCTGATGTTCGCTATCCAGAAGATGCGGCACTATGTCACAGGTCAGACTATTCATATCATCTCCAGGATCAACCCTCTTCGAGTACTGATCAGCAAGCCAAGTGCTCTTAATTCCCGACTCGCGACTTGGGCGATATTGTTAACACCATATGACATGGTATACGTCCCGCAGAAGTCCATCAAAGGCCAAGCGCTGGCCGACTTCCTAGCTGCTCATCTGATCCCGGAGGCCTCCAAATTATACGAGGACATTCCTGACGAAGTTGCGGAATGTAATTCCGTAATGGAAAGTGACGCATGGCAACTGTTCTTCGACGGCGCCTCCAGGACTGGTCCCAAGGGAAACATGGTTTCAGGGGTAGGAATCGTCCTGGTCACTCCTGATAAACTCGTTATCTACCGAGCATATTCTCTTAGCGAGCCATGCTCCAACAATGTGGCAGAGTACAACGCTCTGCTAATCGGGCTCCAAGTCGCTAAAGAGCTGGAGGTCGAATCCCTGGAAGCTTTCGGTGATTCTCTGCTCATCGTCAATCAAGTCAGGGGAATATATGAAGTCGGAAATCCAGATCTCATCCCCTATCACCAAGCAACGGTCGAGATAGCCATGACATTCAAAAGGTTCTTCCTAGAGCATGTACCTCGATCTTAGAATCTGGAAGCTGATGTCCTAGCCAGTCTAGCTACGGATTTAGCCACTCCTATAAGAAGGCAGAATTCGGTAATTCTTCTTAACAGAGATTTATTCTGTGTGAAGAACAACTTTCACATAGAATGCAGCTACGCTGTGAACACAGATCCCCTAGAAGAGACTGGAGAAGTCCCTTCATAGATTTCGTCGCATACGGAATCTTGCCGGAGGACCCCAAAGAAGCAGCATCCGTCAAAAGACAATCATTACGCTTCTACTTCGATGCATCTTCACAATGCCTATATCGTCGGACCTACGACGGACTGCTATTGAGATATCTCTCTAACGACGAAGCACAGCAGATTATCCGGGAAGCTCACGACGGCGTATGCGGAGTACATCAGCCCGATCCTAAGCTACAGGATCGTATCAGGAGAATGGGCTATTACTGGCCCACTATGATCGCAGACGCGATCAACTATGCAAGACAATACAGAGCCTGTCAGGTTCATGCAGACTTCATACATCAACCGTCTGAATATCTAAATCCTACGGTTGCATCATGGCCTTTCAAAGCATGGGGTATGGATGTCATTGGTCCTATTCACCCGTCTTCTTCCAGAGGTCACCGGTTCATACTGGCCATCACGGATTACTTCTCCAAATGGGCAGAGGCAATCCCTCTTGCTGAGGTAAAGGCGTCTAATATGATCAGCTTCATCAAGCATCACGTCATTTATCGCTTTGGGATTCCCCGAAGGATAATCCATGACAATGGGCCTCAGTTCATCAGCCAAGCGTTTCATCGATTTTGCGATAAAAATCGGATACACAATATTGCCTCTACGGCATATTATCCAGCTGCTAATGGTTTGGCAGAAGCTTTCAACAAAACCATTATTAAACTCTTGAAGAAGTTCGTCTCTTCAAACAAGAGAGATTGGAATAAGAAGCTGGGCGAATGTCTCTGGGCATACCGCACAACGGTATGAACACCGACAGGTTGTACCCTATTTTCACTGGTCTACGGGAGCGAAGCAGTTCTTCCCATCGAAATTCAAATCCCGTCACTCATGATAGCCGTGACTAATGATCTGACTCAAGAAAAGAATGGCCTGTTAAGGCTTCAAGAGCTAGAAGGATTAGACGAGAAATGCCTCCAAGCTCAACAGCGCATCGCGCTCTATCAAGCACAAATTTCCAGAGCTTTTGATCATAAAGTAAAGGAAAGAGTGTTCAAAGTCGGCGAGCTAGTTTTAGCCGTAAGAAGGCCGATGATTCTTACTCACAGGAGTAAAGGCAAATTCCAGTCCAAGTGGGAAGGCCCTTATGTGATCGAGACAACATTCTCAAACGGCGCCTACAGGATAGCCCGGCCTAATGGAGACCTGTTTATGGCTCCTATCAATGGTAAATTCCTAAAAAGGTACTATGCTTAATCTCCTCTGCTCAAGTGGAATATAGCGAGAATCTCAAATCTGACAAAACTACTTCCAAAATGAAACTAGTTGGGTCATATTCTATCACGTCTATATTACCTCTGATAGTGTCTTGTCTACAAACTTTAGTCAAAGCATATTCTATCATGTCCGTATGACCTCTGAATAGATATGTCCTGCTAAAAGTTTATCGAGAGTCTACCACGTCCATACTACCTCTGATATCACTCTCGCCCAAACCTGTCATTTATATTCCGAAATGATGGGTCCACAAAGTCAGAAAAGATTCGCTTTATTTATTCCCAAAAGAGAGCAGAATTACATCTGGGAAGCAAAAAGAAGAAAGGGTACATCATTGTGGGGGAGCGGTCAGATCGTGAATCAGCTGCACCAGTGCAGCTATCCTCTCATCCCTGGAAACCAAGGCATCGGTGCGGGCATGCTCCAGGCGTGCCTCGGGGTTACTCGTAAAGGACAGTTCGGCCCTTGCTCGAAGAGAACCAGCATGGGCAGCTTCTGCACGCTCCAGATCCCGTCGTGCTGTGCTCAGTCGACCAGTCGCTACATCTAGACCTGCCAACGACTGAGAAGCCCACTCCTCTGCCAGAGCGAGTTTTTCCTTTAACTTGCGGGCCCTCGCTATGTTCCCTTCATGCTCGGATTGGCACTTCGTCTGAAGAGCAAGAGCCTCCTCCACGACAGCTTTTCTTTCATCCATCTCCAGCTTATGTGCTTTGATGGAGTTATCTAGGCTTTCCAGTTGTTTAGTAAGTCGCGCAGTCATGAGGTCGTATCTGGCCTGGACCTCAGCTTCAAGGCTGTCCTGAGCCAGCTGCAAGTATTCGTTAATAGGTTGCTCCAAACCATTAACCATCGCCTCCAGGGCGTCAGTTACCCCAGAATTACCGAACTCCCGGACCGCCCCGATCAAAAACTGAGAATCCTTCTTCAGACGCTCGAAGTCTAGATTCTTCGCCAACACCATTGATATCAACGTTTTCAAACTGGTGTAAAAGAGGCTGGTATATTGCTCGGTCAGCGTAACTAGATCCGATTGGATGCCAGGAGTGGCCGCAATATTGGCGTATCCTCCTCCAGGAATGATTGCAGACGAGGTGGCCATAGCCACCGCCTCGACGGGTGGTGCGCCCGAAGGAGGTACGACAACGACGATCAAAGTCATCGGCATACTCGCTAGAGGCGAGGTCACGATAACGGGTTCGTCCTCCTCTTGAGATGATGAATCCACTCCGGGCGAGCTGGCCCCCGAAGATATTTCCTCCTCGAAGTCAGGTGCCTCAGTATCATCGCCAGGAGCCCGAGCAGAGCCAGAAGGCGCTTCAACACTATACTCCCCGTGGACGCCGTTGTTTGTGGTATTAAACGAAAGAATTAAAGTGTATTTCAATGACGGGGTTTATACGAAACCTGCGCCCTTTGGTTTACAAAAAACTTGTACAATTTAATCCTATATGAGGATGTGGGAGTACAATTTATTTAATCTGGGTATAAATTGCTATAGGTGTCTGATCTGCAGTCGATCACTTTAGCCCTTGGACCACACGATGTTGAAGAAGTGCCGTAGAAGACAGGTAGCAGCTTCGAAGGTTGCAGAAGAGGGTGGATGCACGATGCCAAAGTCGTCGATCCCTGCTCTTTGCCTGAGCTCTGGACTCTCTCTCTCTCTCTTGACCTCCGGTTCGATCTTTCTGGGAAGTTCGACCTTGTTTGATCTTCAAGTTTAAAGTTTTTCGACCTTGTTCCCCATTGATAGGGGTCTCTATTTATAGAGTTTTTGTGACAGTGACCACTCTGTCGGTGTAAAAATCGAGGAGTGGAAAGTACAGCACCCTTTTACACAACGGTTAAAATAACCAATGCCTGCGTATAGATGACCTTTTGAGTGAGCATATGACGCGTGTCCAACTAAGGGAACAAAATGCGTATATCTGCTGCGAAGATCATGGCGTAGAAGCCACGTAGGTAGGTATCCCTTGTGTAGAAGAGGTTGGCGTAGAAGCCAAATGACTGTCACCCTGGCGTAGAAGCCGGATAGGCATAGAAGCCGAATAAGCGTAGAAGCCGAACAGGCGTAGAAGCCGAATGGTCGTAGAGACTGAGTGGGCGTTTAAAACTGAATGGTCGTAGAGACTGAGTGGGCGTAGAAGCCGAATGAGCACAGATCTTGAATGGGTGTAGAAGCCGCTGCGTACCGTGCCAGAGTGCTAATGTGGACGTCTTAGCCGGAATTACGGCTTTTGAAGATATAATCAAATCTCTTGCAGAGATTTGCCACCATCTTGTGCATTAAATGCGGAGGCGTATTTTGAAGGTCTGCAGCCCTTCTGTGCATCTGTCGCAGAGACGTGCCTCCAGAGAAACTGTCACCACTCTGTGCAATTTAGACGTAGAGACGTGCCTCGAGCCCCGTATAAAGTGCAGCTTTTGACGTGGCAGACGGTTTGTCTACTGCAGAGCGTAAAACAGCTCATGTTTGCCTGTGTAAAACAAGGCAGTGTATCCCGTTGTACACGAAAGAGCAGTTTATGCTGAGGGGACGTCAGTAAACGACGGTTCGGTGATATTTTAACCAAATTCTCTGCATTAAATGTAGAGATCCGCCATCATACTGTGGTGCGCGTCCTGAGGGGTCTGTCCTCGTTTCCAGCCATCGTTTGGGTAGTCGTACAGTACTTTTTATCATGAGTCAGAGGTCAGGTTCACTGCGTGACTTGACAGGTTCATTTCGGGGAAGACGAAGCGTTCCTCATACGCTTTAACGCTGCTTTGAGAGCGGATGAGTTTAACGCCATGGAGGCGATAAAGAACCCTGTCTACGCTGAAGCGTCTTGAACGTACTGCACTTACGCGGATGGTCCTTTGAGCTTTATACTTTACGCTATGTTTAGCGGAGAAAGCTCTGCTTGTACGCTTGATGGCTCTGAAGGCCACTGTTTACGCTGCTCTGTATCAGTATGCTGCTTAGCTCCTCCCAGCGTATTTTTTATGCTTCTACAAGACCCCCTTCAAAGCTTTTAAATTCCTCGAAATTTGAAACGCTTTGAATGAAGCATGAACTGCCCCTCGTAACTCGAAACGTCTCTGAATGGAGCATTGAAACGGTCGATGCGATCTTTATGGCAGATTTATTGGGGACCGCTTGTGATCTCTTTCGCCTATAAAAAGGCTGGGGGAGTTAACCTGTTCTCCCCATATTTCTATCACCATACAGAGATGATCGCCGGAGTTCGCCGGGTCGATCTGAGGAAGAAGGAGATCATGTTCTTCCAGCGTGTAAGGAGCCAAAAAAGACGGCGTCTTCGAGCAAGTGTCCACTGCAACGATGGATCATGGAAGGATATCGTAGCCTCCCTTGCTCAGGATAAACAGCAACTTTGTATGGTGGTTCTTCGGAAGAGACAAAGAATCGTATTTCACCACACTGCTTGCAAGTGGCGCCTTCTCCAGTTACCTCTGGTGACGAGAGGCAGACAGACCGGCTAGAGTAGCGGTGGTCTGTAGGAAAGCAGAATTATCCTGCTTTCCTTCTGTTGGAGGATGGGTTATATGCCCAGTTTTGTATCCTCCTGCCACTGATCATCTTCTTGGAAGAAGAGGAAGATCACCAATGCGAGAACCTGTCAGAACAGATTTTGAAGGCGGCCTTCAGACGACGAGGGGGTATCTCCTTTGTAGACGGAGTTTCCCTCAGATGTGATCATAAAAAATAGAGAAAAACCCTTGTAGATTGGATTTCCCTCATATGTAATCATGATTTTGATTTTTAATAAAATCGTCTTCTTCATATGATCATCTTGCCATACGTTGTTGTGAAGTCTGAATATGTGTAGCTTCGACACGTCTGATTCTTTACGCCAACTCTGATAAGAAGAGTATTAGGCCCGGTCCTTTATGCATAGCGAACAGTCCATAGAACGCTGTTAAGCATTTTTGAACATTTAGAACTGTCCTGTTGCTAGGACTGAGGGACCGCGTAGAGCTCTGAACTGCTGCTTCTGATGAGCAGAAATTTTGTTCAGACTTCGTCTTCAAGAATGACCTCTCGAAACTCCCTTGGAACAGGGTCGAGGATTTGTCTGTCAAACTGAGTTTGCCATCTTGATAGACGAGATATTCAGACTGGAGTCTGGATGAACCTCCAATTTTGGACCCGAGAAGAGTAATTTCTCAATGTTTGAACTCTGTATATTTCGGGTACTTTGGGGTCAAGAACGAGTATCTTCTGTGTTAACTCTTTGCAATTGACCGCTTCGGGGACTGTTCGGATATACGGAAAGTCGTGGAGCATAGAATTATCAGCCTGTAGCCTCTGGGCGTAAAACACCATCGAGCGTGAAATCGTAGACTTGTGGTTCCTGAGCGTGAAGTCGTAGGTTTGTAGCCTCTCGAGCATAAAAGCTACCGAGCACAAAGGCATCCGGGCGTAAAACCATAGACTTATAGCTGTCGAACGTAAAGCCGTAGATTCATAGCGGTCGAGCGTAGAAAGCTCCTTTAGCGTAGAACTGTAGATCTGTAGCTCCTGGAAAAAAAAATTCTCCAAGCGTGAAGTTTGCGGATCTGTTGCTTCTGAGCGTAAACTGAGCGCCACCGAGCGTGAGATCATCGATTTGGTATCTGCTGAGCGTAAAGTCGTAGGTTTGTTACCTCTCGAGCATAAAAGCTACCGAGCACAAAGGCATCCGGGCGAAAAACTATAGACTTATAGCTTGCGAGCGTAAAACCGTAGATCTGTTGCTGTCGAGCGTAGAAAGCTCCTTTAGCGTAAAAACCGCCGAACTGCTTTGCGTGAAGAATTTTTTAAATTCGCTGACTGTCCGTCTTTTGAGAGTAGTAGGCTGACGTAGCATCCAATCATAACCACCTATTAATTGCGAGATTTGGTTAGGGTCTCGAGGAGTCCGTCCAAGGATTCGAGGAGTCGACTCGAACTCTATATATATCCCAAGCCTTTGAGAGAAAAACTTTTTATCCGTCTTCTGTGAAAGAGAGCTTTCGACTGTTCGAGTTTTTTTCCGTTCCTTCTCATAGCACTTCGAGTCTTCAGAAATGGCGCCGAAACAAACCCCCTCCACTAAGGGAAAGAGCATAGGTTCTTCTTCTCATTCTTCTGTCCCAGGGAGGGAGTCTTCGGTTGGGCAAGGTGAACTTCCTTCTGAGCGAAGTATCCCGCCGACGAGCAGCGCACCCGGTCTTAGAGGTAGAGCCTTTGGGGTGACAAAAAATGACGAAAAATCCTACGTACACGTTGAACATGACCGCGCTAGGTCGTCTTCTGTGCTGATAGCCTCTTTGAGGAAGATGATGCACGGAGGCGTTTTTATCTTTTACGCCCACATTTCTAATGTGCCAGCGTAAAAACTCCATATTTTCGTAGTTCCGAGCGTAAAAGCTCTGGCTACCGAAAATTGGCGTATATCGTAAAATTAGAGTTTTACGCTTGTGGAGGGGACTTCCGGCGTAAAATAACCAAATTCGTACAATCCTGGCGTAGAGCGTAGACTGTCGTTTGTTCGGTCTGTATGTTTGTGCAAGATTTGTAATAACATATTTTTTTTTGCACTTTTGCAGTTAATTTGGGTGAGTCTCCACTGGCCGAGGTGATGGGTTCCGCTGCCGGGATGCTGCACTCGAACTATCTGGAGGATCTGTCCCACGTGACATTTCCTATCTCCGGACCCCAGTACCCTGAAGGAAGGGGATCTTGATATCGGCTCAGGGCGAGCGAATGCTGCTGAGCATGATCAACGGGGAGCCCCTAACATACGTAGACGGGGAGCAGTACATCAAGCCGGCCTTTCTCTTTGGGGACATGATAGACAAGCAGTCCCAGACGAAGCCCAAGAGAGAACCCTGGGTTTTTCCTGCCGAGAGCGTGGTCTTGTATCTGCCCACGATGACGAGAGATTATCCCATCTCGACTTTCTTCCATGCCATACATCGCAGGAGGATGTCATGGACGCTGACTCCCGATCTTCACGGCAAGCCGGAGAAGATCTTTCATCTGAAAGGGGCTGACCAGGGGTCGTTTGTCAGCCGCCCTTCCGGTGTTGTGACGTTGTTCAGAGGACTGTTCCCGGGCAGTGTCCCGAGTGAAGACAGCTCAGTGATCCAGCCGATCCAATTGCCGACCTTCTGCAACGACTTCATGGGACGAGGTGGGGTATATCCCAAGGAGAATCCTCGGTGCAATGGGTGGATCACCCCAACAAACCTCCGATGGACTTGCCTAGTTAACTGGGCCTTGAAGCACTTTCGGAGAGAGCTAGAGGGCATTGGACTATATGCCGGTGTGAGTGTGATGAGTGTCGGGTTGCCTCCCAATCCTAATTTGTTCTTGGCACTGATGGAGCAATATATTTCGCTCACTGGGACCTTCGCCACTCCACTGGGGGAGCTGGGATTGGCCCTTCATGAGATGGCAGTTGTCTCGAGACTGCCGATGGGGGATACCCCATATGAAGAGTATGTCCCCACCAACCGAGAATTGGGGGACTTGGACCCTCGGGTGGCGGAAGTGTATCAGGAGCTGATGTGTCAATACTTTGCGTGCACTGCTTTTTATAACGAGGCTTCTGATTTGGCTCACACCACCAAGTGGATGTCCTACCTCTTCTTCCACCGAGCCAGGGCCGTCAAGTCGGAGAAAGCCTCGGGGGGCAAGAATGAGCCCGTGAACTGTTTGGGTGTGCTTAGTGCCCAGGTCGTTGAGGATCTTATGGAGGAGGCTAAGGCTCCAGATCAGATTCTCGTTGAGGGGGTAGGAAAGTATCCCGAAGGCACTAAGGCCTACAATTACTTGAGGCGCTGTCGCAGGCCTCTGTCTAAGGAAGCCCAGCTGGCCGATTTCCTCTCGATATGGCTGCGTCGAGTAGTAGTGCCTGGTACTGCGTCCACGAACCGCATTCACCGGAACATCCTATGTCCGGCAGTGCGCCTGGTGTTCGGGGCAAGACTGGGCTTGCTTCCTGCCATGGTGTGCCGTATACAGGCTGGCCTGAGAGCCATGACTGATGGGTTGCTCGTCGATGAAGCGTTGAAGCATTGATATCAACTTTCTGGTCCTTTTCTCAGGGGATGGCGTCCACGGGGAATACAGCATTGAAGCACCTTCTGGCTCTGCTCCGGCTCCTGGCGATGATACGGAGGCTTTCGACTTCGAGGAGGAAATACCTTCGGGGGCCAGCTCGCCTGGAGTGGTTTTGTCACTTCGAGAGGAGGACGAACCCGTCATCGTGACTTCGTCTCTCGCGAGTATTCTAATGACTTCGACCGTCGTTGTTGCACCTCCTTCGGTCGTACCACCCGTCGAGGCGGCGGCTGTGGCCACTTCGTCTGCAATCATTCTCGGAGGGGGACTTGCTGATATCGTGGCCACTCCTAGCGTTCAATCGGATCTAGTTGCGCTGACTGAGCAACATACCAGCCTTTTTTACACTGGTTTGAAAATAATGATATCAATGGTGTTGGCGAAGAGTGTAGACTTTGAGCGCCTGAAGAAGACTTCTCAGTTTTCGATTGGGGCTGTTAGGGAGCTCGGCGATCCTGGGGTAGCTGACGCCCTGGAGGCGGTGGTCAATGGTTTAGAGCAACCCATTAACGAATACTTGCAGCTGACTCGGGGCAGCTTTGATGCTGAGGTCCAGACCAGGTACGACCATATGACTGCGCAGCTTTCTATACAGCTGGAAAGCCTGGACAACTCTATCAAAATACATAAGCTGGAGATGGATAAAAGAAAAGCTGTGGTGGAAGAGGCTCTCGCTCTCGAGATGAAGCTCCGATCTGAGCACGAAGGGAACACAGCGAGGGCCCGCAAGCTGAAGAAAAAACTCGCTCTGGCAGAGGAGTGGGCTTCTCAGTCGTTGGCAGGTCTAGATGTAGCGACTGGTCGACTGAGCACAGTGCGACGGGATTTAGAGCGTGCAGAAGCTGCCCGTGCGGGCTCTCTTCGGGCAAGGGCTGAGCTGACCCTTACGAACAATCCCGAGGCACGGCTGGAGCGGGCTCGCACCGATGCCTTGGTTTCCAGGAATGAGAAGATAGCTGCACTGGAGCGGCTGATTCGCGATCTGACTGCTCCCCCATCATGATGTATCCCTTCTCTTTTTTTTTTGCTTCCTCAGATGTAATTCTGCTCTTTATCGAGAATAAATAAAAGCGACTCTTTTCTGACTTTTGTGGACCCATCATTTCAGAATGTAAATGACAGTTTTTTTTGCGCGAGAGTGATATCAGAGGTAGTATGGACATGATAAACTCTCGATAAACTTTTAGCGGGACATATCTGTTCAGAGGTCATACGGACATGATAGAATATAACCCAACTAATTGCGTTCTGGAAGTAGTTTTGTCAGAATTGAGATCCTCGCTATATTCCACTCGAGCAGGAAAGATTAAGCATAGTACCTTTTCAGGAATTTGCCGTTGATAGGAGCCATTAACAGGTCTCCATTAGGCTGGGCTATCCTGTAGGCGCCGTTTGAGAACGTTGTCTCGATCACATAAGGGCCTTCCCACTTGGGCTGGAATTTGCCTTTACTTCTGTGAGTAAGAATCATCGGCCTTCTTACGGCTAGAACTAGCTCGCCGACTTTGAACACTCTTTCCTTTACTCTATGATTGAAAGTTTTGGAAATACGTGCTTGGTAGAGTGCGATATGCTGCTGAGCTTGAAGGCATTTCTCGTCTAATCCTTCTAGCTCTTGGAGCCTTAACAGGTCATTCTTTTCTCGAGTCAGCTCACTAGTCACGGCTATCCTGAGTGACGGGATCTGGATTTCAATGGGGAGAACTGCTTCACTCCCGTAGACCAGCGAGAATGGGGTACAACCTGTCGGTGTTCGTACCATTGTGCGGTATGCCCAGAGACATTCGCCCAGCTTCTCATTCCAATCTCTCTTGTTTGAAGAGACGAATTTCTTCAAGAGTTTGATAATGGTTTTGTTGAAAGCTTCCGCCAAACCATTAGCAGCTGGATAATATGCCGTAGAGGCAATATTGTGTATCTGATTTTTATCGCAAAATCGATGAAACGCTTGGCTGATGAACTGAGGCCCATTATCGTAAATTATCCTCCGGGGTACCCCGAAGCGATAAATGACGTGATGCTTGATGAAGCTGATCACATTAGACGCCTTCACCTCAGTGAGAGGGATCGCCTCTGCCCATTTGGAGAAGTAATCCGTGATGGCCAGTATGAACTGGTAACCGCTGGAAGAAGACGGGTGAATAGGACCAATGATATCCATACCCCACGCTTCGAAAGGCCAGGACGCAACCGTAGGATATAGATATTCAGACGGTTGATGTATGAAGTCTGCATGAACCTGACAGGCTCTGCATTGTCTTGCATACCGTATTGCATCTGCGATCATAGTAGGCCAGTAATAGCCCATTCTCCTGATGCGATCATGTAGCTTAGGACCGGGTTGATGTGCTCCGCATACGCCGTCGTGAGCTTCCCGGATAATCTGCTGTGCTTTGTCTTCAGATAAACATCTCAATAGCAGTCCGCCGTAGGTCCGGCGATATAGGCATTGTGAAGATGCATCGTAGTAGAAGCGTAATAATCGTCTTTTGACGGATACTGCTTCTTTGGGGTCCTCCGACAAGATTCCGTATGCGACAAAATCTATGAAGGGACTTCTCCAGTCTCTTCTAGGGGGACCTGTGTTCATAGCGTAGCTGCATTCTATGTTAAAGTTGTTCTTCACACAGAATAAATCTCTGTTAAGAAGGATTACCGAATCCTACCTTCTTTTAGGAGTGACTAAATCTGCAGCTAGACTGGCTAGGGCATCAGCTTCTAGATTATGAGATCGAGGTACATGCTCTAGGAAGAACCCTTTGAATGTCATGGCTATCTCGACCGTCGCTCGGTGATAGGGGATGAGGTCTGGATTCCGGACTTCATATATTCCTCTGACTTGATTGACGATAAGCAGAGAATCACCGAATGCTTCCAGGGACTCGACCTCCAGCTCTTTGGCAACTTGGAGCCCGATTAGCAGAGCGTTGTACTCTGCCATATTGTTGGAGCAGGGCTCGCTAAGAGAATATGCTCGGTAGATGACGAGCTGATCAGGAGTGACCAGGACAACTCCTACTCCTGAAACGACGTTTCCCCTAGGACCGGTTCTGGAGGCACCATCGAAGAAGAGTTGCCATGCGTCATTCTCAAATGGCTCAGAATCCTGTTCATCTACTTCTGAGGGATCTGTCACTACCATATTTACTGATAGTGTTTGTTCGAGAGCATCAGGTGAGTCGGGGGGTGACGAGCCATTCTGGGAGGAGGGAAAGATGTCCTCGTCTGACTTGGAAGTCGTAAGGGAGGTGGCATACCCTAAACCGAAAAGAGTTTGTCGATAGCGGAGGTTGCCGCGCGGCGGCGTTCGTCTACCTCTTCCGTAGTTGAGGCCTGGCTTCCGCTTTAAGTCGTAGCCCATATTTTGCATGATCTTCAGCGCTTGTGGGCTGTATCGGTGAACTTGTATTTTCCCAGTATCGTCATCGAAAGGATCTTCCTGGTTAGCCGGTTAATTGCGTATGCGGCCGAAGAATATTGGACGCTGACTGCTGCAGGTAGGCGGGACAATGAAGATAGAATCCTCATGGGGTCCATACGTTGTGATGATGTTGGATGATGACGCTACTTCCCAGACATACGGACGGTAGGAGTTTATAGCTTCCAAGAATTTTTGGGCTATGGGTTCTACCTCGTCACGGGGAATGGTATATACTCGCTCAGAGGTGAGATAGACATGGCAATTGACGGTCGAAAGTTTATTCAGAGGTAATATGAACATGACAAACTTTGTGATTATGACTTCTATCGGGGATGGAGGCACACATCTGCTCAGAGGTGATATGGACATGGCAGTTTTTGTGGATTTAACACCACTGGCGTACTTAGAGTTAAGTACGGATGTCAAGTGTAGACGACAATCAATATCAGAGGTAATATGGACATGACAACTGACGGTCAAAAGTTTATTCAGAGGTAATATGAACATGGCAAACTTTGTGATTGTGACTTCCATCGGGGATGGAGGCACACATCTGCTTAGAGGTGATATGGACATGACAGTTTTTGTGGACTTAACACCACTGGCATACTTAGAGTTAAGTACGGATGTCAAGTGTGGAGGGCAACTTATATCAGAAGATAGTCGGTAGCCAAAAGTTTTATTCAGAGGTGATATGAACATGACAAACTTTTGAAAGGAGCAAATCGTTATGTAAGAAAAGAATGGAAATCCAATCGGTACGGACCGTCCCTTTGTTCACAGATTCAAAGTGATGACCTTGGCATCGATCGTCTCTTGAATTTTCCTTTTTAGCACATAGCACGCCTTTGTGGGGTGATGAGTGTATCGGTGGAAGAGACAATAATCTGGGTGATCCATGTCGCCAGCCCTCTCAGGATGTCTGATATTGGGTAGCTGGAGCTTGCGCTCTTTCATTAATATATCAAAGATCTCAACGATGTCGTCTTCGTTGAAGGAAAAAGTCCCTTTTGGTCTTCGGGCTCTTGATGCCTGAATTTTACGGTCTTGCAGGGAGATCGTTGTTGTTGCATCATTTTCGGATCTTGAGGGGATTCTACCCCCGGTCCTGGACGTCACCTTATTCTGTCGAGGTAAGTTACCTCTGGACATGTCGTGGTCTCTGGCCACAGAAACTGATTCATCAAGAACTGCCTCTGGTTGTACAGGACTGGACTTCGGAATTTTGGGTCTCGTGAGAGACGCAGTATATCCCAACCCGAAACGAGCTTCTCGATAGTGAGAATTACTATGCACCGGCATTCGCCTACCTTTCCCATAGTTGAGACCTTGTTTCAGTTTTAAGTCGTAACCCATATTTTGAATAATATTTAATGCTTGTGGGCTGTATCTATGGATTTGTATCCCGCCAGATTCAGACTCGAGTGATTCCTCTTGCACGATTGGGGCATTCCGCCTGCTGCCGAAGATTATCGGACGCTGATCGTCATGGGTTGGTGGAATGATAAAGATGGAGTCTTCCTGTGGTCCATCTGTTATGACGACATCAGATATTGACGTATCTTCCCATATAATTTCCTCGCGTTTGACTGTTAGGGGAACCGAAATCCGTTTATGACTCTCGTTCTTGCGTTTCTGGATTAGGTAATCCCGCAGGTCAGGAGGAGTAGAGGAAGAAGACGAAGGCTTGTTTCTTCTGTTCCCATCAGCGGACGTGCGGATATTGGGCACCCCGGTTTTCCCTGTGCCACCTGTGTATAACAGATTGGCCATCTGGGTGGCGGATAATCCCCGGGGAGGGTGCCTTCCCGTAGCCTGAGCATGCTTTACATCGTGGGACTTCGCCTGGCGTAATTTGGAGATTTGCTCAGACTGGCGTAAAGCTGAAGAGGTTCTCAGTCGGCCGTCGGCTTCCCGCGTAATCCGGAGGTTAGGTAGATTGCTTCTTTGCTGGCGTAACGGCCGAGAAGTAGAGTACCCCGCCGCTTGCTCCCCCTGCGAAAATCACGGCGCTCATCTGGGTCCCCGTAAAGGTTAGATGTTGTCTTGCGCATGGAGCATGATTTGTACTTCTGACTTGGCGCTGAGGCATCATCAGAAGTTTGGTCTGTACCACGCATAGCGGGAGACTGGTTTCTGTGCGTAGAGCGCAGTGGATACTTCTGGGTTAGCGCTGAGGCTTTGCCCGAATTTTTATCTGTACCGCGCGTAGCGGGAGACTGATTCCTACGCGTAGAGCATAGTAGATACTTCTGGGTCAGCGCTGAGGCTTTGCCCAAAGTTTTATCTGTACTGCGCGTAGCGGAAGACTGAATTTTACATGCAGGGCACGGAGGGAGCAATGCTACCACCTCATTGGTCGGAGAGATCGGAGAGATCGGAGAATCCACAGGAATGGTAGAGGATGTCTTGGGCATCCAGACCTTGCGCAGCTTCCTGTTGTCTTGGACGGAGAGAGAGTGAGAGCTACCCCCGGTTCGAAGCATGTCTTCATTGGCAGACTGGTCGAATTGGACGACCAGTGTCTTCTTCACGGATCCTACGGATACCGTATCGTGTTGAGCAATTACTTCCTCATCAGAAGAGAAAGACGTCCCCAGCAGAGTCGCCATCTTGTTTGTGGTATTAAACGAAAGAATGAAAATGTATTTCAATGACGGGGTTTATACGAAACCCGCGCCCTTTGGTTTACAAACAAACTTGTACAATTTAATCCTATACGAGGATGTGGGAGTACAATTTATTTAATCTGGGTATAAATTGCTATAGGTGTCTGATCTGCAGTCGATCACTTTAGCCCTTGGACCACACGATGTTGAAGAAGTGCCGTGGAAGACAGGTAACAGCTTCGAAGGTTGCAGAAGAGGGTGGATGCACGATGCCAAAGTCGTCGATCCCTGCTCTTTGCCTGAGCTCCGGACTCTCTCTCTCTCTCTCTCTCTCTTGACCTCCGGTTCGATCTTTCTGGGAAGTTCGACCTTGTTCGATCTTTAAGTTTGAAGTTTTTCGACCTTGTTCCCCATTGATAGGGGTCTCTATTTATAGAGTTTTGGTGACAGTGACCACTCTGTCGGTATAAAAACTGAGGAGTGGAAAGTACAGCACCCTTTTACACTGTTACGCCCCGGTCCCGCCCGGGCCGCCGCTCCACCCTGTCCCGCGCCCGTGCGGCCGGGAATTAACGAACCGGACACGTATCACCGTGCCTCGGCGCGCCGGACGCGAATCACCGTGCCCGTCCCACGGGTACGAGGGAGGAAGGGAGCCAAGCGAATGGCCCGTTCGAGCTTTCGGGGGACGTGATGCCGCACGGGCCTGGGGTTGCGCCCGTGCAAGGCCAATCGTTTAAGTTGATAGTTGGCTATCATCGCATCACGTCCCCCGAAAGCTCGAACGGGCCATTCGCTTGGCTCCCTTCCTCCCTCGCACCCGCGGGACGGGCGCGGTAATTTGCGTCCGACGCGCCGAGGCACGGTGATACATGTCCGGTTCGTTAATTCCCGGCCGCACGGGCGCGGGGCAGGGCGGAGCGGCAGCCCGGGCGGGACCGGGGCGTGACAGAATGGTATCAGAGCGGAATCGATTCTCTGGCCCAAACCATTGCTATGACTCTGAGATATTATCGATATGGTTTTGCAAAGAGCGTTCCATACAATAAGTCCATAGATATTCTCAAAGTGCAAAATGTTTTCTGAACTTGAATTGCTTGATTGTTTCGATTGAGTACGGCGAGGGACGGCTCTATCGCTACTCGGGATATCGAGAAGTTTATCATTGAAGTTTCGAGGACGAAACTTTTTGTTGGTTGGTAAGTATGTAACACCCCGCTCCGTGCCGGCGTTATGTATCAAGGTGAGTGGGCAGAACTTCGTTCTCTGATTCTTGCACGCCTTAATAATAACCTGAGTTTTTGCTTGCAATGTTTTCTTAAGAGAATGATAGAACCTGCCTTGCATGTTAATGAACGAACTCACCTAGCTTGTCTTTGAAACAATACCTGCTTAACGAGAATCCTGAATCGCCTGCTTAGAGTGCATGAATATGTTCACTATCGTCTATGCTTCGAGAGAACCATACTGTGCCTGAACGTGTTCAAGTGATAAGTCGGATTGCCCCGCAACAATGAGTGTATTCTGATGGTTCATCTCGTCTTCATACTAGAGTTTATTTGATAGTGTTCCATGCATTCGCACGCGGTCGGACAATGGCTTTTGGTGGAGAGCTGAACTGCATACGTTATAACCACCATAGGTCACAGCTGCCATTAGCTTCAGAGAATGAGTCATTGGTATGCTGTTCCACCAGCTGCCGATCCTGAATACTCGGGGACCGCCCTGCATATAGCTAAGTCATTGTGTTGGCTTGGATAGTGACTGTCCCTAAGAATGTGCATCGTGTGTCTAGCTTTGCATCAGACCCTCAAGTCGCACGAGACACGCTGCGCACACCCTGAAACATAAACGGTTTGCTTGCTTGCATATTCAATATGAAACTCTGTTTCCAAATATGTTTCTAAACAAGTAAATCGACTCTGCTAGAACTGCATGAAACGAACCTAGGTAAAACTAGAAAGATCACTAGTAATGTAATGTTTTATAACATGATTACTTAGTGCCTGTTTGAGTGAATGCTTGTTTCTGTTCAGTTGATTTATCTCACCAGTACTTGTATAAAGTGCTGACCCACCAACAGTTTACTTGTTCGCAGGTACTGGATCGTCCGAGGGAGCGATAGGCGTGCCACAGTCCCAAAGACCCGGAATCCTGGTTTCGATTGTTGCTCCGAGAATGCTATCGTATAAGGGGGCATAATGTATGGAACGAACGTGTGCCTTTGCTAAAGGAAATCCAAGTTGCCTCGATTGTCCCGAACACTCAGTTGGCTAATGCATTGCATTGCAACAAGCCCCTTTCCGCTGCTTACTCGATTGATGCGATGATAGCCAACTATCAACTTAAACGATTGGCCTTGCACGGGCGCAACCCCAGGCCCGTGCGGTATCACGTCCCCCGAAAGCTCGAACGGGCCATTCGCTTGGCTCCCTTCCTCCCTCGCACCCGCGGGACGGGCGCGGTGATTCGCGTCCGGTGCGCCGAGGCACGGTGATACGTGTCCGGTTCGTTAATTCCCGGCCGCACGGGCGCGGGGCAGGGCGGAGCGGCGGCCCGGGCGGGACCGGGGCGTGACATACACAACGGTTAAAATAACCAATGCCTGCGTATAGATGACCTTTTGAGTGAGCATATGACGCGTGTCCAACTAAGGGGACAAAATGCGTATATCTGCTGTGAAGATCATGGCGTAGAAGCCACGTAGGTAGGTATCCCTTGTGTAGAAGAGGTTGGCGTAGAAGCCAAATGACTGTCACCCTGGCGTAGAAGCCGGATAGGCATAGAAGCCGAATAGGCGTAGAAGCCGAACAGACGTAGAAGCCGAATGGTCGTAGAGACTGAGTGGGCATTTGAAACCGAATTATCGTAGAGACTGAGTGGGCGTAGAAGCCGAATGAGCACAGATCTTGAATGGGCGTAGAAGCCGCTGCGTACCGTGCCAGAGTGCTGATGTGGACGTCTTAGCCGGAATTACGGCTTTTAAAGATATAATCAAATCTCTTGCAGAGATTTGCCACCATCTTGTACATTAAATGCGGAGGCATGTTTTGAAGGTCTGCAGCCCTTCTGTGCATCTATCGCAGAGACGTGCCTCCAGAGAAACTGTCACCGCTCTGTGTAATTTAGACGTAGAGACGTGCCTCGAGCCCCGTACGAAGTGCAGCTTTTGACGTGGCAGGCGGTTTGTCTACTGCGGAGCGTAAAACAGCTCATGTTTGCCTGTGTAAAATAAGGCAGCGTATCCCCTTGTACGCGAAAGAGCAGTTTATGCTGAGGGGACGTCAGTAAACGACGGTTTGGTGATATTTTAACCAAATCCTCTGCATTAAATGCAGAGATCCGCCATCATACTATGGTGCGCGTCCCGAGGGGTCTGTCCTCGTTTTCAGCCGTCGTCTGGGTAGCCGTGCAGCACTTTTTGTCAGGAGTCAGAGGTCAGGTTCACTGCGTGACTTGACAGGTTCATTTCGGGGAAGACGAAGCGTTCCTCGTACGCTTTAATGCTGCTTTGAGAGCGGATGAGTTTTATGCCATGGAGGCAATAAAGAACCCTGT